>OY856187.1:304477730-304788679 GCA_963693315.1 Diogma glabrata | reverse complement strand
ATTGAATATGAATTTAAAAAACGTAATAATTAAACAACAAATAAATAAAAAAATTACTTCAAAAGTGACTAATCGTTACTGCACTTATAAAACCCAATATCTGTATATTTAATGACTGATTTAATAAACGCAATGAAAAAAAAATTAATAATTACGAATTTTATAGACGCAGAGTTATATCCGTTTTAATAAAAAATCTCTTCTCTCAAAAGTTATTTTTGCAAATGATTTTACTATATTTATTATTAATTATTATTGTACCTTCCCGCGATCTGCCGCTAAAGCTCAGATATTAACAAATACTAACCAAAATTTAGTTATTTAAATAAATATTATTATATATTAAAAATAAATAAGTAAAAAATTATAATATTATTTATAATGCCAGTGATTTGAAATTGCGTGAAATGATAATATACATTTCAACAATTAATTATATTAATCGATAAAAGACTAACGTATAAGTGTTGTAAAATGGAGAATTTGTCATACGTAGAAAAGTGTCAGAAAAGCGGTGGGTCACCAAATAAAAATAGATTAGGGAAAATGTGTGAGCCGAAATATGTACTACAATTTGTTTTTGAAAAACCAAAGACGAAAATTAGTTTATTTTTCTTTTCATTTTAAACTTATTTTATTTTCTATGTCAAAATATGCGACGCGATATATAATATAATAAATAAATTGGGATTGTTTTCTAAATAATAATCATTTTGGTGATATGCAAATAAAATAAAATTAAAAACAAAAGAAAAATCCAAGTTTTGTTACTAAAGTTTAATTTTAATTACAATTATCATTTAATTAAATATATTTTTTATAGATATATTATTCTATTTTTTAATTAAATAATTTTATTTATTATTATTATATATATATTTATATTATTTATATATTTTTACAATATAATCGATCACATATGTACATAGTGGCTAATAAAACTATCTTGTATTTCAGCATGTTTAACCTTACAGTGTGCTTTCATATTATCTCTACGTGTGAACTTTTGCCCACATATTGGACATTCGTGACTTTGAGGCCTATGTATATTAGCATGATGCCATCGATTTGATACAGTTTTGTGACAACTAACGCAGCGATACAATGTTGGAAATGTTCCATTCAGTTGAACAAATAATGATGAGTAGTCAATGTTGTGATCACGGCGCGACGATGATTGTGTACCATTTTGTCCAATAGTTTCCATCATGGAATTAGCTATATTTATATAATGGTGACTGTGATCACGTGACGCCATCAAAGGTTGTAATATACTCCGCTCACCTGTAATATACACAGGCAAGAATGGCGTCACGGTACGACTCACCATACACAATTTTTGTTTTAAATAATTTTTTATTTATTTTTGTTTTAAATTTAAATACTTTAAGGATGCACTAACACTTAATAATATATATAAATGTTTATATATAGAAAAATTTAAAAAAAATCTAAATGTTATATTCAATAGAAAATAAAACAAATCGATGATTGTTTATAACTGTCAGAACTCAATTTTATATGTAATCTCTAAAATTTATATATATAAACAACAGACATCTACACTCTTTAATTAAACAATAACAGTAAATTCTATGTATAGATTCTATGATTTTATCTAAAAAATCGAAATTTAAATAATTCCTTTATGGATTTTTTAAAAATCTTAACTATTGACTCTTCAATTTTAATTATAATTAAAATAAAGTGTGAAAAAATAATTTTAAATAGAAAAAAAAATTAAAAAATTATAAACGATAAAAAAATTTTGATTTACTAATTTTCGTTATTGTACTACTATATTTCAGTTCATGAAAATAGACAGATTCGGTACTATTTAAAAGAGGTAAAAAATTTTATATTCAAGTATGGTTATTAAAAAATGACATGTCAACAAATATAAATAAATCATACCAAACAATGTGCAGAAAGTTAAAGTTTTTTTAGTTTACAGAATTGCAGTAACAACATTAAATATTGAGTTTAGCTTTCAATAAATAAAGTAATTCAAGAAAATGATAAATGATTTGAAAAACAAATGAGTTAACTGAAAATGGTATTTCAAAATATTTGTTTTGCCTCTTATTGGTTTTCAACTCCGTCAATATTCAATAAAAATTTATAGTTAGACAAGATGATCAAATACGAAGCCGTTTTCTACGATTAGATTTGAGTTACTTGCTTATTCAAGGAAGGAATTTTTAGATTTAGTTGTAAATATTTTCTCTCTGAGGATGTTCGAAAGATTGAAACACGTGTAAGAGAAATAAGAAAATTAAAATTGTTTTTTAGAAGTTAGATTAAAATATATATTTAAAATAAAATAAAAATATATTTGTTTTGAATTTTGAAAAATAGTTTTTTAATGTAAAATCAAAAAGGAAACTTGCAACTATATACAAAAACCAATTTGTTATACTATAGTGATTTTACCGTACTCTAAAACCAAAAATTAAATTTTAGACATATAAGACATAACATATAGAAGACTAATATTTTTCGAAAAAAAACAAACTATTAAGGTACGACTCTTGGTCAAATGTCATATGTGGTATCCTTATACCACTTGAAATTTTTTTTAATTTAAATGTGTTGTGTAATAGAAATTACAATATGTGTCACAACAACACATAGAAACCTTTTAGACCTAGGTTTCATAATAAGATGTCTTCTGAGGTGTTGATGTACTCGAAATTCTCTTTCAATTGAAACCCCACTCATATGAGTCAAAAAAAGTTGTTTACCACTCGTCTCTATACTCTAATCCTCTCAAAACACAGAAATATAATTATTTAACTTCTCGCAATATTTTTCGTTAAAAATTTACCCAAACTTTCTGACTCTAAGTTTTTTAAAATTTTTCTGATCATCAAGTTCGGTACTAAGAGGGGGGAGGGTATTATAAAAAGTCAAAAGTCGTAAGGATTACCCAGTTCGGTCAAAGGAATGTTTAGTTTCAATATCTGACAACACGGTGTTGACGGACGCTTTTTAAAACGTTGTGGATAGAAGCTGCCCGACCCTATTAATGTTGGTTTACTATTCCATGTAGTTTGGTTAAATAAATCTTTCAGCAGTCTGTCAGTATAACAGCGTGAGATTTTTAATGATTACCGGTTCGCCAACTAAAACAGTACACATACTTCATGGAGACACGAATATAGGATTTATGAATGAGGAATAATTGATGGGAGGGAAATCATTTTCGCATCGTTTGAAAAGCCCCAGTTTGCTTTGCACGTGTTTTCTTATTTCATTATAAGTAATCTTTCGAGGTTAAGGCATTACAAATTGGGCCGCTCGACGGTTCAAAAACCAAAGTGGGTGTTAAAGCACGCGTATTTGCATCAAGAACAATATTCAACGGCATTTTTCAGGTCACATTATTTAACGAGAAATTATCGCAATAAGAGGATTGTCATTTTGTTGGATAACTAAACCATCAATAGTTGGATACTGTTCCGAGAATTAAAACAAACTTGACAATACTAAAAAGGCAACAGTTTACTGAATACCTGATTATGCGGATATTGGTGGTAATCAAGAAACTGACAAACTACCCAGGAATAGGACCACAACACCTTTCGTTGGTTTTGAACTCATTGTGGAATAGGTACACATTCTTTTTTTTTTTTTTTATTAATTAGTTAGACATGTTTAGCACACTATATATGAAATATTCATTATTTAGACTCTTTGAATATCCGAAGATATCATGTCAACTATAAAGGAAGGAGATGAGGAAAATGAAAGGAATGGGAATATAGGGATAACTATACTAATTTTTTTAAATGATGATGGACATTTTCTTTAAATGCCTGAAGAGAAAATTCATCGGGAAATACAGAGGAAGGCAATGAGTTCCATAATTTGGCCACTCTATTAAAATAGTCGTTTTGGAAGGACACAGTTCTACAACGAGGTATTTGTACAACAAATGGATGGGATAACTCGGCAGCTCTTGTTTGTCGATTATACTGCGCACACGATGGAAGGATATTTTGAATTCCCTTAGAGGAGGATTCGCTAAGGTTATATTCATAGTAGATTGACAATTCAGCCACATTTCTTCTGTGCTGGAGTGAATCAAGCTGGTCCGTTAGTTCGGTATTACCAATCAACCGTATTGCTTTTCTCTATACAGAGTCTAGACAATTTATTGTTGACTGACAAGCACCTCCCCAAACATGACAGCAGTACTCCATACATGGACGAATAAAGGACTTGAAGATTAGCAAAATTTGCTCGGGATTGAAATACTTTTTACATCGACTCAAGAATCCTAATTTTTGCATTGCAGATTTAGCGAGGTTGAACACATGTTTATTCCATTTCAGGTTATTTTGAATATCCACTCCAAGAAGTCTAAGTGATTCAACCTCACGCAATTCCTCATGGTTTATTTTAATAGGAAAATTTTTATGTCGCTCTATTTGGTTTTGGTTGGATTAAATGAAACAAGATTACGATCACCCCATTCCATTATACGCTTCAGATCTTTGTTGATAGAATCAATTAGCAACTCTCTATCAGTGGTAACTGCAGTATGAGATCGAAATTTAGGAGATGCATGTGATGCATGTAATGTGCTGTCATCAGCAAAACTATGGATTGGCTGCACTGTGGAAATAAGTAAGTCATTAATGTATAGAAGAAACAAGGTTGGTGAGAGTGCCGAACCTTGGGGAACACCAGCATTGGTTGTGAAAATATTGAATGTGATACCATCTAAATTAACATGAAATTGGCGACCTGTAAGAAAACTATGAATCCATGAGACAGTAAGATGGTCTATACCATAAGATTTTAATTTAGCTATAAGATTTTTATGCCACACTTTATCAAATGCTTTAGAGATGTCAAGTGAAATACTGAATGTTTCACCGTGGTTTTCCAGCGATTTGTTCCAGAGATGGGATACGTAGGCTAACAGATCACTTGTTGCATGACTTCTACGAAAACCATACTGTTTATTATCAATAATTCGCGACACTTCCAAATAATCTATTAAATTGTAGTTAACATATTTTTCAAATATTTTAGCTAAAACTGACAGAATTGCAATTGGTCTAAAATTGTAAGGATTCTTACAATGAAAGGATGGGTGATGAAATTATGAAGGAACGGTCTACATCTGGAGTAGTAACACAGGTTTAAGGCAGTTCAGGGATTTAATTGGGTTGTAAAATTTCAAAGAGAGCAGTGATATGTTCGAAGATGAATAGGAACAAACTAAGAATGCCGACAGGAAAGATCTATATACTGTATACCTTCTCCATATCCTGAAATTTTTAAAGGAGGCAGGGATTTAAAGGGTGTTCTGTTCTGGAGTTCAATAGTCGAAATGCATTTCACCACCATAGTTCTTTTTGTTTACCACACATATTAACTAAAATATCGTTGTGAAGCGTGATCTGTGTTTTGATGAAATTAAAATTTCCCAGATTTTGGTCACGCAAAAACATTTTTTTGTTTCTCAATCATAGAGTGAGACCGTAGACTGAAATCATAATGCATCAGTAAGTCCGAAAATTTTAAATAACCTACGACTTTGTTTGGGTTGAAATGAAACCGTAAACTTTCAGGTTATTGCAAACTTAATGAAGTAATTTCAAATTTTTATCACATTTATCAAGTAAGCCGTTCCAATAATGAACTAACATTGCTTAATTATATCAGTTATTGATCTTGGGTTCGGTTGTCAACAAATAGAACATTTTAATATCTTAAAATCGAATTCACTTTACGATAGAAGAGTAAAACAAATTTAATGTTAAACGGGGGGGCTTCCTACGCCCGTATCATGAATCATGTAGAACTTTATTTTTTATTTTGAAGAAAGTAAAAGAAGTGACCAAAATAATCGGTATTAAGTATTCGTGACAGTAGGTTTATTATAATTATGATTTCAAGTCGGTGTTAAAATATTTTTAACGTAAATTTTATCGTAATAAAAAACATAAATTAAAACGTATTAAAGAGGTGTTTATTTTCTTATTCGGAAGACGCTACTATATGAACCAAATCCACTTCAAACTAAAAACCAAGAAGAGTTTGACATGATTTATTTATATGTTTGTTTAATTTGTTAATACATCGTTAAATGTTATGGATTCAATTTTATTAACACTTTAATTTTAATGTATACTTTTAAAAACAAAAACGAAATTTAAAATTTCTTACCTCAGAAAAAATTTTAAATATAATTTTTTTACTCATAAGCTGATGATTATTAAAACGCACTCACGGAAAACGAATTACAATATTAGAATATTTATTGTGTCGGAAACATATTTTCAAAAATAAGAATATATTTAATATAATTATTCGCATTTTAAAGTTTTGAACTTTAATAAAAAAAAATCAAACAAAAAAACTTTATGTATTTAAAAGAATTTAAAAAAACAAATCACAATTTCAAAATATTGCATTTTTCTATAGATTATTTTTAGTTATTTAAGAACAGGATAATTGTTTTCTCAAACTTTAATAATTTCTTATAATACAAAAAATTTGAGAATAAAGTAAAAATTATGTTTCAAATAAAGAAAAGTTCATTCCTTTTACATGCAATTATAGCTAATTAAAATTATAGTAATAATAAAATGGTTAAAATAAAATTAATCAAAAAAAAATTAAATTAACAAAAACCATGCACAGTTAAAAAAATATATTTTACAAACACCAACATAAAAATTTGAATTAAAAAATTATTTACAAAAAAAAAAATTATAAAATAAATAATAAAAAAAGAGACAGTTATTTTTGTGATCAATTTGTTTTGTTCCATTATTTTTTAGATTAAATTAAAAACTTTAATAGTCTTAATAAAAACTAAAAAAATTAAGGTTTTCTTTACTTCGTAAATAAACAAACAATTTTGTCTTTCACCTTCCCGATTTATATATAAAAACATAAACTTTGGAAAAATAATAAGATGATAATACTCACCATCTATGTTATCACTTAAATCAAGTGTAGGATGTGAGTTATCATTCTCTGAGGATGAATCTAATTTCATGCCATGTGGCGTTAGTAAATTTGCCATATCTTCAGGATGAAATGACAACGCTCCTGGCTGTAATAAAAATAAAAACTACGTAAAAAAATCTAATTTAATTCTTATGCTTGAATTTTTATAACTTGTAAGAAAAAATTAAAATAGTGATTGTAAAAGGCTAAAATGAAAGTGTTGTTTCCTAAATTTAGATCTTCAAGTAACATTCTATCAGGGTTGGAAAAGGTTAAGCTCTCTTTTAATTCAGCTGTGAGATTTATTCATTCTCTACGTAAATTTGAGCCACAAAAAACATCAAAAATGTAAATTTTAGTTCGTGAAAATGGTGCAATTTACTGTTTAATAGTCAGAACTATTTACTCACTACAAAAAGAAGTGATATTCTGTGTCAAGCAGAAACAAGTGTAAAACAAAACATTTTCAAATAATTAAGTGTTGTACATAATTCGAAATACTTCCTTTGTCACTCGGATTAGAGGTTACAATAAAAAAAACTTCAACTAACTACGTGTTATAACAAAAGCTTCTAGTAAAATTTCCAAATAATAAATTTGATTTATTTCTATACGAATGAAAATGTGGGATTCGATATTTGTATAATAGAATTTTTTTGCCAGCGAATTTTCGACAGATAGGACGCAGCAAGAGATAAATTATGAAACAAAAAGTAAAACAGAGATGTATTATTTATTTTGGGATAAATTTGTTTTCAAAACAATTATATTAGTTAAATTTCTATTCCTAGTTCGTACCATTTGTTTGTTGTGAATTGTGATATTTGTTTACATAGGCGTCGTTATTTTTATTATAATTATTTTTAATTATCAAAATTTTGTTATATTACCTACAAAATCATTAATATTTCTACTAGTTTTTGGTTTTCTATTATAATTGGTTGAATTTCAATAGTAATTTATAAATTTTATGCGTTTTTTTTTGTCCATTTCAATGGGACCCTAATAGTTTTTTTAATATTTTAATCGAGACACTGAATATTCGCGCATGTGCAAATCAATATGAGCATATCAAACAAATTTCGTGTTCGCTGGCAAAAAATTCTACTATACGATTGACGGAATCGAGAAAAGGGCGGAACAATCACGAAACCTCAGTGAGAGCTCAGACTTTTATTTAATATCTATAAAAGAAATGGTAGCAGGCTAATTTATTAGTCAATTTATTATACTACAGACTCTAGTTTGTAAATTAAGACCATGCTATATTTGAAGATCAAGTTACTTAGAGTTATATAATCTGGTAGTCCTCACTGAGGTTTCGTGATTGTTCTACCCTTTTCTCGATTCAGTCAATCGTACAAATATCGAATCCCACATTTTCATTCGTATAGAAATAAATCAAATTTATTATTTGGAACTTTTACTAGAAACTTTTGTTTTAATATGTAGTTAGTTGAAGTTTTTTTATTGTAACCTTTAATCCGAGTGACAAAGGAAGTATTTCGAATTATGTACAACATTGAATTATTTGAAAATGTTTTGTTTTACACTTGTTTCTGCTTGACACAGGATATCACTTCTTTTTGTAGTGAGTAGATAGTTTTGACTATTAAACAGTAAATTGCACCATTTTCACGAGCTAAAATTTTCATTTTTGATGTTTTTTGTAGCAGATATCACGATTTTTTGTAGTTTATTATTACGATAAGTATTAGTTAATAATTATGAATTATGGATTTACAATTCTTGCGATATACAGCTATTATGACGATTGCGGTTTTGGTCATTAAAATAAAAAGATCTAGCTGGTATAATTCGATTCGCTAATTACCTCGGTAGATTATAAGTAAAGTAATAAATATTACCTAAATATTACCAACACAAACACATTTAAAAATTTAACCGTATCTACATCGTTATTATTCGTTTATCATTAAGACATATCGCACACACCATAATATTTTCAATAAAAAGAAATACAGTTTTTGCGATTTCTAAACTTTAAATTTTTAGAAAAAGTTATTGTATACGCTGAAACATTACATAATACACCACGATCTTTTGTTGTAGGGTTTTATCATCGGCACATTACGGTATAATTTTTTAAACAAATTTACTTTAAAGTGGAGATCGAATATTTTGCGAAACATATTGAAATCTAAAAACTCATGAGAATAAATAAAAGAATAAATTATAAAAATGTTTTATGCTTTTATAATAATCATACACACCTAAGCCTAAACACATTCTATTTTAAAAAATTTGTTTAAGGTAGGACTTTTTTACGGAGCATCAGAGCTAAAATTACATTTGATGATATTTGCTTAGACAAATCTTTATTAGCTAGTCTGCTAGTATATGAATCACCCTATAAATGTTCAAAAATACATGAAAACACATATTTCTAATCAACCATTCGCAGTAAAAGAGCAAATGATAATATTGTTTTTATGACAACCGACACACCTAAGCCTAAACGCAATCCTTTTTACAAAAAAAATCTTAACTAAGACACAGAATCAGAGTTAAATTTTTGAAATTCAAAAAATTATTTGGGATAAAATATGCGCTAAATAATATACCTGAATCTTTTATGTTGGGGTCTAATAATCAGCACATTACGTTATAGCTTTTTAAACAAATTAAATTTAAAGTGGATCCCGAAAAATTTATGGAAATATTCAGTCATTCGGAGTAAAAGAACAAATTACAATAATGTTTTTATAACAACCTACAAGTCTAAACCTAAACACATTCCTTTTTAAAAAATTTGTCTTAGCAAAGACCTTTATACGCAGAATGAGAGGTAAATTTACATTTGATAATATTTTTGAAGACAAATCTATATTAGGTAGTATCAGAATCAGCCTATAAATGTTCAAAAATGCATAAAAACACATATTTGTATTCTTTTGTAATACGCAGTAAAAGATCAAATTATAATGTTTCTATGTGTTTTAATGTTTTGTCAACAAACCAAACAAATTCCTTTTTAAAAAAAGTGTCTTAGCTAAAGCTTGTTTTACGCAAAATTAGAGTTATTAAATTTATATTCTAAATTTACAATAGATGGCTTTAAGATTTTTTTTCATTTGGGAGACAAATTAAATTGTCTTAAAAAAGTTTCTGAAAAAAGTTTATTGAATTTTCATTTTTCAATAATCGTTTTCAAAATTTTATGTTTTGACAAATTTTGCTTACTGCCTTTTATTTAAAATTCATTTCATATTGAAATTTAAAGGTGAGTTTAAGTTAATAACTTGTTATGAGTTTATATAAATGGGACAAAATTAGAACAAAACATTGTTTTAAGGTTATGTCTACTGGGCGCAGAGTAATAAGGAAGTGGTTATCGCTTTTTTTTATTTTCACGAACAGCGATCTACCGCATCGCTTTGATCATTTCTCGCAATATGTTAAAGACTTTCTTGGGTGTGATCTTGATAACTTTTTTGAGGTACGAGCTTTAATTACTCAAAACTATTAAAAGTCAGACCCCAGTTTATCTACATGAAAGACTTCATTTTGTTAAATCGGCACGCAGTAGACAGATGCTGATACCTAGACATAATTCCCTCTCAATCGAGCAGTCATTTATGGTCCGAGCCTCCAAGCTGTGGAATCGCGTTCTCATCAAAATCAAGAACTTGACCACTTTTTACGTGTTTAAGGGACAGGAAAACAAACTCACATTTTTGGTAATAACTCAAAAAGTAAGCAGTCGATAATTTATTGATTTTTTGAAATATTTCAATCTTTTTCGAATTTTCTAAATCAAACTCGATTCCTTAAAAAAAACTTTTGTTTAACTATCTGCTTATCTATGTCTATAAAATACAGATAAAAACAAATATTTGCACTTGTTTATTTTCAGTAGGCGTGGACAAATACATTTTATAACTGTAGAAAATTTAAAGTTGATAGCACTTATAGTTTGCGAGAAATTCGATTGTGTAGAAATTTCGACAGACACCGAAGTCTCACCAATAGGGTACCTTTTTAACCTTTTCAATGTGCGGCATTCAAAAATTCGTATAGCCCGCTTTTAAACAGAGTTCAAGAGGTCCAAGATGGAAACAGAAGCAGCACCCCAAACTTGACAACAGTACTCCATACAGGGACGAATATAGGACTTATAAACATGGAACAATTGGTATGGAGTGAAAAATTTTTTGCCTCTATTTAGGAGGCCGAGTTTTTTAGACGCGCTTTTTTGCCATCGCCAGTACGTTCGCCGATCGTTCCAGAGTAGGTCATTTGAAACTGTGACACCCAATAAACGAATGTTTCATCACACATACTGAATAAAATATCTTTGGGGAACTCGGTCTTTGATCTGGAAACAATCAACAGCTGTGTTTTGGTAGAGTTGAAATTAACCAGGTTTTGGTCACGCCAATTGGCGACTTTTTTTTAGTCCTTTATTCACGTTTACGGCAGCGTCTCTCCGGGCGGCATTAATTCGTTCGTGCATTTTACCTTTTGAAGGAAGGGGCTCGAACGACCTGTGCAGAGTACTATCATCTGCAAAACTATTTATTGGGTTGCTGGTGATTTTCAACAATTCGTTGATATAAATTAAAAATAGGGTTGGGAAGAATACTGAGCCTTGAGGTACACCAGAGTCAATTAGTTTAAACTCAGAAGAAAATCCGTCTAAGGAGACCGAAATGTATCGGTTGGATAGAAAACTTTGAATCAGCTTCACAACATTGGGATGAAAACCATACGAAACAAGCTTGTTGATTAAGTTGGCATGCCAGACCTAGTCATAACTAGGGCAACCAAAAATATACACTATAAAAAGCGTTTTATGCGCATTAAATATTATCTAAAACAGCTATTTTAAGCATTTAAACTATGCTCTTAAAACCGAAAGACAACTTTTTCGCGATCTTTTGAGCGTATTTTGATATATAATAAATAAAAAGACTTATTCAAGACGTTTTTCTTTTAGTTAATAGTTAATTGTGTGAACAGGTCTGAATACTGAATAGATCAGTTTTTGTTCTTGTTTTACCTGCAGGTGTGTGTGACAATTCCTTACATACCGCTGGCAATATCAGTAAGATATCCCTATTCTAGTTTTGGGGGTGCTGTTGAAAGAACATTCAACTATGTCACTATTTAACTATAACTACAATTTTTCAACTGTTTTTCTATTCAGTCTGTGGGATACATATTTGCTTTGCAAACTTTAAATTAAATAAACACAAAAACAAGGAATGAACCTTAATATAATTTTAACATTGAAACCAGTTTACCAACTTTTATTGCTATCATAGAATAATCTATAAATTTGTAATACAAATAATTATAATCATTAATTCTTTAGCTCTCGATAAATGAGCATATTAACTATTGTATTCCATTAATTGCAAACAAATATATTTGCTAATAAAATTATTTATAGTGTTTGAAATGTTAATTGCCGTGCCACAAATAATAAGTGATAAGTTGTAATAACTTATAAGTGTTCTGAATCCAACGGGGCCAATAATTGGTGACCCCGAAATAATTGGTGACTCCGAAAAACGCTATAGTGAAAGTTAATTTATAATAATATCGTATTTATAAGCACCGTTAAAATCAATTGGTGTTCACGATATGTTTAATAAGTGGTAAAAAAAATTGGCAACTGCTTAAAGAAAACAAGTTTAGTTACATTGTATGGCGGTTCATCAATTCAAGTTCACTGTTTGAACTGGTTAATAAAAATCATTCTCAAACCGCGCATCGACATATACAACAAATAGAACAAATCAGCACAGTTAATGGTGAAAATTGGAATTTATCTTGTTTTTTTAAATCATTATTATACATCATCATCATCTGTTTTATGTGATTTTGTATATAATCACAGTAACAGATCAGCATCATATCAAATTAATACTCAACTATTTACACCACCACCTACAACATAAATTATCTATAATTATCTACAATATCATCATCAAAATCATCAAATTGTATAAGTATATGAGGAACAACATAAATCAGCTATAACGTTATTCGAATTCATTCAACATTTGTTACTTTATTCAACTTACTATTATTGATAAAATCGCCGTTGGAAAATTAAAATCAATTTCATTGTAATCAACAATTTGTAATCAACATACATCTATACAATACTGGTTGACAACATACAGCTATATTATGTTATAAAAGGCTTTAATCAAAATCAACAAATTTGAAAATAGATGAGTACCATTATTATTTTTATTACTATTTTTTTTATATAAATTAATTTGAAGATTTTAATTTTTAAACAATTCTTAAATAAATAAATTTTTTTTTCTCTTACAAATACATATATAAATATTTAATTTAATATATTTAAATAAATAGGAAAATAATTCAATGAATAATTCAATAAATAAATAAAAAATTAAATAACTCAATAAATAAATAAATAGATTTAAATAAGGTAAATTGGTTTATTATACCAATACGGGTTATATATATTACATTTTTTTTATATAAATAATAATGACAGACGACGAAAACGAATCTAAAATCCAACCTTCCAAAAGTAACAATCAAATGCAAGTAGGATCCAACATCACGATCCCTATTCCTCCGTTTTGGCATGAAATGCCTTCGTTATGGTTCATACAAATAGAAGCAGTGTTCACGGCAAGAGGTGTGACCTCTGACAGAAAAAAATATCTGCTAGCAACAGCAGCACTACCGGTAGACATTATCGCAACAGTGTCGGATATCATACAAAAACCACCTGATTCAAATAAATTTGATACACTTAAATCGGAAGTGATTAAACGTTTGGGTTTATCGGAAGCCCAACGTTTGGAAAAATTAATAGGTACGACTGCCATGGGTGACTTAACGCCATCCGCGTTCTTTCGAAAATTACAACAGTTAGCAGGATCTTCAGGCGCCGTAACTGAGGATTTAATAAAAACCTTGTGGCTACGAAGATTACCCGAACATTTAAGGGGAATCTTAATAGTACAAGAAGCCGAACCAATGGCTAAATTAACCCAATTAGCCGATAAAATATGGGAATACCAAGCGCCTTCATTCTCTAGGTCTGCTACAGTTAGTTCAATTCAGGAAGATTTAAATACCATAACTTTAAATACGTTAGCAAATGAAATTGGTGAACTGAGAAAACAATTAAACAATTTTCAACGCAGAGACAGCAGACCTCGCAGTTTTTCTAGGGGTCGTTTTGGCAATCGATCTCGATCAAGAACGCTATCACGTGATCGTTCAAACAAACTCTGTTATTACCACCGCCGTTTTGGAGCAGACGCAAGAAAATGTGCTGGTAGATTCTGCAATTATAGTGAAAAATCGAAATTTAGCCAACACAAAGATAATTCGGAAAACTAAGCCGTCCCAAAGTTCACGCGACAAACGATGGGACGACTGCTACACGTCGCCTTTTCATAAAATGTATGAAAACAAATTTCAAATTTTTAATTGATACAGGTGCGGACGTGTCTGTTATACCATATACTTTGTTCAAAGACGCTAACCGCGATCAATTTAGCACAATTTTTGCAGCAAACGGATCGCCAATATTAACTTACGGTATAAGGTTTCTTAGTATAGATTTAGGTTTAAGACGGGATTTTAATCATTTATTTGTATTAGCATCAGTGAACAAACCAATAATAGGCGCAGATTTTCTTACGAAATTCGGTATTCTGGTAGATCTTACAAATAAGAGATTGTTAGATTCCACTACTACTTTGAAAGTCAACGCTATCGATATAGACGATCCAACACCAGCAACTCGTTTATTTACAATAAATGGATTATACGGTGATCTTCTCAAGGAATTTCCAAATTTAACACAACAACCCAGTTTCGATACACCAATCAAACATGGTGTTGTTCATAGAATTGTTACTGAAGGACAGTTACCTTTTTCACGTCCACGACGATTAGCTCCAGAAAAACATAAAATCGCTAAAACCGAGTTTGAACTCATGAACTCACTTGGATTATGCAGACAATCATCGTCATCCGTTTCTTCACCATTGCATTTAGTTCCTAAGCGCGACAGTAATGATTGGCGACCGTGTGGTGATTACCGTAGATTGAATAAAGTAACTATTCCAGATAGATACCCTCTACCACATATACACAATTTTTCATTAAACCTTAATGGTTGCACGATTTTTTCTAAAGTAGACCTCGTTCGTGCTTACCATCAAATACCGGTTGCTGCAGATGATGTATACAAAACAGCTATTACAACTCCTTTTGGACTTTTTGAGTTCACAAGAATGCCTTATGGTCTGCGGAATGCAGCACAGACTTTTCAACGTCTTATGAACGAAGTCACAAAAGAGTTGGATTTTGTTTACGTATACATCGACGATATATTGGTGGCAAGTCGAACAGAGTCTGAACATTTAAAACATCTTCGCATTTTGTTTAAGCGGCTCACTGATTATGGTATTATTTTGAAACCCTCAAAATGTGTTTTTGGTGTATTAACATTAAATTTTTTAGGCCACCATATTTCTAAGGATGGGGTTAGTCCAGCTACAGATAAAATTACTGCTATAAACGAACTTCCACAACCAACTTCAATACGTCAAGCGCAACGTTTCGTTGGAATGGTAAATTACTACCATCGGTTCCTTCCTCGTTTAGCTGAGCTTCTAGCCCCAATTCACTCACAACTTTCTGTTCTACAGAAAAAGAAGAAGAAAGAATTTAGTTGGCCCCCAGAATGCCAAACGGCAATTACTAAAATCAAGGCTGCATTAGCACAAGTTTGTCTACTCGCCCATCCACTAGAACATGGAGAGTTTAAAATAACCACAGACGCTTCCAATACGGCAATTGGAGCTGTGTTAGAACAGAAAAATCATGGTTGTTGGGAACCACTAAGTTTTTTTTCAAAAAAATTATCACCCACCGAATGTAAATACTCGACTTTCGATCGCGAACTCTTAGCAATGTATAATGCTGTAAAACATTTTAGGTATTTTGTGGAAGGCAGAGTTTTTTCACTTTGTACAGACCACAAACCCCTTACTACAGCCATGGAATCAAAAAGCGAAAAAAGTCCACGACAGTCTCGCCAATTAGAATACATATCACAGTTTACATCGGATATACGATATATAAAAGGAACAAGTAACGTAGTAGCTGATAATTTATCTAGGACTTACGAACAAGAAATAGTACCAATAGTTTACACAGCACTTGATATGGAAAAACTCGTTGCGTTACAGGAAAACGACGATGATCTTAAAGTTTTAAGAACTAATAACTCAAGCTCAAGTAAAATTAAATTCAATTTGATAAAAGATCCTGCATCCAATCTAAATGTATGGTGTGAAACCTCAACTGGCACTAACCGTCCGTATCTACCAACCGAACTTCGTTCGAAAGCATTCGATATGCTTCATGGATTGTCACATCCTGGAATAAGAGCATCTCGAAAATTAGTTTCAGCGAAATATTTCTGGCCAAACATGAACATTGACACTGGTTATTGGTCCAAAACTTGTCTCGCCTGCCAGAAGTCTAAAGTTTCAAGACACACACACTCCGAAACAGGACGTTTTAATTTACCATCCGGTAGGTTCGAGCACATACATATGGATCTAGTCGGACCATTACCACCGTCAAATAATTTTACATATGTCTTAACAATAATTGACAGATTTACTCGATGGCCGGAAGCCATTCCTTTGGTAAACATGAAGACAACAACAGTGGTAAATGCATTCATCGACCAGTATATCTCAAGATTCGGTGTACCGAGCGAGATAACGACCGATCAAGGCGGTCAATTTGAAAGTAACCTGTTTCACGAGCTTAACAATTTGTTAGGTTCACACAGAATACGAACAACGACGTATCACCCACAGTCAAACGGTATGGTGGAAAGATTCCATCGTACTTTAAAAGCCGCATTGTATGCTAGAGAAAACACCCTGCACTGGAGCTCTGAGCTTCCACTAATACTCCTTGGGATAAGAACATCGGTCAAAACTGACCTCGGGTGTACTCCAGCCGATCTTGTCTACGGACAATCACTAAAGGTCCCTGGAGAGTTACTAATACACCCATCCTCTGCGCAATCGATAGATCCAACTTCACTGGTAGATCGTCTAAGACAATCGATGCGCAACGTCGTACCCCGAAATACCCGAAGTCTCCCTCAAAAGCACATTTTCATTCCAAAGGACTTACATGATACAGACTATGTTTTTGTAAGAGTGGACAAAGTTAAAACTGGTTTAACTCCACCATACGAGGGACCATACAAAGTAGTGAAAAGACTTCGGAAGTATTTCGTTTTGAATATAAAAGGTAAAAGTATATCCATCTCTGTAGATAGACTTAAACCAGCCCATATGACTGATTCTCTACACAACAGGGAAACGAAGACGAAACCAATTCTTACCAAAAAAGTTACATTTTTTTAACACAAATTAATTACTGCAGGGGGAGTGATGTGGGATACATATTTGCTTTGCAAACTTTAAATTAAATAAACACAAAAACAAGGAATGAACCTTAATATAATTTTAACATTGAAACCAGTTTACCAACTTTTATTGCTATCATAGAATAATCTATAAATTTGTAATACAAATAATTATAATCATTAATTCTTTAGCTCTCGATAAATGAGCATATTAACTATTGTATTCCATTAATTGCAAACAAATATATTTGCTAATAAAATTATTTATAGTGTTTGAAATGTTAATTGCCGTGCCACAAATAATAAGTGATAAGTTGTAATAACTTATAAGTGTTCTGAATCCAACGGGGCCAATAAGTCAACTGTTGCACACTTTTATTTTGAAATTCTTCACAATGAGCTTTGATTGCCACACAATTGAATTTAAGATAAACTGCACAATGTACATCCATCAAATCCATTAGATCTGTTCGAAAAAAAGTGTTGTACCTATCTATATTACCTATCTATCTACATTTAGTTATCTAAATTTCTTATTACTGCTGCTTGTATATCATGAGAATTCAATAGTTGTTCAACATCATGTAGCTTATTTCGCTACTGACTTACATTTGAGGTTATTAACCTTTATAGACGTTGAGTAATTAAATTTAATAAACCTAACATAAAATAATAACAAGTTTTAATTTTTTGAATTGAGGAAAATAAAATGACAAGAATAAATTTGATTTTAAGTAAATAATTCATAGAATTATAAGAAATATTTGCGAGGTTTCCTCTTTTCTCATATAAATTATTTAGTTTTTCGTCCATACAAATTTAAAGATCGGATTTCTGTTCAACAACCTTACTTCCTTGAACAGATTTTGTTTGCAATTCGTCATTTGATCTCGTAGAAAGATATACTTGATTGGCGATAGCATTGGCGCCAATTTCGTTGAACAGAATTTTCTTATTTTTCTTCTTTTCCATTACTTTAGCTTTAGCTTCATCTGAGTTGAAGCTTACAAAAAGTTGGAAGTATACAATATCTTCATATTTAGTATCATCTTCATTAGTATTCATCTTCATATTTGTTCGCCTGAATATTTGTTTGTTTTATATAATGCATTGAGGTTACATCTTTTAAAACATCAACCTCAAAAGCCTTGAAAATGTTATCCATAATCTCTTTTGGTTTCAAAACTTTATTTGCTAGTTCAGTGACAAACATATTTTTTGACAATTTAGCTTGTTTATTTTTTTCGATCACTTGAGAATTGAGATAATTTGCTTCTAAATTTTTCAAACATCAATTAAATAAAGTCCTGCGATTTCTTTATGACAAGAATCGAGGTTTTCATTTATTTTATTTCTATTATCTAAGTTGAAAGCAGACTTGTATCAACTAATTCCTTTCGGGAATCCGCTGTTTGCTTACTACTTTGATCCTCATGTACATCACCATCGTTCACACTCTTCAATACAAACCCAAGTAGATTGAGTAGCGAGTCGTGAAATATGCGTCCGAATAATTTTTTTGCAGTGTGGATGATATTGCAGCTTACAGCTATCGCACTCAAAATATGCTTGGGCTCCACGTATCTGTTGTTTGCATATTTTACAGAAAGCATTGGAGATACGATGCGAGCTATTTCTCAACTGCGAGCTATTTCTCAACTGCACAAACTTTTGAAAAAATTTAAAGTCAATCACACAAATTTTAATATCAAATTATAATTTAAATTTCTTTTATTACTATCAACTTTTATTACTTTGAATTTTTATATTTGCAAATCGTTTTACTATTGAAACTGTAGTACTCTATTACTCTTAGAGAGAGAGAGATCGTTTAATAGTGAAACTTATAAAATAATGAGGAATGGATGCATCATCCAGAACAAATTTCTTTTATGGCCAAAAGAAGAAAGTATCTGATCTATTTAGATGGAGGAATCTTACTTTAACAGTTCCTTCAACATCATTTATTTACTCCATGGGTGACAACATTAAAATTGTATTTCAACAAAAATAACAACAAAATTTGTAAATTCAATACCTAAATTAAATACATATATTTAAAATATAATATTTATAATTATCTTAATCAAACTAACATTAATTTAGAAGTTAAGGATAGTTAAAAAATTTTTTAACACAAATTGGAATTTTTGTAATAAAAAAATCTTATAATTTTACAAGTCAGTTTTCTAAAAATAGCTGTGTATGTTTTTACAACCATTTATTGGTTTATATTGTTACTAAATTTTTTACAACTAAATAATATTTAATTTTATTTTCATTTAAAATGAAATAATCAACAAATTGTTTTTGTTTTGAAACGATTGTTTTAACATTTTCAAATATATCAAATTTTCAAATTTGTATTTAATTAATGTCTTTAATATGTATTTCTGCTTTCTTAAAGCTATTTGTATTTAAATTGAATTAATCCCATTAAAAAAACTAAATAATGAAAAATAAGTGTCTTTAATGTCTTCAGGACATAATTCTTTAATAATTTATTTATTTATATCACATTTTTTATCAGCAAAAAATTTTTTTTAAGTTGTGTTGTAACTTTGCATTGATTTTCAAGTTGTACCACCGCCTTCATTTATTCGATTAGAATTTTCTGTTTGACATCGTTGTTCTCGTTCACGACACATTTTATGTGCCTTGCATTTATCATGGTGGTTCACGATTTCCAAACGGAAATTACTATTTCCTTCAACAAACGACGTACGTATATCTGGAATATCATTACACCATCGTCTACAGTAAGTACAAAACATGCTGTTGTTTTGTTGATCATATTGAAGCCAATCAAATTGATCTAGCCAATTAACCCGAAATCGGCCACCTTTTCTGTGGGGTGGTTGCATACTTGGTGTAGGTATTGCACGATTTAATGATGGGAACGGGCGTGGACTTGGAGAACGTATAACACTTTCAATTCGCCGTGCTTCAAGCTCTGATATTGGTGAATCTTGTTTTGGCATTATTGGTCTTAAGCTACCTGAGCCGCATCCTCCCATATTCATGTTTGTGTTACATCCATGTAAATTTCTATTGAAATTTTTATTTTGAGTAGGGTATGTGGAAAGTAAGTATCTATGTAGGGTACTTTTATTTTGTTCATCAAATGGTAACCATGTTGGCGCTGGTTTTTGTGGAGTTGGAGAATGTTGTTGTTGCTGTTTTGATTGCTGTGTCATTACAGATTGAGGAGTTTGAGGAAAGCCAATTAACGGTGGAACTTCTTGTATATGAAATGTTTCAACTTGTCCTTGACTACTCCAAACCACAGTTTTCTGTCAAAAATATAGAAGGGAAGGATTGTTTTTAAACCATCTACTATTTTATTTTCAGTTGATTTTAATATATTTTTTGGATACATTGTTTAGATTTTTTCTTTTATAATAATTCTACCGGCTGATCCTTCTTCCTTCAATATAAGTTTGACTAATAAAAACTGTGATTTGAGTGATTTTGAATTACATTGTGTGAAAGGTCAGTGAATAACGATACCCACCTTTAACACTGTTTCTTGGTTTATATTTCACTACACATACGGGTATTAAAATACCACATTAATAAAACAAATAATAATAATGTAAAGTTTGAATGAAAAACAGAGTTACCGAACCAAATTTAAATATCAATCTAAAGAAAAAACCTATACAATTTCCAATTTTTATGTTTTGTTTAATTAAAATAAAAACACTGTATTAAAGGTTTTGCAACGTTTCATTGTTAAAATTAAAGTGAACAGAATTATAAAAATGTATACATACCGGTAGTAATTCTGGTGGTAATCCTGAATGTTGCCCCATATCTGGTAATTCTTGTTTGATACTTAATGACTGATTTAATCCAGGATTATTTAAAGCCGGTGAATTTCTCCGTGATGTATCTTCAGTTTCAAGAGGATTTAACTTTGGAAGGGGGCTTGATTTGAAACTAAAGGAGGATGCCTAAAAAATAATAAAACAAAAATTTAAATTAATTTGATAAATTATTTTTAAATTAATATTATTAGCGAGTTTTCTTTCGCGCTTAGTTATGATAGAAAGAAAATAATAATGCGGCGTATATAAAATGTTACATTTGGAGAGAGGATGTACTATATGTAAAGAATGTAAAGAATAATTCAATATTAAACCATACATTTTTATTAGCATACATCAAAATAAAATATTTATTATTTTAACTTTTTGAATTTCCGAAAATATCATGTAAACTGGAATATGAAGACCCATCCATCAACTGGAATATGAATGACTCTTAATATCCGAGGATTAAATTTCTTTGAAAAAATCTCACTCTCAAATTACAATTTGGTTACTATATTAGCGTAGAAAACCCCCGTTTAAAAACGAAATATTGTTTACAGCAAATATGCATAGAACATTGCCTCTCTTAGCCTATGTGATGACATTAAAATTCTTCGAGTTTGACTGGAAAATAAATTTTGATTAACGATTATGGCATAATAAATATGCATGGGTTACAACACAAAAATACCCTTTAACGTCTAGGTTTAGCAACATGTGATCGAATGTATTGCTAAACTCTATTTTTAACTTTCGTGAGTTGAAATCTAGTGAGACTATTGCTTTTGACATATCATTCCATTTATATGCATTTTGCAGAGGAAAATTGGTGTGCAGTTTTCTGTTTTATGTTAGATTAACAGACTACCGTGTGATGATTAAAATATAGCAATGAATAAATTTGAGGTATCCAAAACAGTGTGAAAGTGTTTGAGAAAAATGAGTTTTGATCAATAATCAGTTCCTAACAGTTTGTATAGCAAGTTTTTAATCAGAGTTCAAAATAGTATAATATAAAACAGATGCAGCAATACTCAGTAATACAGGGACAAATACAGAACTTATAAATATAGAGTAATCGCCATTGAGTAAATTAACTTTTATGTCTATGCAAGAGAAAACCGGTCTCTAGACAGACCTTTTACCGTTGTATGATCATGCTAGAGAAAGGTAATTGGAACCTATAATGTGGAACCTGTGACCTACAATGAACAAATGCTTTCGCATAACCGAATTTGTTCGCTATACATTCTAGGTGAAATATCGTTTGGGAGCTCTGTTCTCGATATGCAAACATCTGTATCAACAGCTCTCTATTGATCGACTTACATTAACCTGGTTTGGTAACTTCATTCGAATTTATTTTTCGGTCATCGTTTACATGGAATATCTCTTGAGGCGGGATTTATTAAGGTTCGTACATTTATCCTTTAAAGAAAAGATAACAAATGATTTATGCCGTATACTGACATTTGCAAAATATCGATTGGGTCGCTGTTGATTTTTATCAGTTGGTTGATAGTAGTTAAAAACAAATATTGGTAAATTTTGAACCGTATTATTTTAAAATTGGTTTTTGGACTAATTATTGATAGCATGTGACGGGTAGCGACTGTGACGCCAACATCTTCTACACCAGAATTGATCCCGAGCCTTTGGTGAATGTGATAACTATTAAAAGAACAGAGAAATAAAGAATTTTGTGTTGGAAGCAAAGCGAATTAAGAATTTATTCAACAATGGGTATACTATTATTTTTTTGTCATTTTTTGTCATTACCAATTTTAATTTTTGGTTATGTTAGTTTTATTGTTGCCTTTTTAATGTTTTATTACATACTACCCCTTTTTATGAATAAAATTTATTAGAATAAACAATTAGTAGGCTGCGTTGTTTGTATTGAAGGAAGAAAAACGTTGTGTAATACCTTAGGGCTTAGAGTATATATAAATATAGAGAGAACATAACTCAAAATGGAATTAGGAGAGAAATAACAAATCGTGATCAATTATTGTCATATTCAATTTCTCTTTTCGCCGCATTTCTGTTTATTTACAACAACAAACTTTTTATTAAGTTATAAATTAAAAACAATTAAATAATTTAAAACGAAACAAAAAGTAAAAGTCCGAGCGGCAGGTATATCCGCTAGAAATAGGTAGATTTCGGGATCAGACAGTTATGTGTGCAATTAGAATCGGATTTATCAGATTACTTTAAAAAAAACTAACATTAGATACAAATAAAACTAACAATTCATTTTAAAAAACATATTGTGAATTAATGGAAATGAATGTAAAATTAATTAAAATAGATATAAAATTAACTAAAATTATGCGAAATCTACCTAAAAAAATTTAATTACCGCCACTGAGGTAGAGTACAAGATTTTTTTTTTGTTTTTCGTAGGAAGTTGGAAATTTTCACCGAAAACATTTGAAACACGACTTTAGCATTAAATAATTATATATCAAATATATATTGTTTTAATTATCATTTCCATTTGCAGATTTATTATCTCTCTATTTCACGTATTTTACTAACATTTTCTTACATAAAAGTAAATACCTCATTAAATATATGCAATCTTCTAAAAACCGCTTGGAAATTTAGTTTAACCCAAAATGCAATTCATTTTGGTAAATAGAAAATGTAATTTTTCTATGAAATCTACCTATAAAAAAATCTAGCTAAAAAAATATTAGAAAAACATTATCAATCTCATAATATTCAAATGTTGTTTTTTTTAAACAATTCGAAAACAAAACAAATACCTATAAACAAAAACCAATACTTAACTCCTTCTTTTCATTTTCCCACAATTTTTGTTTTTTTTTTAAATAGACAAAGAAAAAAAACTTTAATTTGATTTTAGGTGTGATGTATGTAGTTTTATCTATCTACAATAAATTTATTTTAAGGTTGTTTGGGATTACGGTTATTTTGTTTAATGTTTATAAGTTTAACACTTATCTGTAATTATTTAGTCTAATTGATTGGTAAAAATACGTTTCATATACTTAATTTTTTAAGCGCCCATTGTATGCATGAATTTAGATATGATTTGTTTTGTGTTTTTATTTATTTATTTTTCAATTTTTTTCGGTTTTTATAATTTTCTTAGTGGTATTCACTGGCTTTAGATTTTTCACACAATAGGTGTAGTATAATGCTTATAAAATTGGAACCTATTTTGTTAGAATGTTGAAAATCTCTGACGTTATAAATGAAAAATGTATCTAAGAGAAAATAGGATTTTAAACAACATAAACTCAAAAATGATGAAAGCATAGCCGTTTGCGTTTGTATTGGTTTCAACAAACTTAGCGGCTCAACCTCTGGACTTGGATCATTTTTTTTTTAAATTCTGGAAAGATTTATATTTGAAGTACGTGAAAAAAAGTTTTCAAATATGAGCTTGGCCATTTCAGCTAGATCAAGGGCAGCAAAGTTTAGTAAATTTTTAAAACAGCTGATTTTTGAGGAACCTGAAACGCCAAAGTTGTCATCTGGATAAAAATGATAGAAAAAGGTTCAAATATTCAATATTTTTAAATTTTATTAAAATATTATTATTAAAACGGAAGTTATAGCGCTCTAGATTATTCGACTTTTTAGGCTCTAGCCGCTTAACCGGTACCCGGATATGGCCAGTTCACGAACTTGTCCAAGACATTATTTGCCGAAACATACACAGAAAATTATTTTGGTGTAGGTCGAAAAATGCGACCGTGAGAGTGCCGCTAAATTCCGTTATACCTCATATCGTTATATATATATATATATATATATATATATATATATATATATATATATATATATATATATATATATATATATATATATATATATATATATATATATATATATATATATATATATAATTTTTTTTTTTTTTGTTTTTCCATCTCCGCTTATCACATATAGTCGTTTGGCATCAAAATTTTTCCGGAATTCCGAGATGAAGCCCATTGCAATAGGTAGATTTTTATATGAAATCTACCTAATATGTATTCTTTTTAGTTGTGCTAATTTTATAAAATTAATGAAAATAATTACGAGAGTATTTTAAATTTATTGTGTTATTTCCAGTGATTTTATAATAGTGAATATTTTATAATGGACAAGCAATATTTTCTCACGACACGAACAAATATTTAAGTTATGTAAATAATTTCAAAGTATGTTATGAAAACTTGCTGAAAAAACTCTTTTCGCTATATGGATAAATTAATTTTTAATTCATAAAATAGTAAAAATCGTATGTTTGGTTATAATAAAATCTAAAACGTATCCAAACGTCAATTTTTGATTATTTTATTTTGAGAAACTATTATTTTTTTGTGGTAGGTTTTTTCTTATAGTGTATTCTTTTCGACTGTACTGAACAAGTTCCAACACCGAATTATCGAAATTTGTATTCTTTTGGGTTGCACCAGCACAGGATTATGATTTCGATCGAATTCTTTTGGAAACAGAATTGTTATTCACCCAGTCCAAAAAAATAGCATCGTAGAAATTGGTGGTGTAGAAGTTGTACTGAAATTTTTTTTGTAATTTTTGTTTGTTTATCGTATTTGGGATGATTTTTTTTGTATAACAGCTATTAATATTCTGAAAATATTGTTTTGTGAATAAAAATCAACCAATCACAATCAATCTGGGTTAATATTTGTAATGAAAAAATAGAACAGAATCCAAGTGTTCTTTTTAACTTGTAATTGTACTGATTTTTTTTTGTTCTGTGTGGAGACGATTTTAAAATTCTGGATTTTTTGTCCATACTCGGTAAAGGCAAAAAGAATATACTATTATAGATTTAAAAGAAACTCGCAATAATTGGACAATTTTAAATCAAATGAAAAATTTACGCACGTCTATGGGAAGACATAAATGTTTCTCTCTGAGACAAATAAAGGAAAACAAACAAACAAAAAAAAACGATTTGACATAAGAGCAGTCACGGTAAATATTAGTTATGGTGATCGGTTGTGTAATACCATTGATTAAGATAATATTACTAAAGTTTTCGCCGCTACGACCGAGCTATGGCTCTGCTAGTCAATTAGAATAGAGACAACGTAACACTTGCGATTGAAAGTGGTTTTTCTTTTCTGGCAACAAGAAATTATAAAAATTTAATTTTTGTTGCTTTTTTCTGTATAAAAATTGCAATTAGTGTTAGTTTTTTATTTTTTTTTCTCTTTTCTTTTAAAATTCTTTCATATTCAAAAGCAAACTCCATTTATTATTTTTGCTTAAATAAATAAATCGTATTTCTTTACATCGAGTTCATTGACATACATTTTTTTATTCATAACATTTTAGAAAAAATAAGGGATTTGCCAATTGTAAACTAAAATTTTGATATGCTGAAAACTATTTCAAATATCTTTTAATTCAAGAGCTTTAGTATATGCTGGGCAGTTTTTTTTTTACAAAATTTTAAGAATGGCTTTTTTTTATATCAATATGAACTAGTAATATTATAAGTATATATTAATCTAATGATCTCCTTAAATTCATAAAACCCAAAGCAATAACTGTGTTTTAGAAACTAAGTTGTTTGCATGGAATTTGTTTTATTAATTGCTAAATACGCCAAGACGGCCATGAGGAAAGCCTAATCAGGCGTCGCTAAATCTTATGGTGGTAATGGTGCAACTAGGTCTAGGTTAGCTAAAAAAAATATGACCATTTTTTCATAAAAGCATATATTTTTTTCAAGATGACCCAGAAAAACAGCATCATTGGATTCAGCGTCTTTTTAGCTTTAGCCGTAGCTTTTACCATCAGGTTCAGACACTAATAGAGTAAAATAGAAACTGATTTGAGAAATATGATAATTTATTACATATACTATTATATTTATTAATAAATGTATATATGGAATACTATTAATTGACGTTTTTTAAATTTTATTAACATCAATTAATTCTATATGGGGATTTTCATTAAATATGTTTTGTTCTGTTGCGTCACAACAACACAATATATTTCAAAGTCCAGGTCTAAAAAACAACATGCTGTTTAAAGTATGAGCGAAGGTAAACTCAAGAAGTTTCCCAAACTCGACGGCAATAATCCATACAGATACAAAAGTAGGACTTGCATTAGTAACGAAAAGCTTAGCATTTGTTAAGTAGGGAAATTATTTTTGCATCTATTGAATAGTTCAGGTTTCTTATATAGATCTCTTTTTACCCTTTATAATTGATCTACTGTAAATCATTTCAAATTGTAAGTTCAATAAAATGATGCGATAAATTATATTTAACAACGATGATATGTTTGAGCTACCAAAAAGTATGAAAAGATGTTCGATGTTGTGCAGAGGAGCACGATCTCTATGTATATTTGCACACAACAGACAAATCCTTTTCTTTTGATTATTCGGCATGAGTAATTTTTTTGAAAAATTTGCAGCAATTAAACTTAAATTGGATTGTAAATAATCTAGCTAAAGAAATGCTATTAAATCGCATGATGTACTTCCTTCCTTACTGATTGGATCCTTGATGTAATTTCTTCCTTACTGATTAGATCCCACATATTGATTTAGATGGAGACTCATTTCGTCGCTCAAGACATATTGCAATTTCTAATACACAACGCTTTCTATTAAAAAAAAATACAAGCATAAACTCGAAATATAGGGCCTGCATAATATCTAAGATTTGCTGGAAGTGGAATTCATCAAACAAAAAAAGACACTAGTCTACTACCTCTGCACTAATTAAACTGAAGGAGAAATTTGAGTTTGGTTTGTTATAAATGTTCGCGTGAAACAACATCAACTTTTTCCCTATTAGTATGAGGAAAAGGTACACAAAGAATGCACACCGAAATGGAATGGAGTATCCGTAAGGTTCACAACTGAGCATCAAGGCTCTGGAAAAGCCTAGATAGATAGATAGAAAGGGGTGGACAGGTTGCGCAAGGCGGAACTTGTCCTGGCACGCAGACTCTTCGGTCCATAGCGCCGTGTCCGAGTTTGGCCTCATAACAACTATTCCACAAACCTTTCTGTCTGGTTAATGAAATCCAAGAACGACTGTATTGGCGACAGTTTTATGGTGCCGGCCTTTATAGTATCAGAGCCAAAAATCCTAGCTCTGACCTTAGAGAAGGCCGGGCATACACACAAAAAGTGCTCAGAGTCCTCCTCCTCTTCAAGACAACAACCACAGAGAGGACTATCTATAAGTCCCATCGTAAAAAGTTGTTTATTTAGATGTCCATGTCCTGTTAGGACACCGATCACAGAGCTGAGAGTTTTCCTCTTTAAGCTTAAAAGAAAATTAACATTTTTCTCCGAAATGCTAAAAAAACATCTTACTTTGTCTACCTGTTGATGACGCATTCCACAGAGCATTCATCTTAAGGTTCGCATCATCCTTTAATAATGACAAGGCAAAATTTTTGGATAACCCTAAGGCGGGTGTTGGCCCAGAAAATTTCAAGGTCGCTCCCGCCCTTGCAAGTTCATCAGCTTTTACGTTGCCCGGAATGCCACTATGACCTGGAACCCAACGCAGCGTGATGTTGTTGAGTTGCGCTATCCTACAAAGGTTTTTTCTACACTCATTGAAGAGTATAGAAGTAGTCTCCGGGTTTACAAGCGCTTTAATAGCTGTTTGGTTATCCGAACAAATACAAATTTGTTTACCCTGCAGACACAAGCGTGTTATTATGTGTGTGCATTCATTGATAGCATACATCTCCGCTTGGAGAACTGTACAAAACCGTCCAAGCGAAAATTTATTGCTACTTATTGCTACATTGTTTAATTCCAAGTATAACCCAGCTCCTGCATTTCCATTCAACAGTGAGCCATCCGTATAGAAGACGTAGGTTTCGCTGGAGGCCCAGTCGGACCAAGATCCCTCACATTCCTCTCTAGAAGAGATGATAAGTTCAGCGGGCTTCTCAAAGTTATATACTTTGGTCATGACGTCACTATGCATATCTATTTCAGGACAAGCTGTCCGTAATCTGTCAAGAATGTGACTATGACCGCATGTTTTCCCTCTGTTTACCCACGTTCCTGCCACATGTAGTCTGTAGACAGCCCTTTTAGCCATGTACTCCACATGTAAATGTAAGGGAGAAAGGTCCAACATGGCATCCAACGACAGTGTAGGTGTGGTGCGCATCGAGCCACTGATACCTACGCATGCGATCCTCTGAATTTTATTTAACTTAGCACGGATGTATTGTTTATCCGTCTTTGGCCACCAGACCACACATGGAAAAGCAAGTGTTGGTCTGATTATAGCTGTGTAGATCCATAAGATGATTTTGGGACTAAGACCCCAATTACTTCCAAATGATCGGCGGCATTGCCAAAAGGCAATAACAGCCTTATCAATTTTTTTTGTTAAATGACTATTCCAATTTAGCCTTTTGTCGAGAATAATGCCTAAAAACTTTACCTCATCTGAGTAGCTTAACTGCATACTGAAAAGATACAGACTTGGTGTTGCAGGCACTTTTCTCTTCTTGGTAAATAAGACTACCTGCGATTTGGAAGGATAGACTAAAAGTCCTTGCTCCACACACTCTTCAACCAACCTCAGTGAATTTTGCATCAGATCCACCAGAGTGCGAAGGTCTTTCCCAATTGCCAATATGGCAATATCGTCAGCGTTACCCTGAAAATAGGGGCCCGATTGATTCAGTCTATTAAGAAGACTATCAACTACCAAGCTCCACAGAAGAGGTGAGAGAACACTACCCTGTGGACAACCTCGTTTGTTAGAAACTGAAACAGTAGTATTACCCATTTCCACAAAGGCAATGCGGCAACTCAACATAGACACAATCCAGTTAGAGATCGTGTGGTTGATGCCATGTTGTGATGCTGCAGTCCTGATTGATTCGAACGTGGTATTATCAAAAGCGCCTTCAATATCTAGAAAAACACCCAAAGCGAATTCTTTGGCATCGAGTGCCCTAAAGCCTAACAGAAGGAGAAAAATAATCAAAAATATGAAGAAATTTATCGAAAACATATGGTTAATGTGTTTAAGAAAGTTTAAGAAACTACGCTTTGCAAATGATCGACATATGATAAAAGATTTCTATCAAAGATCTACAGCCATCAGTAATAAAAACAAAAAACTTATCACAAAAGAATCCAGACATACAATAAACAACTATAGAATAACAATCAAATTATCAGTGCCCGATCTTTTGATATTGCATTTTGATATAGTATCAATAATAGCCCGCGCTATTTGATTTGAAGCTCAAGTTTGCGATAAGGTAAAGTGAAATCGAGACACAAAATGTCACCTTTAGCAAATCTGGTCAAATTCTTTAGAATAGCCTTAAACCACTTTTAAATCTAAACGACTTCATTTATTTATCAAAAGCGGTAAAACTAAATTTTTAACAACATCCGGGAAAATATCTTACGGAACCATAGATACTAGCGACTACACAGCAGAACATGTGAAAAAACGTTATATTTTTTATAACAACGTCAAACGACATGCACACCCCATGCTTCTACCGCAAACAGAGTTTTCTACCTATCAACCAAATCCTATCAAACCTATCAAAAAAAAATAGATGCAGATTTAGGAGTTTAGTTTCAGTTGTAAAGTAAGTCAGACGTGTTAATAAATTGCTCTTGAAATTAAACGAAAAATTAAAACTAAAGCAAACCAGTGATTGGCTATTAATATCAGTGCTTGCGAAAATATTCCACATAAATATTTATTGAAGTGAAATTTTACATATTATTATTGAGGAGTTCAGTTTCAGTTTAGTTGCCCTTGAAATTCAATTGAAATATTAATAAAACGAAAATTAAAACTAAAGTAAAACCTGATTTGCTAATTCTATCAGTGCTTGTGAAAATATTACACATAAATATTTATTGAAGTGAAATTTTATACAAACCATACAAAATTACACAAACATTTACACAAACCATATCTACAATCAACCGGTAATTGCATAAGTCATCAAAATATTTTTATTGTCTGCTCAGCTGATTCTGTCTTGGTATAATACAGTGGATCGCAAAGTAAAACCATTTTATTATTAAATTAAAATTGCGTGAATTATTTTGGAAATCAATCAATCTGGAAAAGCGAAAGTGCGTCGAACTTTCACCCACTGATTCTGACATTAAGCAGATTACGAAATTGAAGAAATTGTCGGTGCCTCAGGACTTGCACTCATGGACTAAGGCCATTATGGATATAATCAGGGAGTCAAACCAGGAGCTGGTGTCTGCTATAAATACCATGGCTGGACAAACAAAGGAGATGTACAACAACCATATTGAGTTGAAGGAGGAAGTGAAAAAGTTAAGAGAAGAAAGAGAAATGGACCGGCGTTGTATCCGTGATCTGGAAAATCAGCTGAAAAAAGATATGTTATCTTTAAGGGAATTCCATCAGAAATGTCAGCATTTGAAGCATTGTCCAAGGTCATTACTCAAACCTTGAAAATAACAACTTGACCGGAATGGAAAAATGGGTGTGATTGTAGAGCTAGATAATGAAAGTCAGGTGCATGAGATTTTCAGGTACACCAAAAATCTCAGAGATTCTAGTGTTTCGATAGAAAAAGATTTGAACTGGGAAAGGCAGATCCATAAGAAAGTAATGCTACAACTGAGAGGAGAAATCCTGTCCATCGATAAGTCGAAACGCGTTCAAGTGAGGGATGACCGGATGAAAATTGAAAACAAGATATTCCACTGGAACTTGAAAAAAGAGCTTATGTGCGGCCAGCTCGACGGGTTGGATCAACTAAAAAGCTTGTATGGTAATATTACGAATTTAGATTTAAGTTTTGCAAGTTTGCTTAGTAAAGTTAGAACCTTTTAACAGTTAGAAGTCTGCGGTGGTAATTGTAATTTAAATACTAATAATCAATCAAAACTAACTCTTAAAAACATTCCTAGTAACATAAATAGTATAAAACTTATAGCTTATAACGTTCATGGTCTTGGCAATAAGACACTTTTCTCTGATTTTTTAGGTATATACATACTGCGGATGTTTTTGCTTTGTTTGAGACGCATATCGTGATATTAAAAACATAGATAAATTTTTTGATCTGATCTGAATGTTCGGATAGGTGAGCTAAGCCAAAACTTTTTCAATACTTTCCAGAATTGTTCTATAAACAGAGTCTCAAAAGATAAATCAATAGATAGCTATGGTAGAACCTTTGTAGATTTCTGTAACGATAACGGACTTTGTATTCTAAATGGTTTTTTCAAAGGAGATGAAAGTGGTGAATTCACATTTTATTCCACGGTAGGTAGTTCAGTTAATGACATTTGCGTCATATCTGCAGATATGATACCAAATGTCCAATCCTTCAAAGTCCAAGATAAAATCTGGTCTGATCATTTCCCGTTAGAAATCTTAATAAACTGAACCAAAAAATCTAAATCTTCTCCCAAAGTTAAAATGGTTACCGGCAAATAAAGAATGCTACCAACAAAAGTTAAATAATAATTTGAGGAGGGAGTTGAGTCAAAATAATAACATTCATAATCTTGAAAATTTCATTACAATTGTGTCTAATTCTTATAATAAAAATCAATTCCAGAATAATTTCACAAGAAAAGATAAGTGGTTTAATAGGGCATGTGAGTCGACAAGAAATGAATCATTCAAAAGTCTTAACGAATTTAGAGGCTCGAGTATGCCCACTGATAAAAATACCTATATCAAGAAAAACAAGGAATATAAAGACTTATGCAAACGAACAAAGAAGGAATATTATGAGGGACTTGAATTGAAATTGGATGATGTCACTAATAGCAAGGACTGGTGGGATATTGCCAGGGAAATATGAAATGAGTCTTTCTCAATAGGATTTAATATTTCAGCCTCAGACTTTTCAATCTACTTTAAGAATTTGTTGAACCCTCCTTCCATATCTCCAAACTACCAATATTGTCCGCCTTTTTTGACGAACGAATCGCTTGATAAAAATTTTGATATAAACGAATTAAACTCAGTTCTAAGTACACTTAAAAGTAACAGAGCACCTGGTGAAAACCGAGTCCCTTACGAATTTTTCATCCACGCCACTCCGTTCTTTCTGGAAGAATTATGCAAGGTATATACACGAATTCTCAATGGAGAAGTCTTAGAGGATTCACTCCGCAAAAGTATTATTTTCCCTATTCATAAAAAAGGAGATCCTGAAAATCCTGGAAATTATAGAGGTATTTCATTTATGAATTGTGATGGTAAATTATTCCTCAACGCAATAAATAATCGATTAACGAAATGGGTAAACGATAACAATGTTTTAAATGAATTCCAATCCGGCTTCCGAAAAGGCTACTGTACTTTTGATAACATTTATAATCTATCTAGTATTATTTATTTAAAACTAGAAAATAAGAAAAAAGAAAAAGTTTATGTCTTTTTCGTTGATTTTAGAGGGGCTTTCGATTGTGTTTTAAGAAAATCCTTAATTTATAAAATGTACAACATGGGTGTTTCTTCGAAGATTGTAAAACTCATTGAAAGGTTATATACAAACACTTCAGCAGCTGTTTGGACAGGGAGTTCGCTATCAGAAAGCTTCAACACAGAATCTGGCGTAAAGCAGGACTGTCCACTATCGCCCCTACTTTTTGCTCTGTATATAAACGACCTGCACGACTCTTTAGATGATGGTTTAAAAGTAGGTAATAAAGAAATTAAACTTCTAATGTATGCCGATGATATAGTCCTATTGTCCAACTCTCCACTTAAGCTGAGAAGGATAATAAAGTCATTGGAAGTTTACTGTGATACGTGGATTTTAACGGGCAACTTAAATAAATCAAAAATTTTGGTTTTTCGTAATGGAGGTGGAATTGCTGAGTCTCAAATTTTATTATAAAAACGCGGAAATAGAAATTGTGAATTCTTATTGTTACTTGGGTGTATTGCTAACCCCTCAATTATCTTGGTCGCAACATGTGCAAGATCGCGTAGCTAAATCAAAACAAAGTGTAAATTGCGCATGGAATTCATTTCTTTCAAAGCCTCTCATTAGTCTTCAATCCAAATTCAAAATTTTCAAAGCAGTATCTATCGCGATTTTATCATATGCAGCTCAAGTTTGGGGATATGGTAATTTTGAGGGAGTCGATAAGTTTCAAAGATATTTTGTGAAGATAATGTTGGGTTTACCAGATAATACTCCTAATTACCTTTTGAATTGTGAGTTGAATATTGTAAATAGTCACTACTTTACATCAAAATTACACATGGAATATATTTTTAGAACAATTTTCACTTTAGACGAATCGCGCCTACCTAATTTCTTATCCAAATTAATATTAAAAGCACAAATTTTTTGGGTCAAGGAAGGAATTTGCTCGGGTCGGAATTTGGTCTTGAATGGAATTTTCTTAATTTGGATCCAATAGAGTGGAAACATAAGTTTGAAATGCTGTTCAATCAACTAATAACAAAAGATAATATTTCGTTCACCAATTCAATCTCAAATTCTGACAGAATGTACAAAGAGCTTTACACTACAGAAATAACTGCGTATATAAACTCCAACAATAGATCCAAAGTTATGTGGATATTCAAAGCGAGAACAGATCTGATAGTGTTAAATGGAACAAGATTCACTGGTGGAAATCAACGAACTTGTTCTCTTTGTGGGCTTAACGAAGTCGAAAACGTAGAATATTTTATTGCTAAATGCCCTTCTCTTTCCGAATTTAGAACATTGTATCTTGGAAAATCTAAATTAAATCATACCGAATTTATCCAAACCATGAATGGAATTAATGATCCACACTGGAACAATTTATATTTATATATCACGAATGCTCTCAAATATCGTAAAGATTTAATATTCGAGTTCAATTTTTAATACAAAAAAGAGAATAACATAGAATAAATTTTTGAAATAGATAAACTTAAAAAAAAAAAAAATTAATTTTTATAACTAAAAGACTAAAATGTCTGTATATTCATTTTAGATATAGAAACTATAATTGAAGCTAAACCACCGACAGACGACCATATAGGGTCATGTCGTACGTATTTTATTAATTTTAAGGAAAATATACATATGTATTGTAATATTGTACATAAGTTATATATTATATTGGTTAATAAATATTCTACTACTACTACTACTACTAGATGCAGATTTAAAAAAAAAAATTTCATATTTCTAGTAAATAAATGAGACACACAAAATAAAATATAAAATGTATATTTTTAATAATAATATTGTATTTGTTTTGATTAAAATCAAATAAAAACCGCAAATGTCACTTTTAGATCTCAGTTCTTATTGAGGATCTCAAAAACAGCGAGTCCAAAATAAACAATCGAATCGCCTATTTTGGAATAGAAATGGAGTTTCCGAACAACTTGATCTGTCAAATCGCTTGCTTAAATAGGCAAGAAATAGTTTAAGAACGACCATTTCCAGCCACAAACGTCAAAATATGGAAAATAACCAAGCGATTTGGTGTTTACAAACGAACCCGTGGTGGTTCGAAATGGTTTTTATTTCTTTTCTATCAATATTTTTTTCCCACTAAATTTATTGCTTTTTTTCTTTCTATCTAATAAATTTTTGGCTTTTTGCACTCAGAATTTTTCTAAAGTGTGAATATGTTTTATTTCAATTTAAAATATGTTCATTTTTATATTTTCGCTATTTATAACATTTTATTAAATTCATTCAAGAGGACTAGAGTAAAAATTAAGTTTTCAAGACAGATTATTTAAAGTTTTTAATTAGTGTGTTATTAAACAAGTTTGTTTTTCTTTTATTTCTATGTTTGTAAAAATAGATTAACCTTAGCCTTATAAACTAAATTCCAACATTTATATCAAATTTTACTGTTTCTAGAAAAATAAAACTATTGAAAAGGGGAACAAAAACCATCGATACACCTCTTGAACATAAAACATTTGAACATTAAGATAAACTTACGTCGTTTTCTTTTTGACAAAAAAAGGGATCTAAGAGCAAAAAAAGCAGCGTCAGATCAATTTTTTTTGCATTTCTGATCCTTTTTGTACAAGATTGCTTTTTTCTTGATCTGAAAATATTTTTCTGAATCTAGATTTTTTTAAAAGATCAAGCTGCAAATACAATAAATTTACACAAATACATTTACAAATCTGTCAATTAGTAAACAAACAAGATGCCATTTACTTATTATTTTTTTAAAGTAAAAAGTTATTGTTTAAATAAATGTTTTGTTTAAATCGTGTTTTAAATTGAAAATTAATAAAAAATTATTTAATTAAATACTATTAATTACAAAAACATTAAATGACAGTTGACAAACACAACTACAAAACTAGATCAAATTTTTCATATTCTTTTTATGAAAAAAAAAATCACTTTTTCTGCTCTGGTAAGTAGAAAACGACATTAGTCTATGATCAGGTTTTTAGGCAAAAAATCTGACAAACTTCTACAATAAAAATAAAACAACCAAAAAATAATAGTAATTATTCTATTTATGTAGTTTCTTCGATATTGATTCCAAAGAAAATTTTAACTAATAACAAAACAAACCACAAATTTGATTTTGTTTTGATCTCCACTGAATAAAAATCATTAATAAAAAGAAGTGATTCCCTTTGCTTGTTGGGACACTACAGCCTTTGTTTATTTATTAATTTTAGAAGGAATTGGTTTTTGAGCGATATTTGACAAAAGTGGTAGAGGGTCTTTCGAGGATATGTTAATTTTAAACTTCAATAATTGTTAAGCGATTTCTATGAAAGTCGATACAAAAGCTTTAAATACGATTTTAAAATATTATGGATGAAGACCAGCCGCCGATTTCACTTCCAGATCATCGTTCATGAATTCTTTTTAATTTTCATTTAATAAACTATAAATTATAAAATTATGTGTTATTTCTATTGATTTATTATTTTAATGATTACAATGATTTAATAATATATAAAACCCAATCCACCCCATCAAAAGACTATTTCTGATTTAAAAAAATATTACAATTTATTATTATAACAAAGTACGGAACCCTAAAAAACGACAAAACCAATACCCCCTCCTTTAGTAACTCGTCTAACAGCCCATTATTATTTAAAAAATTGAATTTTTTAATTAACTTAAACAATCGTTGTGAGTTGTTATGGGGATATTAAACCTTTACTTTTTCATTACGCACTATAGTGTTTTTTAAAGGCCATTACCTTACTGGGATAGTTTATATTGCTCTAAAAATAAAACGATAAAACGTCTTTTATCATGGAACCAACCTAATATTATGAAGTGGAAGTAAGCTTTAACAGCACATTCTCCCAGGAGCTGTGTTTAAAAAATTGTATCGAGTTTTATACTCTCCATCGAAATCATTTTTAGCTACATTTACCAGATTGCGATTCGTCCATTATGGACGATTGCAAAAATATTTATTGAGGGCGCCCAAATTGGCTCTAAAAACACCTGTAGATTATTTAATATTTGGATTCATAACAAATAGCGTTAATCGTTTCCAATAATTAGAGGCTAATAAAATATCTTACCAGATAATCGAAAACGAAAAAGAAGAAATTGAAAGAGTGAAAACGGTAAAAAAATTTAGTGCCTTCTATCCCACCTATTACTGATGGTGATTTTACAATCACCAACCTCGGATGAGAGATTACTTTGTTCGCGGAACTCTTTGCTTCAAACTCGACTGTTTTGGAAACTAAATCCAGTCTTCAGGGTTAATATGAAATAACTCAAAATTATAGAAACACTTTTAAGGGGATTAAACTACAACAAAGCCTCCGATCTGGACAATAATCTGCTCATTATTCTAAAACCAAAACCGAAACTCTTTAAAATTCGTTATTTCTCCTTTGTGCTGGTAGTTAGTCAATGTGATATATCATATTAAAGACCAACAGCCTTACTCTAAGTTCTATCTTAAATAGTGTAATAAACCTTTGGTTTACCACATACAGATTTTTATTATAAGCATGATTTATAAACTATGATTCAATCAATTCATCAAAGAAAATCAGAAACACAAACTGTAGTAAACCCCTGTATATTCATTCAAATATACTTTGAATATTTCTTAATTTTCTCCGTAGACTTTTTACTCTCATAATTTAAAACAAAAATTACCGTTTATAAAATATTTAAACCTTTACAAATTTGGGGAATTGAATTAATTATTGTTGTTGCTAGCAAGGAGTAAAATCTAAAAAGATGTTTACAAAAGATAAAATTAAAATATAATCTAAAGTGAATTAAAATCAAATAAAATAATTTTTTGCAATGTTAGTTCAAATTAAAATTACTTAAAATTAGTTAGTTAAAATTAAAGTTACGTTAAACTGTTACTTTGAAATAGTATATATTATAATAGTATATATTATATATTATAAAAACTAAATATAATAACAAATATTTTCAAATGCTAGTGAAAATAATATATTTTACATATAGTTTGGTCAAAAATTTGACTGTTGCATTGAAATAAATTGAATTTTATTGATAATTAAAAAAAAATAATAAAATAACATAAATTAAATTAAAAAAAAAACATTGTACATACATTTGTGTTTGTGTTACAAACAAAATAAATAAGTATTTTGCACATGAATTTTATTTTGTTGTCGAAGTAAATAAAATAGTTCAAAAATAAATTGAATAGCTGCAGAAAGCCTAACTTAGTAGCAGAAAGTTATAAATTGGATAGTTTTGGAAAACCATAGAGCATTAATTGGATATTGGAGAAAAAGTACAATTTATATATACAGTCAACAAAATTTAAACCTGGATAACCGAGGGAAAATCATTATAATTAATTTTGGCATCATTGAACAAGGCAATTGTGGATAGCGGCGTTAAGGTCAGAGTATTTGTTATTATTTTAATTAAGTTAAAATTTGCTTTTCGTTCTTTGATATTTTTGTGTTTGTTTCGTAGTAAATTAGTAAAATAATATAAAAAACTTAAACGTAGATACAATTAAGCTAATGAATTCAACAGTAATTAAAGAATTTTTAATATTTTGTATGTAATTTGAATATGCATTAGCATAGTATTTTCTGTTTTATTGGATCATGAGAGGTCGCGGAATAGGAGAGAGTGCGTGTGAAAACTACCAGTCACGGGATTGGTAGTTTTGTTAATACAAAAACAGACAAAACACACAGACCGTTTTCTAAAATAGGTAAATTACATAAATCTTTTTACTCATTAATATTTTGCATTTATTTTTGGTTTCAATAAATTTCAACTATTATTATATTAAATTTATAAATTTTTCTTTCGATTTTACAATTTTAATGTCGTCAGGCCAGAACAAAAGAAAGATAGCTGTTTGGTGAATTCTCACAACCAACAAACCTCCCCATTGAGCTAAGGGCAATGACGACATATTTTTTTTTCTTGCTTTGATTCACTAGCTATCTCATTTTTTTTGTTGTTACAGTAAAATTAATGTTAAATGAGAATCTCTCACATAACATTTGGCGCCCAACCTTTGGCTTTTAGTTAACGGTGTGTTTTAGATCCTGTTTTGTATTTCTGCACAAATTAGAGAAGTTGTATTATGGTTTTTACACATAATTAATTGGCATTAGTAGCTTTTTCGATTTTTTTTTTTTTTAAAGTAGGTTCCAACATATTTAAATTTTTATTTCATCTATTATAGGATTTGAATTAAAAATGGTGATAAATTGTTGGTTAATATTTGTATTCTAATTGAATACTTTGAAGTTATATGGTTACGGGTGTATAAACGGTTAATTTAATTTCTTCTCATGATCCAATAACTTTCATTTTATTTTTGATTATATTGAAAAAAAAAAATAAAACAAGATTAAAAATATCTTATAAAATTATACGTTTTGAAAATTTAAAATTTTTTTTTATTAATAGCAACAGATTTTGAAGTCACTGTTTATTTTGAAAAATTAGTTACTTAGTGACATATATAAACTATTTACTTATTGATTTTTTTTAATTTTACAATATTAATAATAATAGATTTAAAAAAATTGAATTTTTTTTGCTAGCAACAACAGGTCATTTCGGAAGTTCACATAATTATTTTTGTTTGCTGTTGGTTTGGTATATTTCTTGATACAACTTATATAGCTTGATTAAGACGCAATATTTATTTATTGCTATTCATTTATTGGTATATTAACTACTAACTAATTAATTTATTCATATTTTTATTTTTGCTTTTCTGATTTTCATTGAGCGTTGGCAATATTGAATCAAAATACAAATATTTCGAATTATTTTCTTTATATTTTATACATTTTTATCCATAATAACGAATATATCATAAGTATCCTGTATAATATATACTCTATTTTTTTTTACATATACATTGAATTAAATTTAAAAAAAAAAAATGAAACCTGAACATCTTGATGTAGATGAGTTTCATCTTGAATGCTCACTTCGAGATATTCAAGGCACCACAATGACGGAGAAAATGATCAACTTAAAGGAACGCCTAGAATTAGAAAGCACTCATAGTCAGCTAGCGCCCAGTAAATCTCACACAGCGGCTCGAAAAAATCCTAAAAGTGAAATCAACAAAATTTCTTTGAAATTAAGATCAGTGTACTTTTTAATACAAGATTCAATAGAAAACGATAAAAAAGAAGAGTTGAATGGTTTAAAAAGTAGGCTTTTTCATATTCGTGATCGTCTTAAGAGACTAAAATATTCTAGAGTGGTAGCAGCAGAAGTTTCAGAAAAATAACCAAATTTGTACAGTTAATTGAATTTGTATCGAGAACTGTAACTACTCCACAAGATGTAAACACATCTATTGATGATCTTAAGACTATAGAGTTAAATATAGATGAGGTTGAAGAAGAAGCTGAATCCGACAGCTCCGGTTCATCTTCTCCTGAAGTCACCGTCCAATCACGACCCATGAACTCTGAAGGTGTATCTGATACACATCACCGAAGTGGTACTTCTGCTGCGGTAAATCAAAATTTAAGTAGCACTTTTCGTACACCTTTCGTTCAATCTCATGATGCACAAGTTGAAAGTTTACCGGCAATGGTACACAAAGCGAATGTTGGCGGAGTGGGGGTAGTCACAACGCGAACCAAATTCAATCGCAACCACAGATGGGTGTTCAACCGCCATTGTATCCGACTATTCTTCCCAATATGAACATGCCACCCCCTCATCTATCGAATGTAAATTTTTACCCTGTAGCTAATACTAATTATGGAATACCACAACCAAATGGCAACTCTATTTTGTTAGCACCGAGTGCAACAAATCATAATAATTCATCCTTTAGACCACGAAAATTGATGTCAACGTGGAGAATCTCATTCGATGAATCTCCTACGGGACTTCATGTGAAAAAGTTTTTATTTATGGTCGAGTACCAGGCAAAGTCAGATGGCATTGGTGAAGTCGAGTTAGTCCAAGATTTTAGCTATCTGTTACAAGGAACTGCTTGCAATTGGTATTGGGATTTTATTCAACGGAAACAAAATGTTACCTGGTCAACTTTGAAGGAGGAACTAAGGAAACGATTCCAAGGTCGTCGATCGGATTTGGATGTGCGGCGACAGTTGGATACTCGGAAGCAAAAACCAGGTGAAAAGTTTTTAGATTTCTACCAAGAAATGGTAGCCCTATCTCTGCAAGCTGAATGTCCAATCTCAGATTCAGAGTTGATGTATGTTTTACACCGAAATATGAGAGCAGGTTTGCAAGATCGGGTGCTTGAGGATCAAGTTAGCAGTCTGGATGCATTAGTAAGTCGTTGCGTTGCCTATGAGGATGTCTGGAATCGGACAGGGATATTGCCCGAAATTCTTTGCCAACAACGAAAATTTCTTCACGAAATTGATCAAGGGCGGCCTAATAGCCTCCAAACATTTGAGTCCCAATTTACCGAATTAGGTACACAATACAAAAATTCTCCTAGAGATGAAATTTCAGCACTCCAATTAAATCGTACGCCTATTAATACTCACAAAAACAGTAACACAATATCTTCTCACGCTGACCCAATTAGAGATAGCAATAGGATATTACATTGTTGGAATTGCGGTAGGCATGATCATTTCTACAAGAAATGTCCTATTCCGAATAACCGCATATTTTGTTATGGATGTGGATCAGTAGGCGTGTTACTTCCACATTGTAAGAAATGTAGTTTCAGTTCGGGAAACTTGCAGAAGGGGGTACGAAACCCAAATATTTCTGCCCCCAAACAAATTCTTCAGTCCAAAATGGAACGGGAAGATGCCAGCTCCAACACAGATCCGGAATTTTACAAACGGATTCTGAGCAGAACAGAAAGTCATTAAATACCCTTTTCAATAAACCGATACCAAAATCCAAAAACTCAAGGCTACGTAGTATTAAATATTGGAAGAATCGTAAATTAATTCGTAAACTTATAGTGGAATCGTTAATCTCTGAAGGTGAAGATGGTAGACCATATGCTGAGGTGAAGGTGGGTGCTAGATCATACCTCGGGTTACTGGATAGTGGGGCAAATATATCTGTTCTGGGTAAAGGTTCTGAACAATATCTGAGTTTACCCGAATTCAAATTCGTCAACTTTCCTTCAACAGTAAAAACCGCCAGTGGTAAAAGCGCAACAATTTTAGGATACATTAGAGTACCAATCACATTTGCCGGCAAAACTGATAATATCATACTTCATTTATCACCAAATCTCACTCAAGAGCTATACTTAGGGGTTGATTTCTGGCGAATGTTTGGTTTAAAAATAGCTAGCTCATCACTTATTGGTATTGATTCACATGACCATCTGAAAATCGCTTCTGAACTAAATGCGGATGGAAGTCTAAACAATATGAAGTTACCAAAACATGAATTAACTCTGGAACAAAACGAAGCTGTTCAAATAGTAATTAATGAGTTTCCTTCTTCTTCTCTGCTTGGATTAGGCAAAACTGGACTTGTCGAGCACATAATAGATGTAGGTAATGCTAAACCTATCAAACAGAGATATTATTCTGTTTCTCCTGCTGTGCAAGCAAATATGTATAATGAAATTGACAGGATGGTATCCTTGGGTGTTATTAAGGAAAGCAATAGCACATGAAGCTCACCGATTGCGGTAGTTCGCAGACCAAATGGTAAGATGAGGTTGTGTTTAGATGCACGAAAACTAAATGAGGTAACCGTGAAGGATGCTTATCCCCTGCCCATCATTGACGGTCTGTTGGGTCGCCTAGATAAGACTCGGTACATATCAAGTATAGATCTAAAGGACGCCTTTTGGCAGATCCCTTTGGAGAAGGGATCAAGGGATAAGACAGCCTTTACGGTTCCCTGTAGACCTTTATACCAATTCACAGTCATGCCATTTGGCCTGTGTAATGCGCCGCAAACCATGTGTCGATTAATGCATCGCGTTATACCTCACGAACTACATAATCAAATTTTTGTTTACTTAGATGATCTCTTGATCACAAGTGAAACATTCGAAGAACATCTCGAGCTATTACAAAAAGTTGCCTATTTACTAAAACGTGCCAACCTGTCCATAAACATAGATAAAAGCAATTTCTTCTTAAAGGAAATTAAATATTTAGGGTATATAGTTGGGGATGGGGTTTTAAAAGTAGACCCAGAAAAGGTATCGGCCATATCTAAATACCAAAATCCCAAAAACGTTCGACAAATACGCAGATTTTTGGGCATAACAGGGTGGTATCGTCGATTCATTCCAAGTTATGCTGATATTGCGGAACCATTGACACAACTCCTTAAGAAAAATGCAAAATTTGCTTGGTCTGATAAAGCTGAAAAATCTTTTAGTGAGCTTAAAAACGCATTGTGCACTGCTCCAGTATTATGCAATCCTGATTATGCATGTCCGTTCTTCATCCAATGTGATGCGTCAAGTACTGGAGTGGGTGGTGTTCTTTTCCAAAAAACTTCTAGCGGCGAAGAGCGTCCTATTGCCTACTTTTCACAAAAACTCAATGCAGCCCAACGGAACTATAGCACTACAGAGCTTGAGTGTTTTGCTGCTGTATTGAGTCTAAAGAAATTCCGACAATACGTAGAGGGATTTCCTTTCACCATTATCACAGACCATGCTAGTTTGAAATGGTTAATGGGACAAAGGGATCTTTCTGGACGTCTCGCTCGCTGGAGTTTAAAAATGCAAGGCTTTAATTTTAAAATTGAGTATAGAAAAGGGAAAGACAACGTAGTACCTGATGCTCTTTCACGAAACTTTGCTGAGGAGGTTATAATCGATACAGGTTTTTCTACCAACCCGTTAAATTTAGATCTTAAATCACCAGCTTTCGACAGTGATATTAAATACACCCAATTAAAGGATTCCTTATTGCGTTCTCCCAATCTTGAAAGTAATATGCAAGTTATTGAGAATAAAATTTATATTAATATTGGAAGTTCTTGCAACGATACTGATGGTTCTGATATTCCAGAATGGAAGATTTTCATACCTGAGTCTCTACAGATTGCATTAATGAGTGCTGCCCATAACCCACCTACGTCAGCCCATCTAGGAACCCAGAAAACTTTGGAATTGCTTAAGCGATACTATTACTGGCCACACATGGTCAAAGAAATTACGGAATTCATAAGGCAATGTGAGCTTTGTAAAACCACTAAGTCATCCAATCAAGCTACTCGACCTCCAATGGGTAATTACATAGATTCTTTTCGGCCATGGCAACAGATATATATATATATATAGATTTTTTGGGACCTTACCCGCGCTCTAAAAATGGAAATCAATATATATTTATAGTACTCGATAAATTTTCTAAATTTGTACTCCTTGAACCCATGAGGGAAGCAACGAGTAACAACGTAAATCGGTTTCTAGAACAACGCGTTTTCAGTTTATTTTCAGTACCTGAAATTATCATTAGTGATAATGGAAAGCAATTTACAGCAAAAAGCTTTGCTGCACTTCTGTTAAAATATGGCGTTAAACATGTACGTACCCCAAAATACCATCCTCAACCGAATGCAGCTGAAAGGGTCAACAGATCAGTATTAGCGGCTGTTCGGTCTTATTTAGATGCAAATCAATCCGATTGGGACAAACACATCTACACTATTAGTTTAGCCCTTAGGAATGTAGTTCACAGCAGTACAAATTACTCACCCCATTTTGTTGTTTTTGGGCAACATTTTATGACTCATGGATTAAATTATGAACTTTTACGTAAATTAAATTCACTAGAAGATAAAAATGTAAAATTATCGAATTCAGATCGGCAAGACATTGCGTATCCAAAAATCCAGCAATACCTGCAGAAAGCGTATGAAAATAGCGCGCAGCGTTACAATCTTCGAAGTCGTAATCGCAAAATTAATGTGAATGACACAGTATATGTTCGCAATTTTACCCAAAGTAATGCATCCAACAAAATAGCAGCAAAACTTTGTCCAAAATTTATTAAGGGTAGAGTAATCAGGAAGGTCGGTAATGTTGCTTTTGAAGTAGTTGACGCAAAGAATAAAAATATAGGAATTTATCATGGAATGGATATTCGTTGTTAAATAGTGTGTTTCAATAACCCTCTCGTAGTACAACTTTGTAGATAGTGCTTATTGCCCGGCTTTTATGTAGATCTCAGGGATTCATGGGTACGTCCCCACGATTGTAATAAACCTTTGGTTTACCACATACAGATTTTTATTATAAGCATGATTTATAAACTATGATTCAATCAATTCATCAAAGAAAATCAGAAACACAAACTGTAGTAAACCCCTGTATATTCATTCAAATATACTTTGAATATTTCTTAATTTTCTCCGTAGACTTTTTACTCTCATAATTTAAAACAAAAATTACCGTTTATAAAATATTTAAACCTTTACAAATTTGGGGAATTGAATTAATTATTGTTGTTGCTAGCAAGGAGTAAAATCTAAAAAGATGTTTACAAAAGATAAAATTAAAATATAATCTAAAGTGAATTAAAATCAAATAAAATAATTTTTTGCAATGTTAGTTCAAATTAAAATTACTTAAAATTAGTTAGTTAAAATTAAAGTTACGTTAAACTGTTACTTTGAAATAGTATATATTATAATAGTATATATTATATATTATAAAAACTAAATATAATAACAAATATTTTCAAATGCTAGTGAAAATAATATATTTTACATATAGTTTGGTCAAAAATTTGACTGTTGCATTGAAATAAATTGAATTTTATTAATAATTAAAAAAAAATAATAAAATAACATAAATTAAATTAAAAAAAAAACATTGTACATACATTTGTGTTTGTGTTACAAACAAAATAAATAAGTATTTTGCACATGAATTTTATTTTGTTCTCGAAGTAAATAAAATAGTTCAAAAATAAATTGAATAGCTGCAGAAAGCCTAACTTAGTAGCAGAAAGTTATAAATTGGATAGTTTTGGAAAACCATAGAGCATTAATTGGATATTGGAGAAAAAGTACAATTTATATATACAGTCAACAAAATTTAAACCTGGATAACCGAGGGAAAATCATTATAATTAATTTTGGCATCATTGAACAAGGCAATTGTGGATAGCGGCGTTAAGGTCAGAGTATTTGTTATTATTTTAATTAAGTTAAAATTTGCTTTTCGTTCTTTGATATTTTTGTGTTTGTTTCGTAGTAAATTAGTAAAATAATATAAAAAACTTAAACGTAGATACAATTAAGCTAATGAATTCAACAGTAATTAAAGAATTTTTAATATTTTGTATGTAATTTGAATATGCATTAGCATAGTATTTTCTGTTTTATTGGATCATGAGAGGTCGCGGAATAGGAGAGAGTGCGTGTGAGAACTACCAGTCACGGGATTGGTAGTTTTGTTAATACAAAAACAGACAAAACACACAGACCGTTTTCTAAAATAGGTAAATTACATAAATCTTTTTACTCATTAATATTTTGCATTTATTTTTGGTTTCAATAAATTTCAACTATTATTATATTAAATTTATAAATTTTTCTTTCGATTTTACAATTTTAATGTCGTCAGGCCAGAACAAAAGAAAGATAGCTGTTTGGTGAATTCTCACAACCAACAAACCTCCCGATTGAGCTAAGGGCAATGACGACATATTTTTTTTTCTTGCTTTGATTCACTAGCTATCTCATTTTTTTTGTTGTTACAGTAAAATTAATGTTAAATGAGAATCTCTCACATAACAATAGTTACCTGACACAAATTATTATCAACTATTCCTATAAGTCGAAACCCCGTATAATGTTAATCAGTTTTCTTCATATCTCTGAGAACTTTACGAACGTGAAGAAATGGATATCTCTGGCAATTACAATTACAATAACAATTTAAAACCTGAAATAAAATGCTTTTTGATATCAAAGGAAAACGATACGGTTGAATTGGAATTTCTACTGGTTAGTAGATTTGACATTGTTAATAGATATAGAACTACTTCTTCAGATAAATTAAACTAAATTGAATTCAATTTAGAAATCATCTGAACATGAAAATTAAAAATATGTTTCATCGTCGCGTGTGACTGAGTGTGTAAGACACCAGGAATTGAGCTACGGCCTCCCTCTATGGAACGGTCTCTGATAAGTGTGAATTCAATCCCAACACAAAACACACACAAACATTTCTAAAGGAGTTTTTCTATGAGAAAACGAAAAATGATTTCGAATTGCAAAATTCAAGTGAATTTTAATAGTTACTTAAGCTCAATCACTCACAAAAGCTCCCTAAAATAAACTAAATTTATTTTAAAAATAAAAAAAAATGGAGTGCGTAATCTTTACACGCTGTTGAAGTAAAACTTTTTTGGCAACTGTGGCAGGCATTACTAAATATATGTATTAAATATAAAACAAATATGTCATATTGAAATTTAGAGTAGCATTTCTTGATAATATAATTTACAACAATGTGTAATAAAAAGCCATATTTACATAATTTTTACAAAGTCTTACAACGTATTATTTTCAAGAAACTTAGCAAATTTGCAAAGCAAAGTTTATGCTTCTCACTTTAGTTATCACAAACCTCTAGTTTCATACTCTTCAATTATGATAATAATTAATAAATTAATTGACTTTGTAGTACATTATGTAAAATGTAAAAATGTAATGTAAAAATATCAAGACTTCGGTCTGGGTTAAGGATTTTGATATAGTTTTCGGTAAAATACTTTTATGAGGACATTGTTTTTAGTTTTGGTCAGCGATGTATATCAAACATAAAACTCTTTGTTAAAGCACATGTATTTTTTTATCTCTGTTTAGAAATTTATTACAAAACTAACACGAAACATCAATACGTGATTATAACAGGTCATATATTAATATAATTTAGTGAAAAGATGTTACAATCAGCAAACTACTCAAAAACCTCTTCATTTAGCGTTTCGAGAAAATATAACAAAATCACAATTCATATTATTCATATAATCAAAAATTCCAAAAATATTGTAAAAATTATATAAAATCAAAAATTCAAACTTTTTTCAAAATTCTAAAAATACTCCAAAAATTATTACAAAATCAAAGATTAAAACTTTTTTCAAAAATTCTAAATATATTGCAAAAATTATAACAAAATCAAAAATTGAAACTTTTTTCAAAATTCCAAAAATTAGAATAAAATCAAATATTTAAACTTTTTCTACATTCTAATAATATTCCAAACATTCCTACAAATTCAAACATTTTCCAAAATTCTAAAAATATTGCAAAAATTATAACAATATCATAAATTTAAAGTTTTTTCAAAATTCCAAAAATAATAATTAAATAAAAAATTTAAAATTTTTCAAAATTCTAAAAAAATTCCAAGAATTCTTACAAAATTAAAACTTTTTCCAAAATTCTAAAAATATATATAAAATTCACAAATTCAAAAATTCTATTTTTTTCAAAATTCTAAAAATATTGCAAAAATTATAACAAAATCAAAAATTAAAACTTTTTCAAAATTCGAAAAATATTGCAAAATCAAAAATACAAACTTTTTTCAAAATTCCAAAAATATTTCATAAACTTTATAACATATTCAAAAATTTCCATGTCCATTTTCATGTTCAATTACATTTACGTCATTACAAACAAATAAATTTTTTTTTCCAAAAATTTGGCTTAAAAAAATAAATGAAATCATTTTTTTGACACACGACAATATTTTTTGACAAACTTATAATGCAATAAAATTCTCAATAATAATAATTTCATGTTCAATTACATTTCATTTCATACTTGCTCCATGTTTATAAGTCCTATATTCGTCCCTGTATGGAGTACTGCTGTCAAGTTTGGGGTGCTGCCTCTGTTTCCATCTTGGCAATCTTGGACTCTGTTCAAAAGCGAGCTATACGAATTGTAGGTGATCGAACTTTGACATCAAAACTTGATTCCCTACAACATCGTCGCACTGTTGCTGACCTTGTTGTTTTTTACAAATATCGTCATCAGCAGTGCTCAGATGAAATCAGCGGCATCATGCCTCAAACTTATTCTTACCCCCATTCCACTCGGCAATCGGCTGCCGCAACCAGTGAAACGGTAAAGATCCCGCGCTGTCATACTGGCAGATCGCAGAGAGACTTCTTTGTCCGAACTGCGTACAAATGGAATAGTTTGCCGGAACACTTAGTCTCAGGTGACTTCAACCCACAGATGTTTAAAAAAAGCGTTAATCTACACCTCAGAACGCCAGTTGTTGTGGGACCCAGGTCTAGACCTAGGTCTTAAAAGGTATTTATGTGTTGTTGTGACACATATTCTAAACCCTATTACACAACACATTTTATTAAAAAAAAAAAAAAAAATACAAATAACTAGTTTTATTTTTTTCTAAAAAAATAAATGAAAATCATTGTTTTGACACACTTGACATTATTTTTTTTGACAAACTTATAATGCAATACTTCTCTATAATAATGATAAAATTTCATGTCATACAAATCATTAATTTTATTTTTTCCAAAAAATTGGGTAAAATAATAAATAAAAATCTTTCTTTTGACACACTTGACAATATTTTTTGACAAACTTCTAATGCAATAATCTAGTTTTTGATCTCACATACCAATCCTGACCATCAATATTTTTCCACATTCTTTGTTCCTACTCATTATCACTTAAAATTAACGTATTTTAAGCAAAAAATATGCATATTTCCTTGTTTTGACACACTTGACGATTTTTTGACAAACTTAAGGTACAGTTATCGAACACGTAAGAATTTCACTTTTGGCTCATGAATGTTACTTAGTTTTTTCAAACCAAAGTAATTTTTCAAACCGAAGTAATAACATAAAATAGTAATACATAAAAAACCCACAATGAAACACAGAACCTGCTCTTTTTTTAAGTCGGTTCAAAAACTAAAACAATTCGAAGTATAAATTTAAAATATAACGAAACTCAATAATTAAGTATCTAAAATCGACACAGCCGACTCATATAATATTTAATACGAGACTGAATAAAAAAATATAATAAATATATATAATAAAATATAATAAATAATAAATAAAAATATAATAACATACGTCCATCAACACCTTTGAACGTATGTTGTTGTGGGACCTTGGTCTTAAAAGGTTTTTATGTGTTATTGTGACACATATTGTAATTCCTACTACACAACACATTTTATTAAAAAAAAAAAAAAACATTAACAAATGAATGACAATTGACCCCCACACAATACACATAACCGAATTGTATCGTATACTTGCCGAACATATTATTCGTTTGCCTCTTTATTTCATTGTTTTTTGAATTTCTTCTTTATTTTATTTATTTATTTTTTCTTTTTGAAAATGTTACTTCCGTTCAAAAAAGATTTGAGTTACTTGTCATATCGCGCCTAAAGAAGTTTTGCTTCAAAAAATTCGATTCAATCAAATAAATCCATTTAAATCAAAAAATTTGACTTTTGTCTTAAAAAATCAAAATTTTATGCGCTGGTTTAATAAGATTTTTCTTTTAAAGCATATTAGTAAATGGTCGAATCCGACGGTTGAAATTTCTAAGAGTGCGAACATTCAGAAAGCTAGATACGAATGAAGAATATCTTAATTCGATGAAACACATTTCTGTTTACGAATCGACTTGCGTTGAAAGAATTGACTGGTAATTTTCAAATAATTTGACATCATTCTCACGCCATTAGTGTTCAAATGAAGTTGATTTAGTCTTGCTAAATTTTTATAAGGTATATCACAAACTACCCGTTCATGAAACAATTTTAAGGATTCGTATTGCGTATGATAATGTAAACATTATGCCTAACCATATAGGATCGCATTCACTCCCTAACATATATTTCTGAAGTTTTCAACTACCGAGCTTAGCGGCCAGAAGATTTTATTAGCACGTTGCACAGTGGGATTTTTTGTGGAATAAGTAATTTTTTCGACACATAAAATTTAAAAATGTAATGATGCAGTTTTGTAGAAAATTGATTCAGTATGAAGAATCCATAAATTGTATCCCAAAAAAACGTTTATTTGTCTTTGAAATAATGAAGGAAAGTCACATGTAAATTTTGGTCCAAAATATTGAAAACTGTTTACGCACTTCTATAGCGTTTGTACGTAAGATAACTTTATTGCTCTAATTTAAATAGTGATTATTTTCAAATATAGCCTTTTCTGCGTATTTAAAAAAAACTTATATAGATCGCTCATATGGTTTAAAAGATATGATAGAATAAAATTGGTTCTATAATATGCCGTGATTGCAAACTTCCTTGGAAGAAAAAAAAGGTTGCTCGGTCGTGCTAGGTGCTCCCGCTATAATAAAATGAAAGGTAAGACTCCATACTATCAATTAAAAAAAAAAAAGTTTAAATAATTAATAATCTTTTATAAAATCATAAAATTTATAAAATCATAAAATCATGAAATTTTGGGTTCTATGGGCGATGGGTAGTGGGCGTGACCAACTTTGATGAAAGTTTATTTTATTCTTAATTGAGGTAATAAAAGGCTCTGTGCCAAATTTCAAAGACTTTGGGCCAAAAATAAATTTTGGATTCTATGGGCGGTGGGGTAGTGGGCGTGGCCAATTCTGATGAAACTTTATATTTTTCTTAATTGAACTAACCAAAGGCTCAGAGCAAAATTTCAACATTCTACAAGCACTCCTTATATTTTTTGCATTGTATGAACAAATCCCACTGTGCGTTGTGTCAGAGTTAGAGAATAACTGAAATGCTCGATAGAAGAAACCAACAAAAGGTTGGCAAATATCATGATATTTATATAAATATCAAAATATCCGATATATATCAGATATATATCCGATATATATCAAGTTCTGATATTTATTTTGAATAATTTGTTTATCTTAAATATTATACAATATATGGCCCTTTCCACACTTGTATGCAGTACAATACATCATTCCTTCGTTTTTTACCTCTTTGCCTATAAAATAAATTTAAATATGGCAACTCCAATTCAGTTTATAGGCAATTTATCAATTGCCTATTCGTCTATATCTTCGATTGCACAAGTTCAAATGACGAATACGCTCGCCCTCTTGTCTTGTTTATTTGGCCAAGTTACAGCATCAATACCCATACAAGGTTGTACAACCGGTCCAGTAATTGTCCATTACTGGCGACCAGTAATGTAGCAATGGTCGAGTGGCAACCATAACTGGACCATTGACATAATGTTACTGAATAATAACTTCGAACAATAAATGAAAAAGAAAAAGCCAGCAATGACCCATACCATGTTATACAACTAGGCCAGTAATGGTCGATTGCTGGCGACCAGTAACTTAACAATGGCCGGGTACTGGCAACCATGACTCATAGTACTATGGCAACTATATAACTCGGCCATTAACCAAAGGCCCATAATTTTACTTGTTGATAACTTCGGACAATAAATGGTTGCCATTCATTTGCCTGAGGAAAAAACAGCAATGGCCCATACAAGGTTGTACAGCTGGCCTAGTAACAGACTAATAATGATAACCAGTATTGCAGCAAAGACCGAGTACTGGCAACCATGACAGGGCCAATAAAAAATATAAAATATCATATGTAAATTTCAATAAATTAAATACAAAATAATTAAAATAAAGCAAAAATGTCCAAAGAAAAAAATCTAACCAACCTTAACATTATTATCATAGTCTTTCAGCAGAGATGCGATAATTAAACTATAGGTGAAATTTGCGATAATTAAACTATAGGTGAACGATGAATCGTTCTAGTACTGGCCCAACAACAAAAGTCAAGTACTTATAACCTGATTAGCTTGGCAACGCTTCTACAGGAAGCATAACGCCGCAAAAAAGGTACTGTTAACCATTAATGGACCAGTACTTGTTCGAATTTTAAATTCTGGAGAATCCTGCTTGGGCAGTCATTACATTCCACGCCATTGGTGGTGTATTTCTAAACCGATATTGAAATACATATTTTGGAAATAGTGTAGATTCAGTAAAAGTGTCGTTGCAAATGAAATGGAATGAAGTCTGAATAATTATAGTTTAATAAGGAAGTATATGCTTCTCCTCTTTGGTGGTTGTTCAAACGCTTACCTTAAAATCAATGGTTAAGCATAAATTAGCTAGGTGATGATATGAATTTAAAGCCAAGTGTCTACTTCGATAAAAAAGTTTTTTAACTTCTAAAGTTTCTCTATTTTAGGATGGACTTCCAGTTTATGCCAAATTTCAACTACAGCGGCAACAGCCGTTTTATCTCTTTGAGGTCTGTCTAAAGCAAATGCTATTGTTTTCAGATAACAAAGCATATGTTCAGCATTTATTAAAATATTTATGTCATAAGTTTAGATATGTCAGGCTCTATGTCTTTATGGTCTTGGCATGGCTGAACCAGGTAATGGCATGCGTCTTGTTGCATTGCTGCGACTGTTAACAGTTTTTCCAACTTTAAGGTAGGAATATTTAATTATTTCTTTTTTATAAATATCCTGATATATATCAGGGAATAAATATCGTGATATATATCAATGATATATATCAGATATATATCATTGATATATATCATGCCAACCTTGCCAACAACTAAAAGACTCCTACAACTGCAAGCAATCCTTGCTAGAATATCAATTATAGTGAAACTTCTATACGGTCCCTCACAACACAACATTGAAACAAAGTCAAACAGCAACGAATGTTTTAAATAGTTATGTTTATGATTCACGCCTACTATTATATTTCTTAAGTTTTAATACTCAAAACAACCTGACAAACCACAAGGATAACCATATCTCATATCTGATTTTATTACCTGTTTATGCACTCGCTCCTTTTGATCAGTGATCAATAAGCAAAGTAGACTAAGTTTAAGTAAATGGCTTATCCGTATTAGAGCCATATCTTAAAATAAGCATTTACAATAACAAAATAACTTTTTGACAAAAAATTCTTTTTTAATAACAATTTGTTTTCACCAACAAGAAACGGGTAAAAAATATCTAAATTTAGAAGCAAAGTATGTCTCAAATTATTAATTATTGCTAAATATTTAAATTAATCAAAAACTACTGAATTTTTTATTAATTTGCTAAAGATAAAGAACCTTCTCTTTAATAATTTAATCAGAAGAATTTGATAATGAATATTCATGTTCAAGATCAAATTTCATTGGATTAATAAATTGAATAAGAAAATTAACAAAACGGAAAAATAAAAATATTGGCAGGTTTTCTACAAAAAAAAAAATTAATTTAAAACAAGTTTACAGTTTTCCACGTCAGTGTACAGATATAATACCATTGATTAGTTTTACTGTTTTATAAATCTGCTGTTTTTTTCTTTAGTAAATCATCATAATAGTTCAGATGATTTTAAAAGTTGTTGCTTTTTCTATTACTTTTGTACTTAATTCGTTTTTGGTTATATTATACAGAATTCAAAGATCGATGATTTTTTAAGATATATTTATAATCAACGGACAATTATAACAGTATATAAATATATGAATATTCAGCGTTATAGTTTCACTTAACTATCGTTTAGATTTAAATAAAGTTGGTACATGTTTTTTAGCTATGCAGAAATTAAAAAAATACCTGAGAATCCTGAGAGTAATGTCGCTCCTGTACATTTGCATTATGTGTTGAGGTCAACGAATTATCACAGTTTGATGAATTTTTGCGTCTTCTCTTATTACTAATATCAATTGGTGTTGTAGATGTTTCCCTATCACGATCACTTGTATATTCTTGAGCGTCCTCCCGCCTCTCCGCCCGTTCTCTTTCCCGTTCTATTTCTACTCTTTCTTTTTCTCGATCACGATCTCTTTCAAAATTTGTTTTTAAATTTGTTGTCTCTGTTGTATCCTTTCGTTCTTTATCATTATCTGTTCGGTAATTTATATTATCTGTTAAACCTCGCACCTAATTTTTTTAAAAAAATTATTATAACACAAATAAAGTTTGTAAAGAACTAGATTTCAAACCTGTAAACTTTCAGCTGTCTTTAAAAACATAGGAAGGGAACTCTGTCCGACATTTACTTCACCTTTATACATGAAATCTAGTAATGAACGCATTTCAGAATATCTAACATCTTTTAAATAAATAATGGGATGTGGATGTGCATTCTGTAGGAAAATACTTTCAAAATAAGGACTACACGCTGATAAAATTGTTTGATGTGCCTTAAGTGAATAATTAAATTTAAAATCAATTAAATCTGTTTTAATGTTCTCACGCGTGTTTAAAAAATACCTTCACCGTTTCACCATCGCAAGCCAATGTAACATCACACAACGCTTCTCTCTGTAAAAGAGACGTTAATACTCCTGTTAAATTTGTTGGATGATTATTCCAGCGAAGACAAAATTGCTGGTCCATTGTGCCTGGGTCAGTGGTGAATCTGCAAGAAGAAAAACAAAAAAAAAGTATTATAAAAACATTAACCATAAACAAAATTAAACAGTTACAAAAGAAAATTACGGACTACCATTAAATGAACTTGATACAACAAAATATCAAGTTAATCATGTTTTTCTCTTTTACTTCATTCATCAACATGGAAATTAATTTTTCTTTTATCAGGTGTTTATTATTGATTACTTTACATTTATATTACGGTTTTAACAGTAATACAAAAAAAAACTAAAAATAATTCATACAAAAATTGCAAATGAAGATTTAGGTTTGTAGGAAATTAGTCATAAAAACTTACTGCTAATATTATGTTGTTGTATGTTTGTTGTTTTTTTAGGTTTAGAATTTAATAAACTATTAAAACTATCAACTTCTTTTATGGGATTCTAATTTTAAGTTTTTTTTATTATACTTGAATTAAGTAGTTTTATTGTTCCAAAGCATATATGACATTTAGTGGAATAGTTTGCAAGGTTTTTTGATATAACAAAAAATGCAAATGGAGACCGCATACGATTTGACTGAAATAACTGAATTTTCTGAAACTACTAAAAAACTGTATACGAGCAATTTCACGAAGATTCAACAACGTTTTGACTTGACCCCTTTTAATTTTGATTATTTTTTGTTTATAGATAGTCTTTGATAAATAAAAAATACAAGTTCTCTTAGAATTTTTTTTTTCGACCAGGGGTCTTCACAGGGTGCCCCTCAATTTTTGTTATTTTGTGATGTGAGTGCATTTTGACGAGCGATTGTAGAAAAACTACTCAATCGATTTTCATAAATGATATGTCGTTGAATAGGTATTAGAACAAAGTTTTTAAAAATGTACACTGTTAATTTTTTGAAATAATTTTTAACGGTGTAACATAAGAAAAAAATGGTGTAATTGAAAAAAAGATGGCATAGCCTTTTTTTTTTTTTTTTTTAAACTAAATTGAAGCTTATTTTATATCTAACCACTTGTGAAAGTTTGGGACTAGCTATATTTTTTGTTTTAGAGATAAAATTCGTTGTGCATATGACTGTCGGGAATCAGTTTTTTTTGTTCTGAAGGAAAATTATAAAAATGGCGATTTTTAGATTCAGATTTTTTTTTATGTTAAATATCAAATATTTTATTATTAAATGAACTTTTTAAAAAGCAATTTCAGTCAAGTTCAGCAAAATTTTGCGACATTTTGACTCGACCCTTTTTAATTTGGTTTATTTTTAGTTTATAGATAGCCTTTGATAAATGAAAAATACGGCTTCAAGTAGAATTTTTTTAAATATAGACCAAATTTAAAAGGGTTAAAAAGGGCCATCTTTGTTACACCGTTAAAAATTATTTCAAAAAATTAACAGTGTACATTTTTAAAAACTTTGTTCTAATACCTATTCAACGACATATCATTTATAAAAATCGATTGAGTAGTTTTTCTACAATCGCTCGTCAAAATGCACTCACATCACAAAATAACAAAAATTGAGGGGCACCCTGTGAAGACCCCTGGTCGAAAAAAAAAATTCTAAGAGAACTTGTATTTTTTATTTATCAAAGACTATCTATAAACAAAAAATAATCAAAATTAAAAGGGGTCAAGTCAAAACGTTGTTGAATCTTCGTGAAATTGCTCATACAGTTTCCATCAATTTAATTTTTTATTACGGAAATGATACTCTTGGCAAATTTTTGCATTGTTTTGAACCGTAACTATAATTTATAAAATTTAATAAGAAAAAGTAGATTGAGTCATTCTTGGAGATATTTTCTAAAGCACCAGTTTCGTTGACTTTTGCAAGTATTTTAGGGTTATATTTTAGAAATAGTACGAAATGACTATTTTAACATAACGTAATCTTATGCAAGTTGGGGATATCACATACCACTAGCAACAGCAGAGATATATCTAAGGTGACCATCCGCTCTCTTTTGAAGAGGACTGTCCTTTTTTTTGGCCGACTATCAACTTTAGAAAACTTGTCCTCTTTTTTTAATTTTCGAATATTTTGCCCTCTTTTCTTAAGTTATTAGTAATTTAAGGTTGTTACTCATAAAATTACAACAAAAAATAGTAAAATATATTTATACTAAAGCTTTAAATCTGGTGTTCAAACATAGAACTATCACTTTTGTATGAACGAGTAACGCAGCCTTAATCCCTAAAATAATCACATGCAGCAGCTCCTAATGCGGACATGCTAACAGGCGACTAATGTTATTTTATTTGTGAATAAAGATTTGATTATAAAGAATGTGCAAACATTTTTTGAAAATTTTATGAAGGAAATCGAAAAAACAAAGAATTGCTCGAGAAGGTGCACAAATTAGAAAAATATTAAATGCTGAAAAATTTCCTATGTTTTGAAGTCTACTGTTTCTATTATTTTATTTTGTATTTATATTAACTATATTAGGCATATATAACTTATTTTATGTGTGATATTTTATTTTATAATTTACTGCAATTTTATTGACTGAAGTTCAATCTTAAACTATTTGTGTTGAATATAAAGTTTTTTTTGTTAACATTTTGTTATCTTTCGCGTTTTTGAAAATATGGTCACCTTAGGATATCACTAGATAAGGTAATAAATTAAGGCGTGGATGGCGTGGCGGATGAACTGTATTCATAGAACGGTAGGACCAATTTTCTTTCTTATAATTCATGTATAATTTTGTTCATTATGTGTTGTTTGTTGTTTTTTTCTTAAATTTGTTAATCCTTGTTTTCATTGTTTAACTAAATTATGTATATAAATGTAGAATTTGTCTGATATCAATCCATACTCCTGAAGATGGTCTAACAAACCGAAATGTATATAGAGTATCTAAAAATCAACCTTGTGTTTTTTTATCAATTAACTTTTAAGTTATTCTGCGTAAACTAATAAGTGCGTTATTCTGCGTAAACTAATACATAATGCTATTATTGCTTGTCCTATATCTAAATTTTAATCTTTGAGGAAGACAGCGCATCAAATGATCTATGCATTGTCTCGATTATTGGTAACGCAATTTTATTTTTCCTACTACACAACATATTTTATTTAAATTAATATAAACGTAATAAACTAACTGTCTTCTACTCTTCTTTTTTTTTAAATTTATATCAACGAACCATTTATTGAAAATCACCAGTAACCCGATACACAGTTTTGCAGTACGCCCCTATCCTCCTATCTGCCACAAATGTAAACGAATGTGAAAGCATATTCAAGCGAATTTTCGCAATTCAAAAATCATTTTTGATTTTCTATTAGAAATCTTTTTGAGAAAAACATTTTGTTTCGCATGGCTTTTAAGTGTTTAACCAACATTTATCAGTAGCCGTTGTTCAAATCCTTGTTCAACTACATGCATCGATGATGCAAATTTTATATTTGATGTTAGATGATTTCTAAATTAAACCGTCATCATTACTTATTTACTTAAGTTGAATTAGTGAACTATGATTACACAATTTGGGACTATATTCATTCAATTATATAAATATATTATTATTTTTCTTATTTTTTACATGTCTAAAAATTATAAAAAAATTTTTTATCTTGTTTTGGCGTTTGTTTTGTGCCAATTCGTTCGAATATGCAACATCTTATACGATTTTTCTTAAACACAATTGTGCGTGTAACAGGGATTTAAATATCTATCAGAACATGTTATCTGAGACATCATTTTCATCACTAGACTATTTATTTTTGCAAATTTATCGACATCGTATCGCTAAATTCTTAATGATTGAAAGGTTCGGATGTTATATTTATTTAGCCAGAAAAGGTTAATATGAGCACAATTTACTGATATTACACGAAGATAAAATGTTAGTCAAATAAGATAAACACTTTCAAAAGATATTACCTGCATTGAAGATTAAATTACATAACCAATTAAACCAACAAACAAATCGCGTGTTTTAACCGAAATACTGGTTATTTTAAGTTTTTCATATCATTGAATTGGTACCTTTAGTATTAAAAAGCAAGCAAATCTTTGAAAAAATTCTAATTAACTATCTTAAAGTATAAAATACACGTTTAATGATTTATGAAAAACTATTCAGTTTTTTTCTTTGAAAAAACAAGTTACAAGTTAATTGAAGAACAAATAAATTTAAAACTGCTGTAGCCTGTAGGTGTATAATGCGAATATTTATAACATTTATGTAAAACACAGAAAATGAATCAATCGGATTGCATTTACTTGTTTGAAAAAGTGACTAAAAGAAACTAACCGATATTCCATTTAGATTTTAGATTCTACTATTTCATATTAAATTTTTTTTGTTCGAGCTGTTCTTGAATTATTTTTTATAAACAGTGTAAGCCACAGTAAAGCTAGAAACACAACACGGGCAAAATCGTTCGTCGACGACGTTAGTAACATTAGTATACACAGGATACATACATTTCAAACACAACTACAGCGATAAACGAAAAAGTTTTTTTTCGTCGGAGAAAATTTAGATTCTAAGACAATCGCACTTAAAAATGGCTTATTTAGTTTCTATATAAGAAAACGTAGAGATATGATTTTGTATGCGAATATCGTTAAACACAAATTTCTAATCAACGGTCATTTAAATTTTAAAGATTATTTAAAAAAAAGATTATTTTAAAAAAATGTAATTTTGTCAAATGGTAATTGATATTTTTTGAAACAAAGTTTGCTGAAAAAATTTAAACATTTTGCAAAACAAACTATCTATGGTGGGGGTCACCAAATTTCGTAGTTATCCGTGCTAGGGTGGACCAGTGTAGAAACAACAATATCGAATGTTGGGTAGAGTACAGATGGCAGATCCAGTGAGGATGATGACGGTTTAGTCGATGATAAATTAAATAATTTGCATAAAAATGATAAACAACCATCTTTAATTCTTGTAAGCAATAAATTTATTTATTTAAATTTTAGGTTCTAGTTATACACCAAATGGTGAATTTTTCGGTGAAACACCATTTATTTTACAATTTTAATTAACGGACATCCTTATATGTTTTATTATGTCGAATATTTTGTATTTAACCAAAACCTCCAAAATTGTTGACGCCATATTAAAAAAACAATGAACATTGCCATATGCAAAAAATTGGATTAGTGTTTTTGATTAAATTTTTTTGAATTTTTTTTATATGGAGTTTTAGATTGCTAGATGGCGATTTTTAAGGCGTTTTTTGAATTTTTTTTAAATGAGTTTTAATTTCAAAATGGCGCGCTACAAGTTCACGATTTTTTCTGTGCTAAAAAAAGATTCAGGCTTATATATCGGGGGTTTGATATAACGCTCCAAAAGTTATGAAAGATTATTTTACAAGAATAACACAAAAAACATTTATTTAGTTAAATTTACAAGAATAGCAAATAAACGTTAATTTTATTAAATTTAAACAATATATTTACAATCTCGTTACAACTTTTAACAGTCATTGTTTAAAACTAAAACCGAATCTTTGACTGTTTCCGAGTTGCATAATAATGTAATTTTTTGACTTTTGACTATTAAACAACAATAATTTCCCCTCCAATTTAATTCTACTGTAAAAGTAGAATTAAATTTTAACGTTCCAAAAATTTAAAAATTAACAATTTTTGAAAAATCATCAAGTCTGCATCGAAAAAAACAAACCGAAATGCATTTGTTTTGTTTCGTGGAACAGCATGACAGAAGTATCGATTTATTTTTTTTATACACAAACTATAAGTGCTATCAACTAGAAATTTTCTACAGTTATAAAATTTAATTGTCCACGCCCACTGAAAACAAAATAAATACAAATATTTGTTTTCAGCTGTATTTTATAGACATATGAACCGTTTTTTTTTAAAGTGGTATAAGTCCACTTTTTTAAAAAATCGAGTTAATGGTATTTTTGGAAAGGTTTTTATATATATAATCATACCCTCAATAGAGCACGAATTTTGACAAAATAAGCAACAAAATATTTGGTATAAAATGCAATTGCAAAAATATTTTTTTTGAAAGTAGAATAAGTCCGTTTCTAATTGGGGATTATTGAGATCAATTAAACTCAAGTGAGTGAAGAAGTAATTGGAATTTTTTCAATTCAAAGGTATGGTTTGAAGTTTCTCGGAAAAAACTTCACATTTTTCGTGTTTCGGATGAATTCGAACCTTTTTCGTCAGCGCCTGGCTCGAATCCTTAGGCAGACACGCTTTTGATTACGCCGTTGAGGCGATGAAAATTTCGAAGTTGAAACTTCTTCATCACTTATTCATTTTACTTAAGTTGAACTTTTCCACTATGGAAATGTTTTTACATTAAATGGGAGTTTTTGCATTTCTAATGTTAATATTCAAAATGACTTTCTAATTGCAACTTTTACCAATTATTACGAGTTCAGTGTGCACTGCTCTTTAGCAGATATATGTTAGTGTCTTAAAAACTACATTGTTAGCAAGATAACGGTATTGATAGATTTTGTTTAGTATTCTTTGGCTAGTTTTCCTGTTTTTTTTTTATTGCAATATGCTTCATCTTGACATTTCGGAAAAATTTCGATGAAGGATTTTCCGGAGACGGAAAAATCGGATTTTAAAAATTATGTATGTAAATAGTATTTAACACATCTTAGCACAGGACAGATGCAAACATTAGATTTTAGACTATTAGTATTTTTGATATATAAACAATTTTCAATCAACAATGAATTGTACAAACAACCTGTCGATGAGATACATATTGTATCTCGAAATATATAGTTAAGTTAAAAAACAATTTTCCGTTTCCATTTTTTACAAAAGATAGAAGTGGGTGGCGCAGTCAGTATAGAAAGGGAAAAAAAGTTTGTAATCCCATATTAGATAATAATATTTAGTAATATTCACACATATTGTATAAATTTCTTCCCTTTCTATATAGTATGTAAAAATGACTACTTCTATGTATGTAAAATATGAGAATGGAAAATTGTCAAATCAAAACACTAATAGTCAAAAATCTAATATTTGCATCTATACTAATATGTGCTAAATGTAAAAAACGTGTAATGTCCTCGAATATAATGATATAAGCAGTATTAGCGAAATTCCCACGCGGGAAATTGATCATTCAGAACGTAGTGATTTGCATGTAAATGTTGAAGCTTTTATAGATAGCGTAAAAATAATTTAAAAATTTAATATTTTTTTCAGTTTTATTAAGTTCTAAAACTTTTAAGAACACGTACAGACAGATAGGTTCAACAAACTCATTTTTAAAATTTGAGACTAATCCCATTTAATGGGAAGTTGCTGAAAAATTGATGATAAAATTCAAGCCAACACAACAAATGTTAAATCTCAAGTTAAATAAAATGCTTTAAAATAAAAAAACGACCGGCACTCTCACGGTCGGATTTGTTGAGCAAGATCAAAAATATTTTCTGGAAATATGCGTTCTATTTATATCTTTGACAGATTCGCAAATCAACAAAATCCGACACATGGTTAGGAAACTAGAGACTTTTTACTCAAAAAAATTAAAAAAAACCGTTAAATTGGCCATTTGAACACAAAAATTATATTTTTGTTGTTACACTTGTTTATTAATATCTTTTTTTATAAATATAACTGAAATAAATTCTCGAAAAACATTATTATTCGTGTATTAACATGCCTTCTTTTAAAATGTTTTGTCTTTTTACATTAAAAAATCCGTTTCATTAAAGTAAAAAATGTTTCATTAAAGTAAAAATATTCCCGTCCGGAGAGACACTGCCATAAATGTTATTGAGGACCTAGAAAAAGTTGCAGTTTGGGTTGGCAACAATTTGGTCAATTTTAATACCACTGCTACAGATTGTTTCCAGATTAAAGACCGAGTTCCCCAACGATATTTCAATTAGTATGTGTGACGAACAGATAGACGCATGTGAAAACATTCGTTTATTGGGAGACACAATTTCCGATGACCTACTCTGGAACGATCATGTAATGGAAATGGCAAAGAGCGCGTCAAGAAAACTCGGCCTCCTCAATAAATGTAAACAATATTTTACTCCATATCAATTACTCCACATTTATAAGTCTTATATTCGTCCTTGTATGGAGTATTGTTGTGAAGTTTAGGCGCTGCATCGGTTTCCATCCTGGCTGTTTTGGACTCTGATCAAAAACGTTCTATACGGATTGTTGGTGATCAAAATTTAATATCAAATCTTGATTCCCTACAACATCGTCGCACTGTCGTTGATCTTGTAGTTTTTTTATAAATATCGTCTCCAGCAGTGCTCGGACGAAATCTGGGTGGTTATTTTGTAGTGTTATCTCACTAGGTGAGATAAAAAGTGAGATAAAATATTTGTCTTTGATCGATTATATTAGATAAAAGAAATCATTTAAACATAATTTTTTTATCTCACTATTTATCTCACCTAGTGAGATAACACTACAAAATAACCACCCAGATACATCATGCCTTAAACGTATTCTTATCCCCGCTTTACTCGTCAATCGGTTTGTGCAAACAGTCACACTGTTAAGATCACTCACTGTCATAGTAACAAAATGCAAAGGTACTTCTTTGTCTGTACATTGTGCAAATGGAATGCTTTGCCCGAATCAATAGTCTCGAGTGCCATCAATCCCCAAAGATTTAAAAAAAAGCGTCCACCGACCACCAACACCTCAGAATGCATGTTGTTGTGGGACCTAGGTCTTAACAAGTATCGATGTGTTGTTGTGACACATATTGTAATCCCTATTACTACACAACACTTTTTTTTGAAAAAAAGGTCAATTTCTATAAAAAATATAGAATATTGAAAGTGGTATAAGTCCATTCGGAGCAAAAAAATCAATTATTTTCTTTTCCATTTTAAATAATTATCATTACATTATCAAATTAAAAAGAATTAAAGTGTTAAAATATCACAAAATTCTAGTTACGTTTGCCTATATTTTTATATTATTTCAAACGCAAATTCTTAAATTTATCGATATATGAAAAAATGGACTTATACCACTTTAAAAAATACGGTTCAATATATGTATAATGAGATAGTAAAACAAAAGTTTTTTTTAAGGAATCGAGTATCATTTAGAAAAATAAAAAAAAAAATATTTCAAAAAGAAAATTCAAAAAATTATCGTCTGCTTAGTTTTTGAGTTATTACTACAAACCTGAATTTTTTTTGTAGTTAGTTAATTTGTTTCTTTTAAAAAATATTGCAACGCTGATGCAGGAAAACTTCATCACAGCTCTGGCAACATATATAGTGAGTTAATATCTAGTAAATACTTTTATTAATATTATGTTATAGATTTCGCGTGTGGCGAGATGAACAAGTGGTTAAGATGACAACATCACTTACAAGGAAGTTACGCAACACTGTGAAGGTCTGAACTTAAACGGGTGACCGCTTGGGAACTTCATCAGAAAAAATATGGAAATATGATTGAATCACATTGAAGCAGGAATATCTCGCCCACGGTATGCCAGTATTACCTTATCCAGCAGCCCTGGAAACTGGTTAGGATTCGATGGCCCATCACCCGTTAATCCGAAATTCAAATGATTAAAGAAACGTACACTAGAAAGAAATGCACCTACCGAAGAAGCTGATGATGCGACAAAAGATGAATTCTACGAACAGCTCCAAGCAACACTGGCTAGTGCACACCGAAATGACATCAAAATAATACAAGGTGATTTCAATGCCAAAATTGGAACCGACAACACCGGAATGGAATCAGTCATGGGCAAATATGCACTAGAATCAACACGTAACAATAATGGAGACAGTCTCATCGATTGTTGTGTCACAAATCAACTATTCATAGGAGGCAGCAAGTTTCCACACAAGAACATACACAAATACACTTGGACATCACCAAATGGTAGAACCAAGAATCAGATTGATCACGTACTGGTGAATAAGAAGTTTCTATTCTCACTACAAGACGTCAGAGCAAAGCGAGGAGCAGACATACACAGCGACCATCAACTGGTAATTGCAGCATTCAAAATTAAACCAGCCGCTGTAAAACACTACAAGTTATAGTGTATATATTTAAACTATATTTTATTATTTTTAACACTGATTATTTGTTAAATATAAACACTATATTTTCAATTATGAATTTTATTATTTACAATAAATGTTTAGTGAAAACACAATTAATGTTTACAAGTTTGAGCTGACAAGAGATCGGATTCAAAATTTATTAAAATAAATTATAAAGATCTTATGATTAACCAATACAAATATGAAATAACCGTAGGTACAATAATATTTTTCTCTCTTACTTTTATACCACAAACACAGTAATTGAAATTTTGTAAATTGCAGAGGTGTAGAACAATAGGTCCTACAGGACTCCCTTCCTTTGAAAAAAAATATATATATATACATATATATCCTTCTTAAGAGAAAAAAATTAATAAATTAATTAATTATTGACATTGTTACTGTTGCCTTTGAATTGATATGTTCGTTTGGATTAATACGAGAAACAAAATATTAGGTAAGCCGAAATCTAACTTTTTTTGATTCTGGTTGTTTATCAATTTCGTCAATCATGTAAGCTGGTTTAAGTCTGTCAATTGAAATAGAAATGTTCTTTCCTTTTACTTCAATAATGAAACTCTTCGGAAACGCCTGATGACTTTATATGGACCCTCATATGGTGGAGATAAGCCTGTTTTAACTTTATCCACCCTGATGAAAACGAAGTCGCATTCCGTGAGATCTTTCGGAATGTAAATGTTATTTTGAGGATCCTTCCGGGTATCTTTCGGGATTAAGGATTGCATCCATTGCTTTAGATGTTCCACCAGATCCGATGGTTCGATTGCATGCGAATCCTGTGGCTGTATGAATAGTTCTCCAGGGATATTCAGGCTTTGTTCGTAGACAAGATCCGGAGGAGTACAACCTAGGTCAGATTTGACTGAAGACCGAATGCATAACATAACGATGGGGAGTGTATCACTCCAATTTATTGAGTTTCCATGAGCTTTTAGAGATGTCTTAAGCATGGAATCGTTCGACTATTCCATTGGCTTTAGGGTTATAAGCCGTCGTCCGTAGTCTTTGAGAACCGATGATGTTCATAAGTTTTTGAAATAACTTCGATTCAAAATTCGCTCCGCGATCAGAAGTTATATTTAACGGCACACAAAATCTAGAAATATGATTTGTTACGAAGACTCTTGCAACTGTTTTAGCTGTTCCATCTTCTAAGGGTATGGCTTCAGGCCATCGGGTGAAACGATCAATGGTCGTCAGGATATAACGATCACGGTGGTGAAGGTCCTACCAAGTCCATGTGTATATGCTCATATCTGGCCGTAGGGACAGGTATCTGTCCGAATTCGGAATGAGTGTTGCGGTGAACCTTGGATCTTTGACATGGTAAGCATGTCTTAGACCAAAAGCCAACGTCCACATTCATTGACGGCCAGAAGTATCGTTTGGTGATCATTTTTCGCGATGCTCTTGTTCCAGGATGAGGGAGATTGTGTAGCGAATCGAAAATAGATCGTCTCAGAGGTTCAGGGATATATGGACGTAATACGTTAGTCGAAGTCTCGCACCAAATCGGTTTTGCAGAATGATTGGTTGAGATAGGTTCTAACTTACGCTTAGATCCTACAATTTTTGGGTTTTGAATTAGATTATTGAGTTCTGTATCGGACTCTTGAAGTTCGATGAGTTTATTAACATCCAGCCCAGTAAAATTGATAGCCAATTCCTCAGTTCGAGAAAGTGTATCGGCCACTATATTATCCGTACCAGAGATGTGTCGAATATCTGTTGTGAACTGGGAAATAAAATCCAAATGACGTGCCTGGCGAGGACTTCTCTCAGTCTTTGAGACGATTGATGTTGCTAGAGGTTTGTGGTCAGTGAACACTATAATGAACTCTATAAAGTAACGAAAATGCTTAATTGCTAGAAAAATAGCTAATAGCTCGCGGTCAAAAGTAGAATATTTTTGCTCTGCAGGCGAGAGCTTTTTGGAGAAAAATCCTAAGGGTTGCCAACAGCCTTTATTTAATTGTTCGAGCACTGTTCCTGTTGCAGTACCTAAAGCATCCGTTTTGATACAAAAGCTTGAATTTTGTAACGGATGAGCCAAGAGAGTGCAGTTTACAAGCGCCAGTTTGACTTGGTCAACGGCTGTACTGCATTGGAGAGGCCAGATAAAGGCTGATTTTTTTTAATCTTGGCTAGTTCAGCCGTGATAGCCGTGAAGTGGAGCTATTAGTTCGGCTATAAATCTATGGTAATAATTTACCATACCCACGAATCGTTGAACTTGACGAACTGATGATGGCTGAGGAAAATCTTGGATGGCATGATTCGATCTGGGGATGGTTTTACACCATCCTTTGTGATTTCATGGCTTAAAAAATCAAGAGAATGTACACCAAATACGCACTTAGAAAGTTTGATTTTAATATAATAATCAGCAAATCTTTGAAAAAGTAGGCGTAAATGTTTTTGGTGTTCCTCAGGGGATTTGCTTGCCACCAAAACGTCGTCAATATACACAAAAACGAAGTCTAGTCCTTTGACCACTTGGTCCATAAAACGCTGAAAAGTCTGAGCTGAGTTTCTCAGACCATAAGGCATTCTAAGGAATTCGAAGAGACCAAAAGGGACTGTAATCGCTATTTTGTGTACGTCTTCCGCAGCAACTGGGATTTGATGGTAAGCACGGACAAGATCGATTTTAGAGAACATAGTGCATCCGTTGAGATGCATGGAAAAGTCCTGTATGTGTGGTATTGGGTATCGATCTGGGATGGTAACATAATTTAAACGTCGATAATCCCCGCACGGTCTCCAGTCATTTGGCTCTTCGGAACTAAATGCAGTGGAGATGAAACACAAGATGAGGAAGGTCTAATCAATCCTAATTGTGCCATGTGTGAAAATTCATCTTTGGCTATTTTGAACTTGGTAGCCTCCAGTCGCTGTGGTCGCGAAAAAGGTAGTTGTCCTAATGTGATAATTCACTCAAAAAAAAACTAAGTAAATTTTACAAATCTTTTATAAATATACAACACACAAATTTTTTTGTAAGTTTACCAAAAATATTGTAGATAACAAAAAAAATTATTTGAAAAAACAAAAAATTTATTTGATTTACAAATTATTTTTCGCTTTGAAGGAAAAAAATTGTAGTTTTATCAAAAAATTTTGTGTGTTGTATATTTATAAAAATTTTGTAAAAGTGACTTTTATTTTTTTGAGTGTTCTGTGTACTACGGTGTGTTTGACTGGGGCATTGAATTTGGGCTCCTGAGTAAGGGAAGGAAATCTGAAAGGATTTCTCCGTAGGTTCTCTGAACGTTAAACAAACATAGTGATGGCGTGTTATCTAAACACGAAATAGTATTCACTACTAAGTTTGTGGTTGAATCGAGCAAGCGCTTGCGCTTGAGGTCGACTATTAAACCAAATTTAGTCAGAAAGTCAGCACCTATAATAGGTTTACTAACTGACGCTACGACAAATGAGTGTCGTAATTCTCTGTGGAGACCCAATTCTAAGTTCAATAATTTAGAACCATAAGTGTGGATCTGAGATCCATTAGCGGCTGTGAGGACATTGTGTTCGTCTTGAACTAAATTCGAAAAAGGTCGACATGGGATTACTGATACGTCAGCTCCCGTGTCGATGAGGAATTGAAGTTTGGTGTTTTTGCACCGGACGAACAGACGTCTTGAAGTCTGTATCCCAGCGTTAGCCGCATTTACGTTGGGACTTATTAGTTTCCCGAATTTGGTGTTTCAGTATGGTTGGATGATTTGTAGGAACATTTGCCTACACATCGTTTAGCCCTTGGTCCACATTTTCGGTGGAACCAACAAGGGTTATCGAACGAAGGTGATCTACCTCTAGATCTGCTGGTGCTGCGTCGAAATGACGAGTATCTAGAGGTTTGCGGTGATCTCCTGGCCTGATTGTTGGTATTTTCCCAACGATCTAGGCGAGATCTCATTTGATTTAGAGCTGTGGTCAATTGTTCAACCATCTTCTCAAGCGAACTTTGTGGTTTTTGATAATTTCCATTTGATGTTGATGGTTCATTAACCCGATCGATTGGGGAACGATTAATTTTACCACAAGAAGGGGTAGCGGGATCGCGTACTGCTTCCCAAACTCTGTCCGCGATAGGCAGGAGTGTCAGAATGTCATCACTCGCAATTGAGACGACTACAGGTTTGACACTAAGTGGGAGTCGGGCGATCCAAAGCTTTCTAACGAGCTCTGGGTTTACTGCAGAGGAATCACCAGCTATTTGTAGTAGCTGGTCGTAGAAGCTAGAGGGTTTTTGATTCCCCATTTCTACGGTTCGAAGAAGTGACTGATTATTTCAGTCTTCAACTTATTGTACCAATCAGTTGTTGGAGGGTTAAGTAATATGTTGCGTATGAGAGATAACACCAGAGGCTTGAAAACTGCTAAAACAGCAGCATATTTCTAACGATCATCAGTCACGTCCCTTGTCGCGAAAATATTTTCAATTTGAAAAAACCATAAGCCCGGATCGGATTCGATAAAATCCGGAAGCGGTATTTGTGCACTCGACATTGTAGGAGGTTTAAACTCTAAGTTAGATTTCGGTATAAATGATTGTGTTGCAGCTGATTTGCCGAAAGCCGCACCAGAACGCGTTGTTTTCTGTGGGTTTTGTTGCGAATCGGATTCTGAGTCGCGATCACTCATTTAATGATTCTATTAAAAATTGATAAAGTATTTGGTGGTCACGACACGCAGTCAATTAAAAAAAAAAAACAAAATGTATTACAAATATATGGGTATAAATAAATATCCATATACATAGAACCTGATAAGTAAATATGATATATTAAATCCAATACAACACAAGAGATGGCCAAAATCAATATAAAAAAAATTTTCATGAATGAGAAAAAAAATCAAAAACGAATTTTTTTAAAATAAATTATAAAGATCTTATGATTAACCAATACAAATATGAAAATATGGAGGGGCTGAAATCTCAAGCTCTGAGATATCAAGACTTCGGTCTGGGTTAAGGATTTTGATATAGTTTTCGGCAAAAAACTTTTATGAGGACATGGTTTTTAGTTTTGGGCAGCGATGTACATCAAACATAACTCTTTGTTAAAGTACAAGTATTTTTTATCTCTGTTTAAAAATTTCTTACAGAACTAACACGAAACATCAATACGTTGCCGGAAAATTATAATCAAAATTCCAAAAATATTGTTAAATTAAATAAAATCAAACTTTTTCAAAATGCCAAAAATATTCCAAATATTAGAATAAAATCAAATATTTAAATATTTTCTAAATTCCAATAATATTTCAAAAATTCTTAAAAATACAAACTTTTTCCAAAATTCTAAAAATATTGCAAAAACTATTACAAAATCAAAAATTGAAACTTTTTTCAAAATTCCAAAAATTATAATAATATCAAAATTAAAAATTTTTCAAAATTCTAAAAATATTTCAAAAATTCTTACAAAATCAAAAATTAAAACTTTTGCCGAAATTCTAAAAATATTGTAAAAATTATTACAAAATCAAAAATACAAACTTTTTCAAAATTCCAAAAATATTTCAAAAACTATAACAAATTCAAAAATTTCCATGTCCAATCTCATTTTAAATTACATTTACGTCATAAAAACAGCTACATTTTTTTTCCCAAAAAATTGGCTAAAAAAATAAATGAAATCATTTTTGACACACTTGACATTATTTTTTGACAAACTTATAATGCCATAATTCTCAATAATAATAATAATATATCATGTCATACGAACTATTAATTTTATTTCTAAAAAAATTGGGTAAAAAATAAATAAAAACCTTTCTTTTGACACACTTGACAACATTGTTTGACAAACTTATAATGCCATAATTCTCAATAATAAAAATAAAATTTCATTTCAAAGAAACAATTTTATTTTTTCCAAAAAATTGGGTAAAAAACTAATTAAAAATCTTTTGACACACTTGACAACATTTTTTTGACAAACTTATAATGCCATAATTCTCAATAATAATAAAATAAAACTTCATTTCAAACAAACAATTAATTTCATTTTTTTTTCCAAAAAATTAGGTAAAAAAATAAATAAAAATCTGTCTTTTGACACACTTGACAACATTTTTTTGACAAACTTATAATGCAATAATCTAGATTTTGGTCTCACATACCAATCCCGGTCATCAAGATTTCTCCAAATTCAATGTTCCTACTCGTAATCACTTAAGATGAACGTTTTTTAAGCAAAAAATATGCAAATTTCCTTGTTTTGACACACATAATGATTTTTTTGACACACTTCCGGTACAGTTATCGAACACATCGTCCTTTCGGCTCTTCCTATTAGGTAAACCTATTTTTAGAAAAAAAAAATTTTTCAAATCCGTCCAGCGGTTTTCTAGATTTCGTCGGTTGTGACGGCCGGCCGGCCGGCCGACAGACAGACATACATTTTTTTTTTTTTTGCTTTTTTAGAATCAGTAGGTCCTAAAACGTCGAGAAATGCCAAAAAAAGTGGGGGTAAGAATTTCACTTTTGGCTCATGAATGTAATACTTAGGTCTTTCAGACCGAAGTAATAACCGTAGATACAATAATATTTTTCTCTCTTACTTTTATACCACACACACAGTGATTGAAATTTTGTAAATTGCAGAGGTGTAGAACAATAGGTCCTACAAAGTCATGGTAGAGGAAATTTAACATTAATAGATTGAGCGACAAAAATACAAATAACATCTTCAAAGAATCGCTCCAGCTCAATCTACATCGAAACCACCAGCATTGATGAAAAATGGGAACAAGTTAAAGAAGCTTACGTCAAAACTGCTACAGATGTGCTTGGATACCAAGACAAATCGCGGAAACCATGTATTAGCGATGATACCTGGAAGAAAATTGAAGAGCGTCGTCAGCTCAAGTTGCAATTGTGTCACCAGAACACAACCGAGATCCGCAGCAAATATGAAAGTACAGCAAAACAAGTTAAAAAGAAGGCAAGGAATGATCGCAGAAGATACACAGAAAGCATTCTCAAGACTGCAGAAACAGCAGCAGCTAATAGAAATATGCGCACACTACACAAATGCGTGAGAAAGGTCACTAACAAATACACAAACTTTCCACAAACCCTCACAACACATGAACAACAGCTAAATAGATGGAAAGAATACTTCGAAGACAACTGCCAGGAACATGAAGATAATTTGCAATCTCCGGATGACAACTATAACGAAACTATCAGCACCCATCCACCAACGGAACGGGAAGTTAGAGATGCCATACAGAAACTCAAGAATAACAAATCTGCTGGTACCGATAATATATCAGCGGAATTACTCAAAGCAGATGTAAACACAACCTAAGACCACTATTAGATGATGTATGGAACAAAGGTAAAATACCAACCAAATGGAAAGAGGGTTTAACCATAACAATTCCAAAGAAAGGTGATCTAAGAGAATGCAAAAATTGGAGAGGTATATCTCTGCTCAACACAACAATGAAAATACTAGCGATGATCATTCTCGAAAGAATATCTCCATCAATTAACATGAAACTAAGAAATGAACAAGCCGGCTTTAGACCAGGAAGAAGCTGTACCGATCATAACAACAATCCGTATCATCATAGAGCAATCAAACGAATGGAATTCACCACTATATCTCCTCTTCGTGGACTTCGAACGCGCTTTCGACTCAATCAACAAAAGCGCGATATGGAAGACACTTTGTAAAATGGGCGTCCCAAAGAAAATAGTTGATCTAATCAAAGAAATGTATCGGGATGCTGGAAACAGAATAAGATACAACGGACAACAAAGTGATAAATACTACAACCACCGAGGAGTGAGACAAGGCTGTGTACTATCCCCGTTACTATTCCTAATAGTACTAGATAGTATCATGAGAAAGCACGATGATGCAAGTCTAAATGGAATCCAATGGAACACAACAAGACGGCTCAATGATCTAGACTACGCAGATGACCAGATCTGTCTACTTACACACACACATACGGACATGCAGCAGAAAATACAGAAGCTATCAACTCTTGCACATGAAGTCGGTCTCAACATTAATATCAGAAAAACAAAGGCTATGAGATTAATACCAAAACGATAACACCAATTACCATCAACAATACACAAGTGGATGAAGTTGACAAATTTGCGTACCTTGGTTGTACTGTAGCAAAAACAGGCGGGACTGAAGAAGATATCAGTCAGCGTATTAACAAAGCCAGAAAACGTTCAATATGCTTCACAAGATCTGGAATGCATCCGTCCTGTCAAGAAAGATAAAGCTACGAATGTTCAATGCATGTGTCAAGTCAGTACTGCTGTAGGGATGTGAAACGTGGAAACATACAAGAAAGATCTCAAATCAACTATAGGCGTTTGTGAACAAATGCCTGAGAAGACTGATCAAATGCTTCTGGCCGAACACCATCAGTAACCAGGAACTTCTACGCAGACAGAGCAGTTAGACATTCAGACCGAGATAAAACAAAGGAAATGGAGATGGATAGGACATACACTGAGAAAATCAGCTGAAGATAACAACGATGTCCCTAGAGTGGAATCCACAAGGTAAAAGAAGAGTTGGAAGACCATCCATGACATGGAAGAAAACCGTGCTAGCTGAAGCAAAACAAATTGGCAAGACATGGGGTGAACTGAAAGCGATTGCCCCCAACAGACTTAGATGGTCCAGTCTAGTAGACGCCCTATGCTCCTAAATGGAGATAAAGGGAAAAAATAGATTTTGCGTAGTGTTAATTATAAAACATTAAAGAAAGCTGTAGTATCCCAACAGAAATAAATTATGTTGTACGAATAGAAAAGGTGAAAAAATTTTTTTACTGGAAGTGACAAGCCGGAAATTGGAATGTAGAACTGTTAAAAATCATTTTCTAAGCTATTTAAATGTTAAGTGTAATAAAAATCAATTATCAGGAACTGATGTTAATGAAGTTTCAAATAAACAGGTGCACGGTGGGCCGTCTACCACTTATCCTCCCAATATCGTCCAAAAACTAATCAGCTCTTTGTCATACATATTTGGATCTTTTTTTAAAGGGTCATCAAAATTAATTCACGAATGAATATGTTGTATGCTCCCAACAAACATAAAAAACAGTGAGAAAAATAACCTGTTGTGGACCTGGTGGACCCCAAAATTCTCCAATGTACCCGAAAAGCTAATGAAATCTTTCTTATATTGATTGAAAACTTAAACCATCGTTTCATAGAAATCGATGTATAACTGAAGGCTATAGTAGGGATAAACGCCGCAAAAAACTTTTTAACGGGCAGTTGGTACGCTGTAGTGATGAGTGGGTAGTAACTATTCGGTACTTTTTACTCGTTACTCTGACTACCCGAAAGTACCGATCACTCATAAAATAAAGTATTCGTTACTAAAAGTACCTATTAGATACAATACAAATACGATTTGTTTTTTCTTTATACAAAAAGAATGAAAGAAAGAATCGAAAAATAAAAGCCGTGTTGGATTTGACTGAAGCAATTAAAGCAACTGAAAAATTCAATGCAATTGTTGTTGTTTTTTCAGTTGTTTCAGTCAAATCGAACGCACTTACTGTATTCGTTACTTTTTTTGGTATTTTATTTTATACCAAATACATTTTTTGTTTTTTCTTTTGTATTCGAGTGTGAAACAAATACTTTATTTGCAATTGCTATTTTTATAAGCAAGAAGAGCAACGATATATGTTTAAAATAAACTTAAAAAGTACATATCTTTATTCGAGATGCAAACAGCTGATATTTGGAAATATCTTTTTCAGCTTTTTTTTATTAATATAAATTTTAAAATAAATATTTAAGTTTGTTAGATTTCCAAAACCTAATTTAGTTAATAAATTAGATTTTGAGATTTTACTTGGATTGGAATATTCCTTTATTTATCAGAAAAATTCAATATTTTTTTGTAAAAACTTAAAATATATTTAAAATAAAAATAAAATAGTCTTTATTTTAGTCAATTTAAATAATTTTAAAAAGGTATTTTACATACATCGTTGTATCTTATTATCAAATCTAATGAGTATTGAGTACTGACAGTAATCATACAAAAGTAATCATATCATTTTAAATATGTACTGTATTCGGATTTCGGATATGATTACTTTGTAACGAATAAAAAGTAACGAGTATTTGCTTGAAAAGTAACGAGTACTCATGATTACTCAAAGTACCGAATCTGCACATCTCTGTACGCTGATAATTGGTTGGTACGCTGAGTGGTACTGACAATTTAAGACGAATTTTATACCAATAACACATGGATCTGGTTTAACTTTAAGTTAGGGGCGAATGCGGATCGGACCAAGTCCGCGGATAAGTCCTATCGTGTATGGTTAGCTTTTTTTTACGTCTTTTGTTTAAATTTTCGACTCGTTTTGATTCGTAGCAATAATTGCTTTAACAAATCAAAATTTATTTCTGTTATAGATTTTCAACTGTCTTAGAGTTAGTTTCAACTTCAAAACTGTCATCGCGTCAACGGCGCAATCGATAACGTGTCGGTCTAAAGATTCGAACCAGGCACTGAGGAGGAAGGTTCGAATTCATCCGAAACACGAAAGTGTTTCATGAGAATTGAAGTTTTTTTCTGAGAAACTCTCAACCATACCTTTGAGTTGAAAATATTCCAATTACTTCTTTGCTTACTTGAGTTTAATTGATCTCAAAAATCCTCAATAAATTTAAATTCCCTAAATGTAGTCTAATATAAATACATATATAACTACAAATTGAGCAAGTGTCAGCCATTGATTTCACAATAATTGGAAACAATTAATAATGACTATACGACGTGACTTAGGATGTTAATTAGAATGGAAATATTCCCCATTCTATGAATTCACACAAAGTTTTGTCTAGAAATTTAATGCAAAAAATCCCATATAATGTAAAAACAAATTGGTTTTTGTATATAGCTGCAAGGGTCCTTTTTGATTTTACATTAAAAAAAAACTATTTTTCAAAATTTAAAACAAATATATTTTTATTTAATATTAAATACATATTTTAATCTAACTTCTAAAAAACAATTTTAATTTTATTATTATCTCTTACACGTGTTGTAAATATTTTCTTTCTGAGGATGATCGAAAGATTGAAACACGTGTAAGAGATAATAATAAAATTAAAATTGTTTTTTAGAAGTTGGATTAAAATATATATTTAATATTAAATAAAAATATATTTGTTTTAAATTTTGAAAAATAGTTTTTTTTAATGTAAAATCAAAAAGGACCCTTGCAAGTTGCAACTATATACAAAAACCAATTTGTTACTATAGTGATTTTACCGCACTCCAAAACCATAAATAAAAATTTTAATGTAAAAACATTTCCATAATATGGAGTCTAATGACAATGGAAAAATTCAACTTAAGTAAAATAAACAAATGATGAAGAAGTTTCAACTTCGAAACTGTCATTGCCTCCACGGCGTAATCGATAACGTATCTGCCTAAGGATTCGCACCAGGCACTGAGAAGGAAGGTTCGAATTCATCCGAAACACGAAAAATCAGAAGTGAATTTTTTTTCTGAGAAACTTCCAACCATACCTTTGAATTGAAAAATTCCAATTACTTCTTTGCTTACTTGATTTTAATTGATCGCGAAAATCCCCAATAAATTTATTCCCTTAATGTAGTCTAATATAAATACATATATGACTACAATTTTTTTTTTTTTTTAATATAATGTGATGTGTAGTAGGCATTACAATATGTGTCACAACAACACATAAAAACCTTTTAAGACCAAGGTCCCACAACAACATGCGTTCTAAGGATGTTAATGGACGCAAATCTGTTTTTTTTTTGTTATTTTTAATATTTTTTTGTTAAATAATGGATAACTAAACCATAAATCCTATCACATATAAAATATGACATAGGCCAATATTTCGTGATAGAATAGGGAAAATAAAAATAAAATAAGAGATAAAAAGCAAATTTGTTTTAAAAATTCGCAGGAACAAAACTAAAATTGGTTTGCCAATAGTCCAGCTAATGGCATAATCCTTGATTATGGGACGCAGTATATTTTTCAATGATTAAAGCTCAGATATATAGTTATATGGAGGCTCGTTTCTTCGGGCAAGCTACAGCGTTCCAGCATCAAGGAATATTCATAAGCTAAGATTGAGAGTGCTACCGTTGACTGAATACAGTTCATCCGCCAGCACCCCTAAGATATCACCTTGGCTAGTGATATCTCACTGCTATTGCCAGTGGTATGTGATATCTCACGTTAACTCATATGCCAATAGCAGGGACTGGAGTACGCGGGGTTGTCACACCCGTGGATCAAAAAATAGAAAAAAATTAACAAATTAATAAAAACTGATCCCTCCATGCGTACTAATTGACCAGAGTCAGCCATTGATTTCACAATAATTGGAAACAATCAATAATTACTATACAACGTGACGTGACTTAGGATGTTAATTAGAATAGAAATATGCCCCATTCTATGAATTCACACAAAGTTTTGTCTAGAAATTTAATGCAAAAACATCCTAAATAATGTAATAGTAGATTCTTGTATTAGTTTAGAATGGTGGCAATCACGAGGATAATGTTTCAGGAACGAGCGAAGCGAGTGGAGCCTATTCGAATACAATATGCTATTTTATACAAGACTGCAAAATATTTCGAATAATTTCCAGTTTGTTTGCTAAAGTTTTTATCACCATATTGAAATATGTACATCATAGACAGCATAGAAAAACAATTGACATAACGGAAAATGTTAAATTTTTTATTTTATATTTTATATATGTATTGTTCTCGTTTTGACCTTTTGATATTACTACATATACCAACCAATGTTAAGATTTTATTTTGTTAGGGGAATATTTAATAAACTATAGAACTGTTGTAGAATGTAACGATTGCGTTACATTCTACATCAAGTGAGAGAATGTATAACATTACAATGGCAGTCATACCCATGGAAAGCATATATTCTGTAGTAGTCGTGGATAAAAACATTTCCATAAAATGGAGTCTAATGACAGTGGAAAAATTCAACTTAAGTAAAATAAATAAGTGATGAAGAAGTTTCAACTTCGAAATTGTCATCGCCTCAACGGCGTAATCGATAACGTGTCTGCCTAAGGATTCGAACCAGGCACTGAGGCGGAAGGTTCGAATTCATCCGAAACACGAAAAATGAGAAGTGAAGTTTTTTTCTGAGAAACTTCCAACCGCACCTTTGAATTGAAAAAATTCCAATTACTTCTTTGCTTAATTGAGTTTAATTGATCTCAAAAGTCCCCAATCAGTTTATTTCTGTTATATTAATTGGAGATTGGTGGTTTTTACAACTGGTCGGCGTATTTCGTGCCTGGTATTATCTCTGTAATGTTAAATTCAACCGGTATGAGTATAGTTCTTCATCAATTGTATCGGTCACTGACTTTATATGTCCAGTTTCATATGAAATCGTTAGTTTTATGGAGATTGTTGTGAGTTTCGTTAAAGCTTGTTTATCGTGTTTAATTATTTTAATTTCGAAAGTTCATTATTCAGTTCATTATTAAAGAACAATCTACATATTTCAAATGTTTTCATTTATAGAATTTTTGCGACCCTTGTTTATTACTATTTGCTGACCACCAAATGTGAACCGCGTCTATATGGTCTCATAAAAATTATTGAATAGTAGAAATCAGCTGTTTTTTCGTGTTACTATACTGTTGGAGAAAACAATTTAGGTTAAATATCATACAATTCTTATCAATCTTCTTTATCTTTTAGAATCTAGAGCATTAAACTGTTTTTCAGAAACAAGGTCGCATTTTGTAGATTTTTCTAAAAATATATTCAAACAAAATTTGAGTTGATTTTTCTCGTTACAAGAACAATATATTATATAACGATGGAAAATGATACTCATTTCACGGCGATAAAAAGGACTTAGATAGTATATGACAATTGACAAGTACAGAATGATATTAATATATGTAATAATAATTTATTTAAAATAAATTTAATAATTTTTCTTTTTACAACTTTTTAAATAATATTTTGTAACATGTTTCAACCATAAATGGTCATTCTCAAACATTTGAAAATATTATGAATCAAATAAATCGTTTTTCATTCAACAAAATTTTTTGTTTGATAAAAAGCAAACTAAAGAAAATTTTTTATTTGAAATAACTTGAATAAAATTTATTTTTATAAACAAACTAGCAGACCCGGTGAACTTCGTACTACCTATAATTTATTTGTAGAAAACTTTTGATCAGCGATTGTCAATCCTAATCGACATTCTACCTCCAATTCATTCAGATTAATAATATTTAGTGGCTGCATAGTTTGGTTGGAATTTTATTTGGCTATTAAACAAAACTATTATTTATTATTACATATATACATTTATTATTAAACAGGAATACAATTTTTTTTAATATTATCTTAATGTTTTTAATACTATCTTAACAATATTTTTTGGTAATTCCTGAGCGGAATACACGAACAAACTTTAAGGTTTTCTAACCTTCAAACACGCAACATATAATTGATTATGCGTAAAGCACGAGGTTTCTAGATCGAGCTCACAAATTCACATTGTTTGACTTTGTTACTTATTAATAGTCATTACAAATACCAATCGAATTGGAAAGTATAAACGTTTAAACAGGATGCTAGTCTAAAGGGATCATTGGCAAAATTACAATTAAAATAACAATTTCACCTTGAAACTTGCCGTTTAGAATGGTATTGAAATTTCTAAGCAAAATAATTGGTGAACCAATCTTCAATCGAAAATTATGTGGTGGCATTCTAGTTAAATCCAATGAATTCAAGAGTTCAGAGAATAGATGAACATTTCTCAAGATTGACAACAGAGAAAATCGGTTTGAATGATATTTCATTGCCAGGCAATAACTGTTGTATTTTAAAATTGATTGCGTCGACATCTATAGTTTTTGCGGCTCAAAAAGCTCGATCACGTAGCCACGCATTATTAATGTAATTAGCTTGTAAATTTGAAAATATATACTTTCAAAAATGCAAAACTTTTACAAATCATGCTGCAATATATTAGCATATATACCAAGTTTCGTTAAAATCAAAATAATTGAAGTTTCAAATAAACAGATCCTCAAGAGGCCCTCACGTCATTTTCCAATATCGCCCAGAAACTAATCAGTTTTTTGTCCTTCCAATCTCCCTCCATTCAATTCGATTATCAGGCACAAATGTTATAGATCTTTAAAAAAACCGGAGTTCTGGAGACACCCATACCCCTCCAACCCTTTGTCCAATGTATTCAAAAGCGTATCAAATCGTTTTTAAATCTTTTGTTTTAACTTACATCAACGTTTTATGAAAATCGATTTGTAACTGTAGACTATAGTAGGGATAAATCCTTTAAAAAAATTTAAAAAAAACTTTTTAACCGGAAGCGACAAATCCAAAGTGGGTACGCAGAAATATCGGAAACAGTACTAAAACCTTATATATCAAGTATCAATAAGATTGAAAACCAGGATTAGAAGTTATTGAAGTTTTAAACTTTAAGGTGTTCGGGAGGCCCCCCGCCATTTTGTCCAATTTTATCCAATTATAGATATGAACCATTCTTAGATCAACCTTATTGCACACACACTTTTTCATAAAAATCAATCAAGCCGTTTAGGAGGAGTTCAGTCACAAACAACCGAACAGAGGAAATATATATATAAAGATTTGGGAAGCTTACTGTTCTAATAGACCAGGGTAGAAGCCTTTAAAAATAATAAAAAGTAAAAAAAAATAATAGTAGGATGAAACCCATTAGAAAAGGAGGAGAATATTATAAAAATGAAAGGAAAAATAATTTACGGGCGATCTGAGGTCGGGAAGGGGAAGGGGTGAGTTTTTAAGGGTAAAAAACGGTTTATCTCGATTTCCGGCAAAACTTAAAGTCCTATGGAAAAAATTTATATGGCAAAGTTGTAGGTAATAAAAAGATCTAAAACTTTTGTATCGACACTTTTTTCACATAACCTCAAAATTTATGTGAAAAATTCAAAAAACCAAGTTTTTGGTTTTTTATTTTTATCTTTTACAAAAAAATTTTTTTTTTCACGAAATTTGGTTAAAACTTACCTTTTTATGTCCCAAATACGCTGTAATTTATTTGATTTGAAATTTTTATTTGGTCACCTTATTTTGAATTAATATCGAAAAAGCACCCTAATTTTCAATCGAAAATTCACCCGTCAAAATATCAGCTTTTTTCAAAAAGTTGGTATGCTTTCTGTTCGTTGAAATCTCTACTTTCCGATGGTGAAAAAAAAAAAATATATTACTATAGTAAATCTTCTCAGAAAATGCAAAAAATGAATTGAATTTTCGATTCAAAAAACCATAGTTTTTGGTTTTTCATTTTTATCTTTTACAAAAAAATTTTTTTTTTTTCACAAAATTTGGTGAAAACTTACCTTTTTATGTCCCAAATACGCTGTAATTTATTTGATTTGAAATATTTATTTTTTCACCTTATTTTGAATTAATATCGAAAAAGCAGCCTAATTTTCAATAAAAAATTCAATTCATTTTTTGCATTTTCTGAGAAGATTTACTATAGTAATATATTTTTTTTTCACCATCGGAAAGTAGAGATTTCAACGAACAGAAAGCATACCAACTTTTTGAAAAAAGCTGATATTTTGACGGGTGAATTTTCGATTGAAAATTAGGGTGCTTTTTCAATATTAATTCAAAATAAGGTGATCAAATAAAAATTTCAAATCAAATAAATTACAGCGTATTTGGGACATAAAAAGGTAAGTTTTCACCAAATTTCGTGAAAAAAAAATTTTTTTTGTAAAAGATAAAAATAAAAAACCAAAAACTTGGTTTTTTGAATTTTTCACATAAATTTTGAGGTTATGTGAAAAAAGTGTCGATACAAAAGTTTTAGATCTTTTTATTACCTACAACTTTGCCATATAAATTTTTTCCATAGGACTTTAAGTTTTGCCGGAAATCGAGATAAACCGTTTTTTACCCTTAAAAACTCACCCCTTCCCCTTCCCGACCTCAGATCGCCCGTAATTTATTTTTCCTTTCATTTTTATAATATTCTCCTCCTTTTCTAATGGGTTTCATCCTACTATTATTTTTTTTGTTTTCAAAAATTATCGACCCTGGTCTATAATTTTATGAATGAAATATGTTTTTTACAGAAATTTTAATTGAATTATTCCAAAACAGAATTGTATAAAATATTTGAATTAAAAGAAAGTTTGTCATTTAAAATTAAATTTGGTTGTGTTTTGAATCCTTTGTAAATTTCAAATTTTTCAAGAGAGTCCATTAAAACACCTTGATTACATAAATGTAAAGCATTCAGATTTTGTTCGAAACTTGTATAATTATGATTGTTATCGACTTAAATGGTTTGCTTGTTTTTCTTCAATGGAAGATGTTCTTTGAATCTATCTTTGAAACATCTTCCGGTTTTCCCGATGTAAAATTTTCCACAAGAATCACATTTTATTTTATAAATTCCCGAACAAGATTCTAATTTAACATTTAATTTTGGTTTTAACAATTTATATAAATTATTATTTGTGCGAAAGGATATTTTATATGTATATTTTTTAAAATGGTTCCGTAAAATATTAGGTAAGATATTGGTGTATTCTATTGATACATATTTTCATTATTAATATTTTGATTGTTTAATTTCTTTGAAAGTAACTTATCAATAAATTTAGAATCATATCCATTATCTAAAGCAATAAATTGTATAGTCATCTTGAAAATTTTGAATATTCATTGGAATATTTAGCAGGCGATGAATAAGTGAGTTAAATGCTGCTGATTTTTGTGAATTTGGGTGATGTGATGTATTATTTATTGTAATACTTGAAGTTGTAGGTTTTCGGTAAATACTATATTCAAATATATTATTGTTTTTCAAAATTGTTAAATCCAAAAAATTTATTTTATTATTATCTTCAATTTCTAGAGTAAATTTTATATTTGGATGAACATTATTCAAATAATTTTTTAACATTTCGACTTGTCTAATAGTACAATTAAATAAAATGAAGGTGTCATCAACATATCTTGAGCACGAAATTATTAAATTTTGTTGCTTATTTAAATTTGAGTATATAAATTTATTTTCAAAATAATTTAAGAAAATTAGTCAGTAATCGCTTAATGGAGATCCCATTGCAAGCAGGGTTGCAGGGTTTGTTTTAATAAGAAATTTGATTTATGAATTAAAACAATAAGGATTTATTGTTTTAATTGAAGAAAATGTTTTTATTTTTTATAATACACAATTCTTTGTCAGAGAATAGAGTATTGTAATCGATTCGTGTTTAATGAATTTTATTCTCTCGCAAATTAAAATTCTCGCTCGTGCCTCGCTCAAATTTTGAATTTTTGCTTGAGAATAAACTATTTCATTATACACTCATTGATAAAACTACTATTATTTTCTTCCATTTAATTATATCAGCTTTATTTGTATGTGTTTTCGATAATAATAGTATGTATTATTGTATTGTTACACACTTTTTTTCTAACCTATAACCTTTAATTATATCAGCTTTATTTGTATGTTTTTTCGATAATAATAGTATGTATTATTGTATTGTTACACACTTTTTTTCTAACCTATAGCCTAATGAACTTAACCTATTGTCTAATAAAAATTTTCCTATAAAAAATTATCATTATTCAATTGGTATGATTCGAATTGGTCAAATTGTTTTGATTTCATTAAAATTATTTCCAAATTATAATCACAATTGCTTTGATAAGTTTTGTTCAAAAATCAAATTTTAAGTTAAATTCTCTTATTTCGTTTAGTTGAACTTGGTTGATTGTATGAGATGGGGGTTTTTTATCATCAAGGTTTTTTTAATAAGAAATTTGATTTATCTTAATTGATAAATCAAATTTCTTATTAAAATAAAGATTAATTGTTTTAATTGAAGAAAAAGTTTTTATATTTTATAATACACAATTCTTTGTCAGAGAATAAAGTATTGTAATCGATTCGTGTTTAATGAATTTTATTCTTTCCCAAATTAAAATTCTCGCTCGTGCCTCGCTCAAATTTTGAACTTTTACTTGAGAATAAACTATTTCATTATACACTCATTGACTAAACTACTATTGTTGTAAAATGATTCGAATTATATTAATCAATTCATTAATTTTAACTATATCTAAAGTACCAGTATTTTTTAAATTTTCTTCTAATATGTTGATAGTTTCAGTAACTGGAATATTTTTATACATATTGGATATATCTAAAGGTATCATTTTATACTGAGATAATAAATTAATATTATTTAGTTTTTCTATTAAATGTAGATTGTTTTTAATAGATTGGTTATTGATAAATGTAATATTATTTTTAATAATTTTGATTAAAAATTTTGCTATTTTATAAGAAGGTCCATTTTTGTAATTGATTAGGGGTCTTATTGGTATATCTTCTTTGTGAATTTTTGGTAAAGCTTTAAATTCGGGTGCTCTTGCATGAATCTGTTTTAAACTGATTTGGGTGTGATTATCAAATAAATTTGTGTCTTTATTTATAATATTATTAATAATTTTGACATATGATTTTGTTGGATCTTTTTGTAAAACTTTTATATCATTATCTTTAATAAAGTCATATGTTTTATCTAAATAATCTTGATTAAATAATAATACTATTGTGTTACCTTTATCACATTCTGTAATTATTACGTTTTGTTCTAATAATTTGGCTTTTATGTTTTTAACAGTATTAATATCATTTTGATAAATATTTTTGAGAAAAGTATTACGATATCCATTTTCAACAATATTATTAAATTTTCTTGTAATTATACATTTTGCTTCATTTCTTGTTTCAGCAGTAGGTAGCATTTTAACCACAGATTCAGCATTGATTATCTCTGATGTCAAACTATTTTTGTTAAATTTTGGTACATTGTAGTTTAGACCTTTGCATAATAATTCATTTTCAAAATTATCTAAGATAATCACATCGATCCAGAATGAAAATAAACAACTATTTTGAGATATTAAATTTATTTTATATTTTGTATGATATTTTAAATCAAAACGATGATAATTTTCCCTTTTGACTATAACATGAGACTGTCAAAATATTTGAAAAATTATCTTGGTGTCAACAGAAAATGTTTATTCTGTTCTCAAAAGGATTTTGATGTAATTATTTTCATTCTGGATCGACCCGAATATCTGTATAATTTCCAATTTTTGGAAAAAACACATGTTTATTATTTTATTTAATATCAATTGGAACATGCTGTTGATCATGAAGTTTTTGGATTTTATTATTTTGTATCGAAACTATTTCGCTAATTATGTTTGTGATTTGATCATTAATTTTTTCTAAAATATCATTGATGATGATGGAATGTATAGTATTGAGCATTTCTAAATGGGTTTTATATAACAATTTATTGAGCATTACCTTTTTAGAATATAAGAATTTGATTTCATTTTTCATCCATAATTTTTGTGCAGCTAAACATACTTTAACGGCTGTTCTTGATTGGTTTTTTATCGAAATTTTTGCATAATTAGGAACTATATTTAAATTCAAACATGTTAGTAGTTTGTAGTTTGAATAAAATATTTTTATTTGTTTTGATTAATTTGATTTTAATATTTTTGTATTTATAGACCATATTTGCTTCCTCAGCTTCAATAAACATTTAAAAAAAAATTTTAATTTGATTAAATAAATTAAAATAATGATGGTTTGGTCTCCAAGTTGTTTAAATTAATTTAATAATAATTTATTTAAAATAAATTTAATAATTTTTCTTTTTACAACTTTTTTAAATAATATTTTGTAGCATGTTTCAACCATAAATTCCCATTCTCAAACATTTGAAAATATTATGAATCAAATAAATCATTTTTCATTCAACAATATTTTTTGTTTGATAAAAAGCACGCTAAAGAATAGTAGATTCTTGTATGAGTTGAGAATGATAGCAATTCTTTACGAGGATGAAGTTTCCCGAAACGAGCGTAGCGAGTGGATGGAATCATCCGAGTGAAGAATTGCCATCATCCTATGCGAATACAAGATGCTATTTTATCCACGACTTCAAAATACTTCGATTAATTTCTAGTTTGCCTGCTAAAGTTTTTATCACCATATTGAAAAACATGCATCATATTCATAGGTAGCATAGAAAAACTTTTTTATTTTATATTTTATATATGTATTGTTCTCGTTTTAACCTTTTGATATTACTATACCAACAAAATATGAAGTTTTTAATTTGGTAGGGGAATGTTTAATAAACTATAGAACTGTTGAAGAATTTAATTATAATCACTAGTTGTGGAATGAATACAATTACAATGGAAGCCATACGCATGGAAAGCATATATTCTTTAGTAGTCGTGGATAAAATTTTTTATTTAAAATAACTTGAATAAAATTGATATTAATATACTACGGGTATGAAGGCAGGCTTCAAACACATTAATTTTTCTTTCAAATTACTTTCAATCGAATTGGTTAAGCGTTTTCCTGCTTTCCAGTTCCTCAAAAAGTCGAAGGTTTAAAAAGACACACAACTTGTTTGAAAAACGACATTAGGTACCTCCCATGGTTCGTTTGTATGTATCTCATTATAATATTGCGCAAATTTGTCAATTTTATCGAAATTGAAAATATTATTTAATCAAATATTATTCAATCAGTATATGCAAATTTGTTTGTTTTATAATTTGACTAGGACAACACATCGTTAGTTTACTGAAGAAAAAATAGCCTTGGATTATGTGGTAATGTAGCAGCGTAAATTGGGTTCTCAATAAATACCATATTTTATTCAAACATTACAGAATGCCTTTGTATATTTGAATATGTGTTAATGTAAATATGTACATTTTTTAAAGTATACAAGAACAGGTTTATAAGTATTTTTACAATTTCTTCTTCACACTAAGAGGGTAGCATTCAGTAGCCGTAATTTTTCGAGCAGAGAAAAGTTGTAATTTTTAAACTCTTTGTCAATTTAGTAACATGTCACCGGACTGGTCCTTTAATTCTCAATCGTTAACTGGTATTTGTTTGTTAGGTTTCTAAGGAGAAACCAATTTACAGGTGGACGTTATTTGTTTTTTGAATTTTTAAAAAATAAAGCTTTTCTGTGTTTGGCGTTAAAGCCGTTTGTTATTTACTAAATTGCAATTTAAAGTCAATTCGAAAAACGAATTCCAATTTGTTTCTGAGTTTCTAAACTAGTTTACGTTTTTTTTCAACATTTACTTGTTAATAGGTATTTTTGGATTTATAGCATTATTTATATTAATAACTAACCTTACTTATTATTTAGAACTACCTTTTGATAGTTAATTTCCAATTCCAATTCGTAAATGAAACCAGTTTTGGAGATGTTCAATTTCAAATTTTAATATTTTTTCATAATTTTTGATAATGGTTTAATATCGAATATACTAGTTTCTGTTTAAACTGAAGAAAAATTGAAAAACTACAGAAGCAGCTACGTACGTGCGTGGCTATCCACTTATCAACACACCCAAACCATAATGTTTAAAATAACCATCAAATAGATTTTGCAAAATTCGATTACAATAGAAATAATAAAAATAAAAGTAATATACTTAATTAATATTTTAATTGATAATTATAACCATAACCATTTAACATAAAACGAATAGAATAATAAAAACTCGATCAACTTTAGTTATACGAGACTTAAAACATTGGGTTTTAAAAAATTTGATGTTTCGTTTTGTTATTGTAATCAAACATGCAACGTTCTAGGTTACAAACATTTAAAAACTTGCTTTAAAAAAAAATATGTATTAGCATTTAAAAACAAACACACTTTCATTTGGTAACACTTAACATTTTTCCAAATTTTTATTGTTGTTTTATATATAACATTTTTTTAAATTTGTTTTGGGATCACTCTGTTTAGACGTTTTTTCCTAAAAGCACACTCAAATAATTCGCTAAAAATTAAATCGTTTCAATTTTTTAAAATTACAAATATAAAAATTGTATTTGTATATCACCTCCAAAAAAAATAAATATATTTGCGCGTTGTCTTATAAAAAAAAACGCGAAAAAGTACAAGTTTGAAGGTCAGCTAACTTGATGTACTGTTTTGCGAATTTAGGACACTATTGTTTTTTAAGCTAATATATTTTTTTTTCAATTTATGTGTGTAGTTATTTTACGATGTGGAGATTTTTTTTGAGTCTGAAAATGTGTTTTTACATATACATGGAGAGACGAACTCATTTCAATTTTTTTTATTTATCAAAAAAAAAATTAAAAATTTGCACAAACACAAATGAATAGAAAACAATTTTTTGCACATGTGTAAATTTTTCAGTATGTTTTTGTTTGGTTTTTAAATAAAGTGAAATTAAACTATTACGAATTTAATATTGATTTTTTGGTAATTACGAGTTTATTCAAATAAATTGTGTAATATTTATTTATAAAGGTGTTAGTTGCGAAATATTTACGGTTGAAGGGATTGCAAAAACAGTGTTAAGTAATAAATAATATATAAAGAGCTAACATTAGCAGGTTAGGATTACATACTTAACGTACATTTTCACCCGCATACAAACGACTGCTTTGTAAAATTTTGCAAATTTTGTTTTGTAATGCAGAGGAGGTATAAAATACTTCAGTAAAATGTGTTCATAATAGAGTTCTATAAATAGGGGCAGATGAACATTAATATAAATTAGTTTGACAATTTTACAAACAAAAAATTTAATGAGTCTAGTTTTTGTTAGTCAAGTTAAAAAATGACAAGAATATTGAATCTATTGCACGCGTCCTTAAAGTGGGTTTGCCGCAAAATTGTTCTAGTTAGACCTTTTCCTCCCTTAAATTGAAGGTGTACATTAAAAATCAAAATGTGTTAGGCATATTTTTTTGGTCAAATTTTATCATTTTATCGATTTTTTTAGTAAACAGTTGATAAAACAACTTGAAATTTGGCACAATATTTAAATCTTTGACGCCGATCTAATTAAACCTAGAAAAGGTATATTATTTGAAGATTTGAGAGTAAGCTATTGTTAAACAAGCAAAAGGCGAAGGAAAATACCCATAGTATGGCATGCGGGAGCGGTTCAATGTTTATTTAATTTATGGCAGATGAAAAACTTTTGCTTGTAATAAACTGAGTGATTTTTTGCCTGAAAAGAGTTGAACTACAACAATGTTTAAATATTTTTTATTTGGGTAGTTTGCTACAAATGTCGAAAGGCCACTATTATCAATTATTTTTAAAATCGCAGATTACCTAATGAAGGAAATATTAAAAGATGAATTAAGAATTAAAGTAATGACTTTAATTTTTTTCAGTGTTACTATTGAGTCAAAAAATAAAAGGCATGGATCTAGATGGTCAATTTGTTGTGTTATCTAATGTAATTTTTTCTTAATTCATTCAGTTTGACTAAGCAGAACACAATGAGATGGCATTGGGTTATGAGTTTTATCTTCTTTATAATTAATGCTTTCTCTAAAGTTTTCAAAGATAAAACACAGTCTGGTAAAATCATGTATATTTTTCAAATTCTTCTGATACTTTTTTGAGATCTCACCTATTTGACAGATTCGAATCAAGAGAATCATAGTTTCAATTTCATCGAACTTCATTATAGAGTATAAGAATACCCTCCTGCTTTCTCGGAACATTATGAATTGTAAAATATTTAATCGTTTTTGTAACTTGTTGAATGATGGTTTTACCAGGAGATCTTAAACCAACAGATTTAAAATATGATTTAAAATATTATAAGATATTCATTAGGTCTTGATATATTTTGTCGCATATTTATCAAGTTACTTGCATTGCATTATCAGTTACAAACGACCTAATTTGATCATAAAATTGTGCTTCGGTTTTAGTTATTAATTTCACTGTAAGACGACCAGTAGCAAAATGTTGGCTATCCGCATGGAGGGATCAGTTTTTATTATTTTGAAATTTTTTTTTTTATTTTTGATCTACCGGCTTGACAACCCCGCGTACTCCAGTCCCTGCTATTGGCATACGAGTTAACGTGAGATATCACATACCACTGGCAATAGCAGTGAGATATCACTAGCCAAGGTGACATCTTAGGGGTGGTGGCGGATGAACTGTATTCAGTCAACGGTAGCACCCTCAATCTTAGCTGTTAAATAGTCCTTGATGATGAGACGCTATTGCTTCCTTGAGGAAACGAGACTTCATATAACTATGTGTGGGCTTTAATCTTCAAGAAAGACGGTGCGTCACAGGATCAAGGAATATGCAACCGGCTGGATTATTGGCAACTACATTTTTGTTTTGTTTCAGCAAATTTTTGTAAAAATTTGCTATTTACTTTTTAATTTACTTTTATTTTCTCTATTCTATCATAAAATATTGGCCTATGTCATATTTTGTCAGTGATAGGATTTCTTGTTTAGTTATCTATTCTTTAACAAAAAATACAAAAAAAGTAAGATTTACGTCCATCAACACCTTTGAACGTATGTTGTTGTGGGACCTTGGTCTTAAAAGATTTTTATGTGTTATTGTGACACATAGTGTAATTCCTACTACACAACACATTTTATTAAAAAAAAAAAAAACTACATCATCACTTTACCTTCACCAAAGAATCGAAACAATAATTTTTTTTAAATTTTACTTTTTTAACTGTCCAAGATACGAAATCATTGATTTCTATGATAAATCATAGAAGATCGAAAATTCGATGATTCAAACATTTTGTTGCAGCTTGTCGTAATTTGCACTAGTATGTGATGTTCCCGATGTGTCTAAAGTTTCCACTAATACAACTTCTTGATCGATAATGATACAGGCACAAATAATTAGACTAAAATACACTATAGTAGGCTAATTGAATTACAAAAAACAAGAAATACCTAATGAGAAAAACTCAACTAAAGTAGTTAAATAATGATGAAATTTCAACGTTGAAATACCATAATCTCGGTAGGTTAATTGAATAACGTGTCTGCCAAAACGGATTCGAACCATAGCACTGACGAGGATAGATCGAATCCCAATCCGAAACTCGTATGAGAGAAAAATGGAGTTTTTTTTTGAGAAAAATCCAAAATATACTTTCGAAATGAAAAATTTAAAATAACTTAATAGCTTGAGTTTAAGTGCTCAAAAAAAAAATAATATATAATTCTAAGTTGTTCAATATTCAAATCTAGTGAATTAATAGTAGATTTTTTAACATGTGGTGAAAACGTCTCTTTTTGCGTGACTGGACGGTTTGTCCAGGAATAAGTTCAGGAACGCAAAAAGGTTTTTACCAAGCGTAAAAACGGTATTTTTTCTACGCTTGTAAATATAAATGATATTATTTACAAATTCTCCTACTAAAAACTTACAAGACGACATAGCTAATTTTGACAGTGGAAACCGAAATAGCAATATTATATTTATATATAATTTTTAAGAGTGTAAAATATTCGACAATAGCAAATTGAAATAGTTCGGAAATATAAATTTAATTTTGCAAACACAAAACTTTAAAAACTATCTTTTCAGTTTTGTTTTAAATGCACCGTTTATAATAAAATTAATTTGATTTAATATTATTAGTTATTTAAATAAAACTTACTTTTTGACATCTATAAATATATATGTATAAATAACTTCACTAAAATGTGTAATAAAATGTGTAATGTTATAAATATTTTTTAAAATATTATTTTAAATATTTGGTTTTAACCACCACCTGTAGGCGAACACCGCAGCACAATTTAAAACTTATTGCACACTAATAACAACTGACTACATAATTTCTATTAGCTGGCAATATTATATAAAATTCCTATTTAAACATTTAAAATTTGTTCGTTTCCTTTTCAAGTGACGTTATTTATATAATAAATCATATAAATAACGTCACTTGACAAGGAAACGAACAAATTTTAAATGTTTAAATAGAAATTGTCACGTTTTGTTTTTTGGACAACATTGCCGAGCCGATCATTTGGTTTTCTCTTCATGATAAATCTGGTCAAGTAATTTGTTTCCTATAGATTTTCGATTTGGTGGCATATATACTTTAAAGTTCTAGATTTTCAACTGTTCGAAACAATTTGTTCAAAAAATGAAACGTGTAACTTGAAGATCAATTTCATGTTTTTGTATGTTCATCATATTTTCTGTACCAACTTTTACCATGGACGAAGAATCTGATCTTGATTAAGGTTAGCATTAGAATACGTTGTTGTTGTAGTGACGGGTGCGGAGCCAATCCTCCTCCATGTCCAAATTCAGGAACTTTGCTACTCTTATAGGGCGGTACCACAAATTTTCCGTACTTTACAGTACGTCTATCCATTAGATTGGCCATGGAGATACACAAGGTTTTTGTTACATTTTCAACAGTAGGAGAATTCGAATTATTTATTTTCAAAATGTGTCACGACTACAAATCCATTGGAATTAATTCAGAACAATGAAAATCCATTCGTTGAAGTTAACTGTTAAATGTTATATATCGATAATAGTCATAAATTATTGGTATACATACACTGGCATGGATAGATGATATACACTGAAGTTACAATATTTGATGTTTTACGTATAAAAATTATAGTATTATAGCAAATAAGCAAATTGATTTAAATCATTGACTTTAATAAAAACAAGTCCAAGTGATTTAAATTTAATTGAAATCACTGATTTTAATCATTTGATTTAAATTATGTCAACCCTGCTTGTAGACAATTAAAAATGGGTAAAAACACTTAAATTTCTCATTTACTTGTTAATAAACAATATTATTTACAAAAGCGAAAGCAAGAGAAAAACATATTATATTCAATTTCATTTAAGAGGAAGAATGGTTCATCCACAATTTAAACAAATCAATCACAGACAAACGTAAAATCTCAAGTGAGAAAACAACAAAATGACCATCCTGTTCAGTATACAAAATGTCAGGAAGAAGAAGTAGAACCATTGATCGTGCTCGATATTGACATAATGTTAAATTCTGAAACTCGATTAATTAGTAAATTCTACTTCAAAATTGTTGGGCATTTATTATACGACACAGGTATTCTAATGGGAAATAATAATCGAAATCTACAGGTAATCAATTGTATCAAGCTATAGATTAGGACTTGGATTATTTTTCTACAGGAAATCGTACATACCACCAAGCTATGGAAGGAAAGAAAATTCTAGACTGGGTAGATTTCTTTGTAATCGAAGGCAATGTACACTTAAATGCTCTGATCGATTACCTGTAAATATAACTGTCAGTACCGATATCTTAAAACTATATCAAAATGCGAGGGTTATTTGTATAAATGTAGACCTATTTTTACTGAAACCCGTCATTTTGGAGGTAAATACATTGAAGTTTGTGGTAAATGCTATGTTGTTACGCTTGACACAAATATTATTTACCAAACAAATCTTCATTTAAAATGAATAACATTTCCATAAAAGATGATGTCTATATGACGATGAAGATGTTCAACTTAAGTATTGTATTGATATTCAACTTAATTCAACTTAAGTATTCATGATGAAGTTTCGACTTCAAAATGTCATCGTTACATAGTGTCTGCCAAAGGATTCGAAAATTGACACTGTGAAGGTTATGAGTTCGAATCCTAACCGAATCACGTATAAAGAGAAAATTGTAGTTTTAATGTAATAAATAAACTGCAAGGTTTAAACCCAAAACTGATTTCGAATTAAAAAAATTCCCAAAGTTACTTGAGTTTTAATTGCTCAAAAATCCCGAATAACAAAAATTCCCATAATGTTGTCTAATATGCATATAGGACAATATGTTTAAAGTTGATATTTCACTTGTAGTTAACCACTAAGTTGAGTTTTTTTTCAATCATTAGGTATTTCAGTTTTGTATTCAATGGCCTATTCTAGTGAATTTTGGTCTGATTTAACTCTAAGATAATAATTCTAAATTGTTCAATATTCAAATCTATAGTGAGTTAAACATCCTTAACTGGATTATTGTGCATAAACATTGTCTTTCGTATATAACAATGTATACATTTAAATAACATCTAGAATTATAATGTAAATTTCTGATAAAACTGTTCATAAAAGTGAACATTAGAGCGTTTAGAATTAGTAACATTTAACTATCGCCACCCTGTAAATAACAGAACAAAAAACGTTTATCTACGGTACGGACCTGTCGACCGTCCGGACAACTTGACGATTATTAGGTCACCTTTTAAAAATTTATTGGCTTCATACTATGCATAACTGAAAATCATTAGGAACAAATAAGAAAAAATGCGCAAAAGGGGCGGAGTTGTTTCCCGAATAATTATTTCCCCCATCCCAACTCACCTCTCTTTCCAAGATTCCAACTTACGGTTTGTCACTTTCGGTACAAACATTTTGCTTGCATTCAACGACGTGTTGAACGTTGTTCAAATTGTCTAATTTATTTTAACATTGCAGGAGTAGATTGCATTGCATTTTCGAATTAATCTCTTCACCGTTAAATCACTATTCTGAAAATATTTTGTACGAAAAATGCTTTTGTTATTTTTAAAATATTGCTTAACAATTAAAACCATATATTCTTTCGTGTGGCGCCCTATCTTTAATAGGGCCACATCAACTGTCAGCTATGACCCGTTTTTTTTCGTTAACAACACTTTACCAGACAAAGGCCTCAAATATTGCGTGAATTTTGGTTTACCCTGTATAATTTTAGAATCAACCATTTTAAAATATTCAACGTTCCGCTTATTTCTACACCTGTAATGTTAGAATGAATTTATTTATTCTGGAATGAAAGTATAAGACATTGTTGTTGTAAAATGAAAGAAATATTACAATTGCTAAACTAAAAATAAACCTTTAAATTTCTAAGCAAAAGAAAAATGATACCAGAAACTTAGAACTTATCATAATTAGTATGGAGTATAGACTATAGAGCAAGCAAATTTTTTGATTACAATTAACATATCAAGAGTTTTCGTATAACTAGTTCAATTAATTATTCTTTTTATCAAAAATCAATTAAATATAAATTAAAATTATCGTAACGATCGCTGTAATTTATTCAAAAAAAATTTTATTTTGCTCTCAATATTTCAATAGAATACAAACATAAATCATAACAATTCTCTCATCTTTATTTTTTATCTTTTCTCTCAACTAATATTCATTGCAAAAATTAATAAATAAAACAACACAGTCTCACACGTGATTTTTTGCAAAAGTGTTTGTTTGTATCAAAGAAAAAAGAAGAAGTAAAAAAACATACTTAAGTATTGGTTGGGCCAGGCAAAGTCGCGAAAAAAGAATCGCGAAAAGATAATATGTTTAGGTTTTTTTATTTTTTGTTTGTTTATTTATTCGTTTATTTTTTTTTTCATTTCTGTTTTAGTTTTTTGTATATATAGCTGTTGTTAAAAGACGCTATTCTTGTTTTATTCGATTATTTTTTCGCGAATTTGCATAGATTTTTTTTAGCGAGTAACTTAAAGTTTTATACATATACATGTAGAGTTTTTTTTAATTTTGGCAATGAATTTTGATTTGATATGCCCTTGCAATTTTTTTTCTCGGTTCATTGTTGATTTTTTTTTGTGGATGGATGGTTGGAATGGATTGGAATGTTTAATTTGGAGTTTTGTGACCGGTTTAGTATAGATTTGGCTCTTTTTATTATTAGGAATAGACGTTTTGCAAACAAAGGGAATCTCATCTATGGTTGCGATTTTTTAAAGGTTAATTGGTTGAATAGTAAAGGAAATAAAGTGGTATTGTAAATGTCCATGAAATGTAAAATAGTGAAGTTTAGTTTATTTTATTAACTAATTTGAACTTTTTTATTAGTTTTTGAATAAGTAAATGTAATTTTTAGTATTTTGGGTTGACTATCTTCAGAATAAATTATTAATGGAAATATGGGAAAGGTTAAGTAGCGTTTATACTTTATTTGTCATATTGAAACAAATGTAGATGTTTTATATATGTTTAACAAATATAACAATTTAATATGAAATTGTAGGAAGTAAAATTCCTTTCTGCATTAATTTACATCAATGAAAGAGATAACAGCGGTTTTCGGTCTTTATTTTATGAATAGATTAACGAAAAAACAACATCAGAAAATATGTTTTTAATTTTATATATATATCTTAGATCAGGCACTGCCAACCTTCCTTGAAACTTGAAAGTGTTTATAAAACTGACCTGCTTAGTTTTAAAATAAAATCACAATTTTAATTTAATCATTTCTGAGGAGCCGAAAATCGTTAAGGTAAAAACAAAAGTTGTTTTACTGCTACATAGAACTAGGATTTATATAAAAGAAAATTTTTTTTAAGGAACATACCTACTTAAAATTGCACTTTTTTGACATAATTGAAAAACAGTGTACTGCATGCAAATTTGTAAAATTGCAATGTTCTTAAATTAAGTTATCCTTCAAATGACACCCCACTTAACTGGATTTTGAGTGCTGTTTTACTCACTCTCACTCCCTCCCCTTAATAAACGGGTTATAAACGGAAATAAAAAAACGTTGTTGTGAGACTTATGGCTTTAAAGGGATTTATGTGTGGTTGTGACATATTATAATTTCTAGTATAAAACACGTTTTAAGTAAAAACAAAATACTGCAAGGAAAAATATACATATCCAATCGAGAAATTATTCCATTCAGGAAGGGATACTCCTTCCATTCAGGAAGGGATACTCAAACATTTCTTTCTTTCATAAAACAAATACCCAGCACGCGGAGTAATGAAACACTTCTTAAATTCGACGACATGGTTATTCGACATGGCTACAAGAATTTTCTTAAGTCTCATTCTGCACAGCAAATCAAAACTACAGTCAAACTTCCATAAATCGAACTTCTATTATTCGAATTTCTCTATAAATCGAATTAATATTTCGAATTAAAATTTCTAATTTCTTTATAAATCGTTTCTATATTTCGAAATTTTCCTAAATCGAACTAAAATTGATGGCTTTTGGTGGTTCGAATTATGGAAGTTTCACTGTAATTTTATTGTACGGGATCACGATAAGGAGCACATTTATTGTTGCCACTTTTTATCAATTGTCTTACAATAATATGGTGTAATCCTATAACCAATCAGTTTCTGCATAAACGGGACTATCAAACGTCTAATTAACTGTTTTAAATGGAGCCCAATCAGCACAAAATTTTGTGTCATCATAGGATATTGGCTCATTTCAGCCAATGCTTTACTTTGTCTATTGACTCAGATTGTCTTGTGTCAGATTGAAATATCTGAGTGAACGCAATGACGTATGACTGCATTCAGGAAGATACACAAATCAATCCTGGATATCGGTTTTTGTGTAAAGCTCAAAATGGTTGCCGATAGGTTTTGTAATGGACAAATTGATTAATTGTGGTTTTGTTACGGTTTGCCTCGTCCAGAAGACGACTTATCTAATCTAGCCTTACCTATCTGTAGGTTTTCCGCTTTTGCATGGTTTTCTATTAAAAGCGTTTATTAAAGAAGTTAATTTTGTTGAAAAATGAATCTTGACTTTTGGAAAAGACACGAAAAATTGCCGAATACAGATTAAATATTTTATCAAAGGTAAACTTAATGGTTTTAGGTGTTTTAGAAAAAACTTTAGTAACTAAATCAAGCAGCCCTTACAAATGTAAAGTAAATAGTTTTGCAAACTTGCAGACGCAATGATGATAATATAATCAAGTCAAAGTTAAGTAAATTTTGACAACGACAAAATTAAAAAATTTGCCGTCTACTACAAAAGTCATAAACAATAGCTTTCAAGGTTCAAATGTTTTTATGATGCTCTAATTCTAATATATACAAATAAATTATATATACATATTAGATATATTGATCAAAATGTAAGTCTTGGTTTTGGAAACTTTTTCAAAAGCATTTTTAGTGAGTCTTTTTATGCAGTATTTATTGAGTTAACTGAACGGAACATTACTAACGGAACGGCACAGGGCACTTAACGCAACGTTATTAATAGTATAGATATTTTAATTATGAAGACGCTTTAATATTTTCCCTAATTTGCACAAATATAAACAAGTGTTTTAATTATTAAACAATATATGATTGTCTTTTATAATTCAAGACAGCATAATAAATTTAATTTCTTATTTCAAGGTAGTTTCAACTTGTTAAGCTTTTAAAATTAAACACTTTTAAGCTTGATTTATTAGAAAAATATTGGCAAAAACACATGTACCGAAATTATCTCTATTGTTTATAAAAATTATACTCAGCGCTTTGAACCTAGCGATTTTATACAAATAGATATAAAAACACATTTTTACCAAATTAAGTTAGTGCATAAAACTGTTTAATTTGAAATAAAACAGCAAACTATATGAATAAAGAAAGGTTGTTATTGTTAGTTAAATTTTATTTTTCACGTTGTTTCTAATCTACCTCATGATGGTAGATATCTTTTATTTTCGATTTGTAAAATAAGCAAATAAAAGAAATTTAATTAAAAATATATAACAGAAATTTCAAAAAACTATTATATTGCATATTTTATTAACCGTTTTTAGAATTTAATTTAAAAAAATAAAGTAAATTCCATTTCCACCTTAATTTAGCATTATGCGAAACGAATTATAATGAGGTGAAAAAATCCCTCTTTTTCGATTTATCTATTACAAAAATATTTTTCGACAGCAAATATACCTTAAAAACAAAAATATTCAAAACTTTCTAAATTATTAGATAAACTTGAAAATGTTCGAAGACTGAGCTTTCTAAAAACAAACAAAAAAGAACACAGCCACACATACACACAAAAGTAAAATTAATTCTATAATGATTATTTTTTAACTGTTTTATTTTATTTAAAATTTAGAACTAATTATCCAAAACTCACCGCTTCATTTCAATTGCACAAAAAATTACAAATAATAATAATATTGGAAAAATTTCAAAATAAACAAAATGTTATCCTTTTTTTACAAACATACTGAAATTTTGTTTTAAACTACTTCAACTTCACTAGCCACTGCATTTTATTTAATTCAACAACTTAGAATTTTTAATTATAATTTTTTTTTTTGCAAATTTTCTTATCAATGAAATAAATAAAAAAAAATGCAATCAATTATCACAATTTATTCGTATATTTTTTTGTTTGTTTAGATATGAAATAATTTTTTAATTTGTTTTAATTATTTTATTTTTAATTACACTTTCAACTATGAAATTTTTTTTTCATTTAAATTAAGTTGAAAAAAATAACTATTTTTATTGGATTAACAAAAAATCATATTTCACAAATTTATATTAATTTTGAAGGCACAAATTTTAGTAGAGGAAAAATGTAATCGAATGCACAGCCACACAGAAGAGTAAAGTAACATAGAATAAAAAAAATCGCAACAACCTAAAAAATTTATTTCCAAATTTTTTTTATACTTAATAATAAAAAAAATCAAGTTTAGTTTTTTTTTTAATTTTTATTTGGGCGAACTTAATGGGAGTAATTATAAATAGAAACATGCCAAATCGATGAAATTTCGCATATTAACATCCATTCTTCTTATGAAAAGAAAAAAAGAACTAAAAAGATGAGAAAACAAAAATGAGAAGAATATTATGACTATTTTCTTCAATCTAATAACAGTACCTAAACACAACAAGCAAAAAAAATTTGCAAATGAGATGATGTAAAGTTTATTCGGTTTTCGCTTCTTTTTTTATCTTTTTCTTTTGCACGTTTTCATATTGTTTTGTAAACAAAACATATTTTAGCGATTTTATTTCATTCGAGAGAATATTTTGTTATTATTGTACATATGTAATACATAAGCGAAGAGAATTCGCAATTTTTTTTTGGTTAATGTTTAATTTTTTTTAGCAATTAAAATATATTTTTAGATTTATCGAAAAAAAAAACGTTGTAATACATATTAGATTTGAGTGGTTTATGTGTATAAGGGTATAAAAGAATTCGTAATACGTAGTAACCATTGAAAGGAAAAATTTAGGAGTTATGGATTAGTATGGGTTGGTTTGAAAATGAAGTAAACCATGAAGAACTTTATTGAGTAATACAAGTATGTGTTACACAAATGCCACATGCCTAGCTTTTATCTTTGATAATTATGACCCCAATTCATGTGCAATCGATAAAGAAGTTAAATAACTTAATCCTTATTGGCACATAAAACTTCTTAAATTTCAGGAGAGGGATCAGTTTAAAGTTTCTATGGATTTGTAATTTTTTTAATTTTGATCTATGGGTGTGACAACCCCGTGTAATCCAGTTCATGCTATTGGGATATGAGTTAACGTGAGATATCACATACCATTGGCAATAGCAGTAAGATATCACTAGTGAAGGTGATATATTAGGGGTGCAGGCGGATGAACTGTATTCAGTCAACGGTAGCATCCTCAATTCTAGCTGTGGAATGTTCCTTGATGATGACACACTATTGCTTGCTCGAATAAAAGAACCTTAATATAACTTATTATCTGGGCTTTAATCATTGAGGAAAACAGTGCATCAAAAGGTCAAGGAATTGCCACTAGCTAAATCATTGACAATCCCAGTTTAGTTTTGTTCCTACAAATTTTTAAAAGAATTTTCTTTTTTACTTTATTTTTGTTTTCTCTATCCTATCAAAGGATATTGGCCTATGTCATATTTTATAAGTAATAAGATTTATTGTTTGGTTATTCATTATTTAACAAAAAATATTAAAAAAAAGTCGATTTTTAACTGAAGGATATAATAGGGATAAACACCGCAAAAAAACTTTTTAACCGAAAGTGACAAACCGGAAGTTGGTACGCAGAAATATTGGAAACAGTACTAAAACCTTATATACCAAATTTCATGAAATCCAGTATGTATTAGAAGTTATTGAAGATGCAAACCTAAAAGTGTTCGAGAGACTCCCCGCCATTTTGTCCAATTTTAATATTAATCCAGATCTTCCATTGTCAAGTGAACCTGGATCATATTAGTATTATCAAGATTTTATGTTTGTTGGGAGCATACAACATTCGTTCGTGAATGAACTTTGATGACACTTTAAAAAACATGCAAATATGTATGACGAGCGAGGAGGTGTTGGAGGATCAGCTTTTGGACGATATTGGGATAAGTAGTGGGGTCTTCCAAACAGCTGTTTATTTGAAACTTCATTAACATCAGTTCCTGTAATTGTTTTTGATTAAGCTTGGTATATATGCTTATATAATTTGTAACAGTTTTGCATTCCAACTTCCGGTTTGTCACTTCCGGTTTAAAAATTTGTTGATGAGATGGTGACTACTCACTCATTGGTGAGACTGTGGTGACTTTTTTCACCTATTATCAATTATCTCCTAAACTCTATATAACCTGTTGATCTGAAAATTGATATTGACAAAAAATTATAGTGACGACTACAACATATGATTTTGTTTTGTTTGTTTGAGAGAACGTGAGATGTGAGGTCGTTTAAAAGAATTATTTTTGTACATTTTTTTTAGGAGGTGTTTTGCTCCTTTAGTTACTTCACTTTATTCAAAGTTCGGTGAATTAATGAAGTTTGAAAGATTTGAAAATTATATACATACTCAAATTTGTTTTGTTTTACGTTCTGGTCACCTCTGAATCTAAATGTGTAAGAAATCAAAGTGTATGTGAGTACGTCTGTGCTCTCTCTATACTGTACAATTATGGAAAGATTTAATTTAACTTTAATACCAAATCAGAATCTATACAATTGGAAGCTGTTTATTCTTTAAACAATATTGAACAAAGTGACCAAACAAACTGTCAAGTCTGATGACCGATTTTGCTGAAAATTGGTATACAACCTGTCCAGAGTAATCACAATTATCTTTCGGTTTGTCACATCCGAAAAAAAATTGTTACTTTTTCATTCTTTAAAAACTAGTTTGCTTGAAATGTTTTGAACAAGAAGGATCCAATTAGTATTGAACGATATTGAACAAAGTTTTAGGGATCTTCTTAACAGAATTTGTTTTAATCGTTTAAATATTGAAATCTAATTTTGATGAAACATGGCACATAAAGTTTTTGTAAGTTAAGTGGGTAGGTCAGTTTGTATCACGTTATGTTTGACACCCACTTTTTAATTTATCACTTTCGGTTAATAACTTTGTCATGCTTTTTTAAACTAGTTTCTGCTAATGACATACGGTGATGAGGAGGCAATATAATTGAATCACTAGTCAAATTTAATTATATGATATAGGATTTATTATGTATTTATCTCTTTTTACACCAAAAAAACAAATAAAACAAACGTTTTGCGTTCATCAAAACCTCAGAACGCATGTTGTTGTGAGACATAGTTCTAAAGAGATACCAAAGTATTGTCGTGACACATATAATAATTCGTATTACACAACATAAATTGAAACTAACAAAACACGTATGATACTAAGCTCTGAACTGAATTTTTAATGGATATAAGCACAAGATATGATATTTTTAGCATAATTTATTTTCAGAATTAATTGAGAAAGCCACCAATGAATCATAATTTTCATTGCTTTGTTTTTTAATTTAAAGAAATCTAGTACAAAATTCTATTTTTCATGTTAAAATCAATTATCTGAAGCAGCTTCTACCATATTAAATGAACTGCGTTTTATGCAAAATAGTGCTCTACCCTTTAAGACTAAAAATTTATAACATCAATTAGCTTGAAAACCCTGTAAGATGCTGTATATTTCGCAGTATACAGTTTTCATACAAAATTTAATTATTTATGTAATATAAACATGCGAATACCTGTCATTAGTTTTTAGCAATTTTTTTCTCAATGCAAGCGAAAATTTGTTCTCAATACGCGCGCTAAGATCGAGATGAACAAGTTTACGAACGAAAAACTTATTCATCCCAAGTAGGAAATACAAATTTTTCCTGCGACAGTAAATAAAAACCGATTAAGACCAGCATTTATTCCTCGTTTTCATATTTTAAATATGAAAGAGAGAACAAATATTAATTATGATGCATAAAAGTGAAAAGAAAAAGGACAATTTATTAATTTTTAAATGTAGAATTAATCATCGAATTAATCATCTATTATTTTCGAACAAAAATAAATACATCTAAACATACTATACGTTTTGTCTTTTTGAAATAATTTTTTTTTGGTTCGAAATTAATAGTACACTTTCTAGTTGAATTAAAACTATCTGTGCAAATTATAAAGTACATAATCCTATTTCTTTCCGCTACTATGCATGATAAAGAAAATAGAAACTGAAAATAAAATACAAATAAAATAGGATCATGACACCTGTTCCAACCGGAACAAAACAAATATTCATCTACTTCCTGCTTTAAAAACATAGAATTATAAAAATTGGAGGCCTCAATAAAATGTTTGTTAAATATTTACTAATTATATCACCACCAACAAATTCGTAGGATTAATGCTTAAGTCCAAAGTTTAAAGGGCGAGGGCGTAGTTTTCGGCATATTATCATAAATTTCTATCTACTTTATTTTATTAACGTTATACTTTCCATAAATTGGTATGTAATTCTCAAACATTGAAATGCAAATGATGTTATATACTAAAAACAAAGAATCAAATTAAATTTTATTATGTGTTTTCATTTCTACTGCAAATTCGAATACATTTTAAAAAATTTCGTATATTTTATACTTTCGGCCCGATTTCATTCCGAAATGGGTGATAAAAAATATTACTCGATAATTATCCCCTAAATGCACCTTTTTTATTTAGCGAAAAAGTCATACCATACAAACACTTCTGTCCAGAATTAGGATCCAAAATTTTCTACTCTCAATCAACCTGGCTAACCTACTCGTTATCTATATTATTTTGGCATTACTATGTAATGACAAACAACATCATTTTGTCTCCGTTCTAGCTCAGTTGTTAAAGCGCTAATCTTGTAACCTGGTGACCATGTCGTTAATTAATCATTCTGAATGTATAGTAAAAGTTAACGGTCAATATGGTATCTGGGGCTATTCAAAGCTATTGAGTCAAGTGGTGATGGGATGCTAAACATGTTAATTCGATTAATACAAAAAAAAAATAATTTCCCAACTCTTTCATCAAAATTAAAATATAATACAAGAATATAAAAAATGCAGCAGAAGACTAATCACTTTTAAAAGAGAAAACCTTTTCTTCGTTTTCATAAATAATTTTGATAAACAGATATTAAATTTATCTTCATTCTGATTCAATTGTTTCTGATTTTCGTTTACTTTTGTAAATTATTGTTAAAATTATTTTCAATATTAATTAAAATTTGCTGTTAATTTTGCGTTATTTGAAATTGATTTCTTATATAGCATCTAAACAATTTATATTATAAGGCAACGTGAAATGATTTCGATTAACTTTACAAATCCGTAATAAAAGCTTAATTTATGGGTCGTAATAGTATTTTACATTACAAGCAAGGTAAAATGGTTTTTACTGGCGAATGAAGGGTATAACTGAGGAGTCGAAAACGAGTCAGCTACCTCCTAGAGCCAGTAAAATCAGTTGCCTGGCGTGTCTTGTATAATACTTTATTTGTTACTAAATTGTAAACAACTAAATAAAAGTCGAATAAAATTAAAAATGATCAAATTCTGTTTTCTTCCAAATTATGGCTCAAAACTCAGAAACCTTAGAAATATTTAATTTGTATGAAACAAAGAAATAAAAATGTTCAAATGTTAAAAACGCTACTATCTTTTTCAAATTTCAAATTTCTCTACTAAAGCCGCAATTAGACTATTGCAGAACTCTGCAATATTTCTGCAATGGTAGTGTGTAAAATATTCATTGCAGAAAAGTTTGGCAACGAACTCATTGCAAAACATTGCAATGGCTCATTGCAATGTTTTGCAATGAGTTCATTGCCCAACTTTTCTGTAATGAATATTTTACACACTACCATTGCACGAATATTGCAGAGTTCTGCAATAGTCTAATTGCGGCTTTACTTGTTAAATTCATAACTGGTCTGCTGTTAATTTAACACTACTAGCCAGTTAAAATGATTTTTCAACGTCAACTGACTGTTCGAATAAATGACGTTTACAATTTAGTAACAAAGAAAACAGTTTTCAGTGCTGGCATAAGGGCTAAAGGATTAGATAAATTTAGAATTATAGCATTTCAATATTTTTTAAAATTATTTTTGTTATCTGTAAAATATGATAAATATGTCGAAATGAATCAAATAAAGAAACATGAAATTCTTTAAATAAAATTTCTATTCGCAATTCGTTGTCAACCAAGAAATTGAAATTAATTTATACAGATTTAAAGCAACTTTGTAATATTATTATATTTATCGTTTTGTATTCAACTTCTAATTTAGTTTACCAAATCTATGAGAAAAAATTTCCAAACTCCAGAATAAAATTTCAAATCAGTCAAGATAATTATTATAATAAAATAATGAAGATAGATAGAAAAAACGAATTAACGACCTAACAAAAGTAAACCACATAGCTCTTACAGGCAATTCTAAAGAAAATAATCAATCATCATTAATATCTCAAGCCCAAAACAATGCTTCCTAATCACTATTATATTTCTAATTTTGCAATAAAATCAAAAACTAGAGAAAGCAACAAAAAATCACCAACTTTAATTTAGCATGTTATACTTTATTCGCGAAATAAAATAAAAAAAAATTTATTTTGCTATATAGCGGACACACAATCTTATGTGTGTATTTATAAAAAATGATTGTATGTAAAAAGAAAACAAGAAGCAGAAGACCTAAAAAAAATTATCGGAGTATTGAAGACGTTATTTCCTTCTGCCCGAGGCTATAAACAACTGTTTAAAAAACAAGTTTGGCACATCTATTACATTTAAACTATTTTGACTCGATTATACATGCAAAATTTTTTTTAACACATACACTTGTTATAGGGTTATTCAAAAAATTAATAAAAAAAACTTCGCATTGCCGGATTTCTTCTTTTTGCTAACATTTTGTTTTCTTATTTTTATTTGAACTTCTTAACTACGAAATAATAGCATTATATTACATTATATTAAATGATTGTCTTATTTTTTAAACCTTCAATTTTGTTACTCAATTGAACTTCAATTTTTATGGCGAAAGAGAAGCATCGCAAAAACCAATCAACTGTTTAGTGCTAACTGTTTCGATTAAGCTGTTACTTCTGTAGGAAAAAAGTAAAATAATAAAAAAAAAACAACCTGCCATGAATTTTTAATATAAACAATTTCTTGTTTTTATTAATGTCTTTATTTTTTTAATATAAAATTCTTTTTAAACATAAAGTTACTAATTCTAATATAATGCAGAAAAATAAATTTCAAAACTAGCAATAAAAAAATTAGATTATAATAGGACGAATTAGGGACGATACTCAGCTTATCTTAGACATAGATTTTAATATAAAATTTGTAAACAAACCATTTCATTTGATAATATACATCTTACTAGAGCAATAGTGATTTAAACCAGTCAGTGTTACTCAACCGGTGATCAGCGGACCATTAGTGGCCCGCGAATTTCTTTATATTTATTACCATTTAAAATTTTATTTTATTCAAGCGCTTTTTTCACTCCTGAAATGAAGGTAATATTTCACAAATTAAATTTATTTCTCTACGATAGCATATAAACATTCTATTTTCACGCAGATTTAATCTCTTGTGAAAATGGTTTTTTCACTAGTTTAATAGTATATTCTTCAACGATGCCGAAAACAACATATTTTGAAGCGGAGAGAACAGTTTATCAGCCGAGGCGATGGTAGCGAGATTCAAAATATGATTTTCGGCGAGTAGAAGACTGTACTTTTTTCAAAATTATTATTAATTATTAAACATTTTCATTTATAATTACATACAATTCAAATTTTAAAACATACAAACATCCAATTAAAAGCTTTAAATTTATATTTCTGCTATTAAGATATAGATGACTCAATAGTCAATATGAACAAATTATCCAATTTCTATGTCATAAACAAAACCGTCTTTAGTTACAAGCCTGATTGTCGTTCAAAAAAATCGTCAACTTTATACATATACATATTTTTATTCTATTTACACTACGAAATTCTATATTTTTATTCTATTTGGTCTATAAAGTCCCTAAAACTATTAAATAACACATAATAACACATAATAACAATAACACATCGTTTTTCGCATTTCGCGTCTAGTAGGCTTATAACTAAAAACGGTTTTGTAATAAACAAAATCAAATTAAAAAATTTTATTATTATTTCTAAAATAAAAACAACAGTTTTGATTTAGTTTTTGTATAGGGATGGCGTTACGTAAATGCCCGATATATTTTAAAACAATGTAAATTATTTTATTTCATACTTATATCTAAAACGACATTTTTCGGATTATTTATGGTACAAAAAGTTGAACTTTAACGTCCTAGGACTTTATAAAATTTTATAAAGTCCTAGGACGTTAAAGTTCAACTTTTTGTATCATAAACGTTGAACTTTAACGTCCTAGGACTTTATAAAATTTTATAAAGTCCTAGGATGTTAAAGTTCAACTATTTGAGCAAAATTTAAAACTCATTTCTTTTTATTTTAATAAATTTCCAGTATGAAATAAAATTTTGTATTTACCTCAAACGAAAAGTGTTTTTAAAGGTACTCACTAGTAATTTCTAGTAAACAACTAGCTCGTCCTTTAAAGTTTCACTTTTCGTTCTAGATAAATAAATAACTATTATGTAAATAATTATTTTTTTTTTCGTTTTTCTTAATAAATAGATGAAATAATTTTTTTTAAATATCTTAACACCAACTGTTTGTTACCATACTATTTAAAAAGAATATATGAATATTAGTTAGTTAACTATTATTATTTTTACATTTTTAATGTAAATTGTCCGTAAATAATTCAAAAATAAATTAACGTCATCTCCCAAGAGAGATAAATTAACAATACACAAAATTATTTCATTCAATCAATTGACTCTCTTAGCGGGTTTTCTAGCATGGTTTATTCTAGTCAAGAAATTAGAAAACAGATGGCTTTTATAAAAATTACTTTCGTCAATAGGTACGAAAGTAATTTGTATAGGTTTTTTATCACTGGTGACGAAAAAGAAATTTTCGATGCAATGAACAAACATCGAAAGTAGATTTTTTAGTTTGGGTAGTAGAAAAAATCAATTTTGCTAAATTACAAATTGTTGTTGCTAGTTTTTTTTTTCATGTACATAATTTTATAAAGTTTTTAAATCAAAGCAACCATGAAAAAATAGAATATGAATTTTGAATGTTATGTTGTCGATTTTTAATTTAATAATTTATAATAAATATTGTTTATATATTTACTATAGTAGGAAATAGTACATTTGCTACAAGAGATGAAAACGCTGCTTATTCGTGGGTGAAAAATTGTTCACGAGACGCGTTAACGGCGAGTAGGGCCATTTCACGAACTTGTAAAATGTTTTTATCGCGCGACGAAATATAATTTTTTCTATATAAACGATATTTATTAGAAATCGACAAAATAACATTCAAAATTCAAATTCTATTCATATTCTATGCCTGCTTGAAAATTGAATTTTCATCTGATATCATAGAAAAAATTGCATTTTCTACGCGAGATAAAAATTTTTTACGTTTACATGAACAAATTTTCACTCACGGAAAATAGCAAAATGTACTATATATATTTTTAATATCGTTCTTACTTATAAGAGTAAAATTTTAAGTTTTTTTATTTCACTCCTTTGGAGTCGATTTTATTATTTACTTTCATTTCAATGCACAAAAAGAAAATTAGTACTTTTTCGTCATCCTTTAAATTTGTTTAATAATAATGCTTGTATAATTGGACAAACCATTCAGAAAAAAAATCTATTTCTATTTTAAATACGAAGGAAAGCATCAGTTTGAAGCAAAAATTATAAAATACAATCAAATTATTTATGAAATACAATTAAAACAATTTATTTCAGATTTCAATACTACAAATAAATTGTTTTATTGTGTTCCGCAGCATTCACGACAGAATTAGCAGCTAAACTTAACAACAGCTAAAATTAACAGCTGTTTGTTTTATTCTTTTAAGACTAATAACGCACCTAAATTTATTGTTGACGGAGAGATAAGACCATTTATTTGATTATATAGAACTCCGAAATATTTTTTTGATTGTATTTTATAGAAAATCAAAAAAAACAATTTCGCTCTGATTATATAAAAAACAATAAATTCAAACTAATGCGCTTGTCCGTCTCTCGAATATTGAAAATAAAAGGACTATGATTAAATTGAATTGAATTTTCATTGTGAAAATATTTTTATGATTGTTTTTTGATTTCTTAATTGTCATTAGTGTTAGTAGTTAGAACTGGTACAAAATGGTACAAAAAAATAAAATAATATTCATTGTTTTTTTAATCCGTTTTACTTGTTTTTTTTAAATGAATTTTAAAATAATTCAACTTATAATACATTAGTCTGCAGACACTCGTCGGTTTCATTTGATGATTACCACATATTTTATACTTCGTGAGGCTCCTGTCCTTGACCAGTCCGTCAACTTTTGTACTTATCATTTTTCTCAATTCGGCCGCTTTTCATTCGGAAAACGCCGAAACATTACGATTGCCCGAGGATCTTGTAAATTTACTACCACAATTTTGTTTTTTAATAATGGGAGGTGGAAATTTGTTTTAGAAAACCAGGGTAATCTTGTCTTACAAAAATTTGTCTCCTATTGTCGAGTCCGATAATAGGACACAAATTTTTGTAGGACAAGGTTATCATAGTTTTCTAAAACCTGTTTCCATCCCCCATTAATAAAAAACAAAATTATGGTTTTAGATGTTTAGGCGTTTGCCGAACGAAAAAACGGCCGAATCGAGAAAAATGGCAGATATATAGCATTAAAAACTTACACAATAAATTACTATTACTTCGAGTTAGGAGTAAGAAAGATATGTTTTTATTTTTACTCCTGAATTTGGGAATGTCATATTTTTTTGTCTTATTCGCTCTAAAAGAACGGAGTTAATTAGTGATATAAGAAGCGTTTTAAACTCTTTTTATTGCACATCAAAATTCGTTCTTTTCTTTTTTTGGTTTCTCTAAACTTTATTTTGTCCATCCCTATTGTTTTAAGTTACAGTATGCATGCAAGTGGGAGCAAGATATAACCTGCACTTTCACCAACTAACATGAAATATGTATTTCGCAATCTTAAAATATTTATTGGGCCGTAGCATGAAATCAGTTGAGAAACACTGAATTTTAAACCACTCGAACCAAAAACCACATCTAAAGTCCATAATCTCAAAAGTGAGTTAAATCCAAACGAATTCATCCTAAAAACAGCTCTTGTAATACAATTAGTTTTGGACAAACCCTAAATAAAATGGTTTGGGGTTTAATTCAACTATACAACTGGTATTGAACAATAACCTGTTTACGTCACTTTCAATGCAAGACGCAATACTTATTAATCTTCCCATATAAAAGTGCATAGTTCTTACATATACTTGCTCGAATATGGTCATCAATTTTTTTAATTTGGTAACGGAATAAGATTTTGATTTTATATTTATAAATCTTCATAATATATTTAAATGAGCGGGAATATAAAAAACAAAAACGACAAAATTATCTTCATGTTGCATATAGTTTTCAATCGCAAAATATTTAGAATAATTAATTAACACTAGCAACACTAATATTGTGTCATAACTTAATGGTTTGTTGGAGTTTTGGCATAGTTAAATAAATTAAATAAGAATTTTTATGGAAGCTCATCTCTTGTGGTGTGCGAATTATGTAACAATATCCTTTACCATTACTTATTTTTAAGAATATTATACAAAACAAGTTTAAATGCTTCTTTATTATAAATAATTTTACAATAGAATGGTTTTTTGCGAATTTATAGATTTTGTAAAAAAAATTAATCAAATGCTTTTTTAGGTTTCGCAGTTTTTTTTGTCTTTTTAATTTTGAAGAAAGAAAACAAAAATAGATGGTTAATAGCTTAGCAACAAAATGATGGTCAAAATTAAATTAATAAGTTTTTAATTCAAAATTTATTAGAAGTCCTTATGCGGAAGTGAAAGCTCAAAATTAAGTGTGTATTATTTATTTATAGTAAATATACAAGGATAAGTTAATAAGTAATAATTATTATAGACAACATACACACTTTAATTCAAAGTAAGGAAAATTGTAACGGGCTTTAGTGAAATATTTATTTATATATGGTTGGCAATACCGGTTAACCGGTAAATAGCCCCAAACACATTATCGAAAAACCGATAAATTTCTAAGTTTTTACCGGTTTCGGCAAAAATTAAAAAAAACTTATATTTATGCTTATTTAATGTAATAAATTAATAAATTACAATATTATAATGTAATACTGGACCAAACCAAATATATTTTAAGACATGCAAAAATCCAAGGAAGAAACCCGTCAAAAGATTCGGTGAAATATTCCTACTTAATATTCCAACAGTTTGCCGCAAGAAAAAAATCGAGTTCGTTCACGGCAAATACTGCTTTTGGAATCTGGTTCTTGCCATCTGATAAATGTTTGACCCTATTGACCAACATGTTCAAACGTTCAAACTTAATAGAACATTGATTTCAATTACGACTGATGATGCTACCGTTAGAAAAAAAGTATAAGCTTTGATTAATGCTTATCGTCAAGTGTGTTTATTTCATTCAGCTAACGGTTATAAGTATTTTATATAAGAAACATCAGCAAAAAATTAGAAAAGTTTTGATGTTGAAATGATTGAGATGACGTGAAATTGTTTAACTTATAGTCATGAGGCCATGCACCCAATGTAAGATGCTGTAAAGACAGTGTCGATACGAAGTTAATCTATATGTTTCTGATATAACACTAACATTTATGTAAGATGCACTTAGTGCACAAAAAACATTCCGAAGTGAAGAGCTTAAAGGAGTTCTAGTTATATATACGTATCAAAGAAAGGACATATATTTTTCGAATATTTTGCACTATCTCATGATTCAAATGCAACTAAAGTGTGCAATGTATACTCTGAAATATTTAATAAAACAAAAAAGCCATTGATGAAAAAATTGTTGAATTAATTGAACGTTTTGTTTTAAATGATTGATCTGAAAACCGGAAGCCCAGATTCAGAAGTCGACCAACTGCGTCCATATTAGCATTGTATTAGAATTATTAGTATTAACAATAAAACCATAATAGAATTAAGAATTTAAAATAGTGTAAATGAACAGAAAATGAATAAACATTTTGTGGACAGCAGTACTGAAAAGTGACCTAAGGGATTCACAAATATTATTTAAGTTAAATTGACTTTTTACAGGAACAAAACATTCGTAGCAAATATTTAGAGAAAGCCTTTAATAAATTATTTACATACGAATAACAAGTGTCGAATTCGAACGTGCGTTTGCCTGCAGCTGGTCTGATTTGCACTAAACTAAGGCCGAACTTGAATAATAACACTTTAGAGACAAGGTGTTTCTTATGGCGATAATTTAATAACCAACACCATGAGAAATTTCAAGATTTAAATTATCGTGTTATTATTTATTATTATACGCCAATTTAAGTTATAAATAGTTGGCTTAAACTAATTCATTGAAATAATAATACATTTTATTATTTCGGTAAATTACCGGTTAACTGGTTTTAAATAGTTTTTTTTACCGTATTACCGGTAATTAAAAATGTCGGTAAATTTTCAAAACCTAGTTGTATAGTATTAATTCACAATTGTCCTCTTCAGGGGTCGCGGCGGCGGTTTGGTACTGTGATACGTGTTTGGCTTAGCCGAATTATACCGGGTCTCTTGCCCGCTATTATATTCCATAAACTCGTGTCGTGTTTAGCGGGAGCGGGACGTTGGCTTTCTTTTTGAAAATGGGTCAAACAAATTTTTGAAGTTATGCTTCTTTACGCTCGTTGTACACATTGGGATGGGGTGTTGGTCGAGAAACCGCGTCATGCTTTTGGTTTAAAAATTTCGTCTTTATTACCATAGAGCATAAGGTTCAAATAGTTTTTTTGATTAAGAAAACTAAGAAAAATCGACGATTATATTTTGAATAATATTTTTTTTTTATTATTATTATTATTTTTTTTTTGAATATTTTTTTTTTTTTTTATTGAATAATATTTTTTTTTTGTTTTTTTTTTATTTTTTATGTATCCTGTCTGTCTGTGTGCGTGTGTGTGAGCGAATGACCAAAGAAGTATAACTTCCACACCGTCTGGTTTTAAAGAACTTATTTAATTAGTTTACTTGCCACAGCATATACCACATTTAAAAAAAACTTATGCTTAGTTATAAGCATACATTTTTTTGAAAAAATTTGTTTTGCACCGTTTTAAAAATAAAACAAATATATTTTGGTCAAATTATGATTCTTAACCCTTGAAAAAAAATTCTTCAAAATATTTCAAAATATTTGTGGATAGAATGACAACCGTGACGCCGTGCAACATCATCTCGAGCATGACAAACAACATATTCTTGTTTTTACAGAAACAAAAGTTTATGGAATCTATCCCTCTGACGTAACACTAAATCTCAAATATGGGCTTGAATGACAGTGTTGCATTTAAACGCCAAATTTTGAACTGTATGATGAGGGCTACAACACAGTAGTATTAAAGGTTTATTTACCTGAAATACCTCTACTTTTTTCACAATACACAGAAAGAAAAAAAAATTACCGTAAAAAATGTGAAATTTAAAAAAATTACCGTAAAATCAAAAAAAAAATGCGACACGATTTTTCGCCAAAAGGAATTATTTTTATTTTTAAAGATTTTTTATTTTTGATTCCAAAGTCTTTTAAAATATATTTGAAGTTAAAAACATTGTATTATAAATTAAAAACGAAATTTTTAATTTAAAATTCTAATTTTTATTTTAAAAAATCCACTTTTGATCCTAAAAAAATTATATTTAAATTGAAAATAGGAAAATTTTGATTTGAAAAAATTATTTTTTATTTAAAAAAAAAACAAAATTTTTATATTAAATCAGGGATGGCAGCGATTTCTCCTAACCGGTTTTATCCACTGGATTTTAGCCGGATAAAATTAATTCATACAATTTTATTATCCAAAAGATGAAAGAAATGTTTTTTTTTCTTATTGTGATTTCTCAGGAAGTGATTATGACGAACAGATACATTTTATAATCTCAAATATACTAAATTGTTATGCAATTAAAAAGGTAGGAGGAATCTAGCTAGACTCTAGAGAAAGATCTAATTTATTAGAGGATAAAAACTGAATGAATAAATGGTGCTCTGTGTGCTTTTCGAATATGACAAAAAAATTTTTTTTTTTATACAAAAACAAATTAACCGGCTTTTTTAATATTATCCGGATAAAACCGGATTTTATCCACCTGGAGAGGTCAAAATGAAAAAAGCCGGCTTTTTAACCATCCCTGTATTAAATATTTTAGTTTAAAATTAAAACGGCATTTAAAATAAAAAATAATATTATGGATTTAAAATTTTATTTTTTACTTTGAAAATTAGTTTTTAATCAGCAAGGTCTGGAAATGAGGTTTTAATTTTGTATATTTAGGTATTAGAATTCGCTGACATCAATAAAAAACAAATTTCTGCGTTTTTGGTTTTTTTTTAACCCTGTCTTAAGATACAGGGTGTTGAAAAATCAAGAAATTGATGTATTGAAATGGCTCTACAGTCAAAACTACCGGACTGATTTTAATGTTATATAGCTCAAAATGAAGGTATTGAACACAGCTAATCAAAATAATAATTCACATTATATGACCTTGAACATTTTCTTTTAGAAAAATAACGGTAAATTCAAATTCGGTTTGCTAGATATGCATTTTTTTAAATTTTTGATTTTTTAATATAAAAAATTCAGGAGGGGAAAATTGTTTGTTTTTTTTTCATTAATTTTATTGCAACACGCCTTAAAATTTTTCATCATTAAAAAAAGTGGAGTTGAAAAATTAACAGTTTTCTTAGATTTACATATATGTTTTTATAATAAATTTTTAATTTTAACTCAAAATAAATATTTTACACATTTTTTGTCATTTATTTAATTTTACATCACTAAATTCCGTAGAGTTAGAATAACGTCTAGCTAAGATTGATCCATTATTTGTAGGAATGTATATGAGTGATATCCTCGTGTTTCAGGAATTGTTTTTAAATTGGCGTATCTATCAGCTAGTTGATTTCGTTTTGCAATGTAACCTGCCTCCGTTACATAGAAAAAATGCATGTTATCTTGAAAATTGCCTGGAGCTGCTGCCCAGTTATATAACTCAAGAGGTGTTGATATAATTTTGTCGTATTCTTTCTTAAGACTCACTCTGGCTGCTTTTCTTTTTACTTACTTTTCTTTTTACTCCAAATCCATCACAAGGTCCTTTACCGTGCGATGTTGTATGCAAATGCCACTCACATGCTATTTTGTAGTCATTCAAATGATGCAGGATCGTAAATAAATTCTTTTTATTTTTATATTGTGAAGCAGCGCCATCAGAAATATAAATAATTTTTGAAACTTTTTGAAATTTTGTTTTTAAAAAATCAATTATCTACACTGAAAAAAAAATTGAAGTTCATGACAACCTCATCTCGAAGTTGGCAGTTGATTATTCATGCAAACAAACTTATTTGCAAACAATTTCACTGTGATTGGGACAACTACACGATAACATTTTCCTAACAACATAATGAGGTTTATTTAAAATATAAAGTGTTATATCCAATATAACAGTAGTTGAATAAAGATAATAACTATTTCCCTCAAAAAAATTTTCTTTGGCCTTATATATCATGAATTTTTCATTTTAAAGTTTAAGTATTTGAGATTAGTTGAACTATATTTTATTTTCACATAAATATTTCGTGTGATTGTCTCAACTTCATCGATTTATAATTGTAGAGTTGTTGAAGCAATTTCGTAGTTTGATTCGCCATATGTGACCGCACGGTGAGGTTGAGACAACTGCATTTCGATTGGAAATAGGACATGTTTTTTTCAGTGTATATGAAGAGATTGTTGTCTATGAAGAGATTCACAGCAACGCTGTCATGAGTAAGGCAATCCGATATTATAATGAAATTGGTATGTTGTCATTTTTCATATGCATCCGTGTAATATATTACGAAAGGATGAATTGTTGCTTGTTTATTGTTCCAATGGTAACCTTGCGCTTCGTTTTGTATTACGACCGAGCAATTTTCTGCAAAATTGCAACTCACAAAAAATTCGCAAAACACACTACACAAAAACTTGGATTATTTATATTTCTGATGGCGCTGCTTCACAATATAAAAATAAAAAGAATTTTTCTGCGATCCTGCATCATTTGAATGACTAATAGCATGTGAGTGGCATTTTCATGCAACATCGCACGGTAAAGGACAGTGTGATGGAATTGGAGGAACAGTGAAAAGAAAAGCAGCTAGAGCGAGTTTTAAGAAGCAATACGACAAAGTTATATCAGTACCTCTGGAGTAATATAACTGGGCAGCAGCTCCAGGCAATTTTCAAGATAACATGCATTTTTTCTATGTAACGGAGGCAGGTTACATTGCAAAACGAAATCAACTAGCTGACATTCCTACAAATGATGGATCAATCTTAGCTAGACGTTATTCTAACTCTACCGAATTTAGTAATGTAAAATTAAATAAATGATAAAAAATGTGTAAAATATTTATTTTGAGTTAAAATTAAAAATTTATTATAAAAACATATATGTAAATCCAAAAAAACAGTTAAGTTTTTAACTCCACTTTTTTTTATGATGAAAAATTTTAAGGCGTGTTGCAATAAAATTAATAAAAAAAAACAAACAATTTTCCCCTCCTGAATTTTTTATATAATGTTAGTAACATATGTACCTTTCACATATTAAAAAATCAAAAATTTAAAAAAAATGCATTTCTAGCAAATCGAATTTGAATTTTTTACCGTTATTTTTCTAAAAGAAAATGTTCAAGGTCATATAATGTGAATTATTATTTTGATTAGCTCTATTCAATACCTACATTTTGAGCTATATAACATCAGAATCACTCCGGTAGTTTTTACTGTAGAGCCATTTCAATACACCAGGGTCGAGCAATTTCTTGATTTTTCAACACCCTGTCAACGAATTCCAATACCTAAATATACAAAATTAAAACCTCATTTCCAAAATTGCATGTTTTTTGCTGATTTCACGTGTTTTTCACCTAAGGATATTTCAGGTTTAAGGCCTGAAATGATTTAAAACAAGAAGATAAACAATATATAAATGTTCCACAGGGATATTTGTAGCCGTCTATATACACTCACGTTCACCAGCTTAAGGCCAAGTAATTTTTCACTTATATTCCCGTTTTGTTTGTCAAATCAGATTTTTTGTTTTTATAATCTATTTAACATTGAGTTATAATCAATCGGGTAATAATATTTTTTTCTAGCCAAGTACCGCCATTTCATAATTTTGTTTTTTGTAAAAAACACTGTTTTTGCATTGTTCATTAGCTTAAGGCCAGTTGAAATAATACATTTAAATTAAAATATTAAAATAATTTTGCATTAATATTTTTCTTTTAAATAAATGTGCAATGATTTTAAAATGCTACCAAGTGTAAAACGAGCACTAAAATGGCCAAAGGGAGTTAAAGCGAGAAGAACGAAGCAAATCGAAGCATTTAGAGAAATGGGACTTACCAGTCGTTCAATAGCACAAAAACTTGGCCGTAGTAAGACTGCAGTAAACAATTACCTCTCTGACCCTGTTGGGTATGGCTCCCAAAATCAAGGATGCACGTATTCTGCCACAACTATCAAAGAAAAGCGACTAATATTAAGGAACGCATCAAATTCAACTTTATCTATTGCAAAAATTAAGGCACAGAGTGGAGTAAAAGCTAGCATTCCGACTGTGAGAAGAGTTATCCTAAATAGTAAAAATATAGTTCGTCGAAAATTAAAACAAAAACCCAGGGTGGTTATTTTGTAGCGTTATCTCACTGGGTGAGATAAAAAGTGAGATAAAATATTTGTCTTTGATCGATTATATTTGATAAAAGAAATCATTTAAACATAATTTTTTTATCTCACTATTTATGTCACCTAGTGAGATAACGCTACAAAATAACCACCCAGTTTTAAAACAAATCCACAAAGAAAAAAGAAAAAACTGTGTTCGTGAAGTAATGCAATGGAAAATTGAGTGGAAAAAGATAGTGTTCTCAGATGAAAAAAAATTTAATATTGATGGCCCCGATGGTTACAAGTTTTATTACCATGATTTGAGGAAGGAAAAAGTAGATTGAAAATGCATTGGAAATTTAAATATGCGCCAAGCAGCTTCAGTCGAACCAACATACCGTCCATTCAAAAAATCTTGAATTTCATTTCCAACAATCGCATCATCATTATTCACTGCATTCTCTCCATTTACTCTCAATTCACATTGGCAGAATCATACCCTTTATATACATACTTGTAAACATATTTCACACTTTTAACAGTCGTTCATATTTCCACTTAATATGACAATTGCATTTTGCAAGAAGATAAGGATTATATGGAATAACATATCTATTATCAAGAGATGCACCACGTACATCAACACTCATACCATTATCACGTCGACGGTACAAAGGATAACCATTCAAAGATTCTTTAGTATTTTCAGAAAAAGGTTTTGGAAAATTCTTATTACATTTACCATCTCTCATACAAACAGAATTGGGATTTAGAGCACATGGTCCACATGGTCCATGCATCGTTTTCCATCAATTCTATCTTCATCTGACAAATATAACAAAATATGAGCATGCGGAAGACCACGTTTTTGAAATTTAAATGGTATATATAAATGCTTTGACAGAACCGAAAATGTTTTTTTTCATTAAACAATCTATGTTCGACGAAACTTTTTTATTTATGATCCAATTTGTGTGAAAAATCTTTAAAATCTAAGTTACACTAATATCAGTTAGCAGTGAAAATTTGAAATGAATCCATCTGCGAATAAAACAGCCTAAGCCGCAATTAGACTACAATGGTAGTTTGTAAAATATTCATTGCAGAAAAGGTTGGCAATGAACTCATTGAAAAACATTGCAATGAGTCATTGCAATGTTTTGCAATGAGTTCATTGCCAAACTTTTCTGCAATTAATATTTTACACACTACCATTGCAGAAATATTGCATAGTTCTGCAATAGTCTAATTTCGGCTTTAGGCTCCACAAAATTTTCGTTAGCGTATTAATATATAAGAAGATTTTAAAGGTTTTTTCAAAAATTTAACCATTAGAGGTAAAAAAGATATTTAAAAATCATTTTCAAAAGACCAAAAAACTAATGTTTTTTAATTTAACATGGTTTTCATTCAAAGTTACATGGATTTTTTTATTTTGGCCGTTTTTCAATTTAAGAATTCTTTTTTGTAAATTGAAAATTATTATTTCTTTCTGTGTAGTTTGCCCCCAAGAACTTGTACCCACTCTAACCAAAATTTCTATGAATCTTATAAATCTGGCATTTTTCTTCGTTTTAGAAGATGGCAAATGCCCAACTTGTACCAAAAAAGAAACGAAATGGGATTTTTTAAATTATTATAGACCAATAGCCTTACTCCCAAGTCCCAGTCCTATCTATAATATATATGCACTATTTTTTTCGCATAACCCCAATGCTCAAATTTTTGGAAGACAACCCTATTTAATATCTGACAGCCAATACGATTTAAGAAAGAAAAGTTGATCTTTTGAACCGATCTATTGAAGTATGTAGTAGTCCATCTAATTGGAACAGCATACTTGATAAAGGTAACGAAACGTACGTTATCGCATTAGATATCCCAAAAGCATTTTTTTTTTTAAATAAAAAGTGTTGTGTAATAGGGTTTAGAATATGTGTCACAACTCATAACAACACATAAATACCTTTTAAGACCTAGATCCCACAACAACTGGCGATTCTAAGGTGTTGATGAACGCTTTTTCAAACCTCTGCGGGTTGAAGCCACCTGAGACTAAGGATTCCGGCAAACTATTCAATTTGTATGCAGTTGCGGACAAAGACAAAGACAAAGTTTCCTTAAAACTTCTGAGTGATAAAGGCCATTTGAAGAAATTTCCCCGTCATGTCGAACGCTAAGCTATAATTTGTAAAGACTACGGAAATAACTTCGGTATGGTCTTTTGTAAGCAGTCATGCCAGCTGAATAAAATTTCTGGTTTTCACAAGTTTTAGCTTCGGTAAAGTGCTTCTAATAGAACGTTTTAAGCAAACTTTTGTAGTCTTACAGAAGTTATTAAAAAATGTTACAAAAATATTACAATATTTTTTATATTTCTACACTTTTTTAACGTAATTATTGCTAATGCTATGTTATTATAAAGTGTTTTAATTTAAGTTTTTGCTTACGGTCGCATCAAGATTCAAACTCTGGTCCTTCGATCATTTGTTCTGCACGCTAATCAATCCGTTAATTTAAATGTTAAGAAGAAACTAAATATGTTTGATAGTAGTTACAATAACAATGGCTTCTATGAGACTTTCATAACATTTAGTTTTTTAATTTAGATGTAGAAAAGATAGTATAATTTAATTTTTTTTCTATATAAAAACGTATGTAACTTCACTTCAATGGGTTTTTTTTAACGATGAAATGATAATCTGAGATTTACGTTTTTAAAAGATTTTGTATTTTTTTAATAGACGTTCTGTAAAATAATATTGACAAATCTTTTTTCTATTTGTTTTATTAATTCAAAGATTTTATAGTCCAGGAAAATTAGTCAAATAAGGGCAAGTATCTCGGAATGAGAGATAGTCCGCTATAAACTTGTATAAAGCTTTATTTTGGCACCCTAAATCTTGTCTCAAAACCTACTTATCGTAGGGTGTCCGCGACTACAGAAATTCCAAGGTCAAAGTTCAAAAATCGATTTTTTACACATTTATTGCAAATATCTCGTTTCCTATGGGCTTTATGCTATTTGTATATATTATAAATATTGTAGAGGATTAAATTCTCTACAACTTTTGTTTAAACATTTTTTTATTTATTGAGCTATTTTCGAGATAGAGGGCAGAGTGCGCGCAGTGTTTAACTATTTAGAGTTATTGAGATGATTGATTTTTGAAACATCTATTGCTGAATCTAAACGTAAAAAAACTGCTGTTATAATAAGAGAAGATATAGATAGATTCACTTGTCATTTTAATTGAGCGTACCATATCTCATCAACAAGAAATTTTCTTTAAAAAAGTTGGCAAAGGAAATGTAAATACAGAAATATACTCTTCCAAAAATTTTGATAAATATCCTCGTTCTATAAAACACATTGTTTCTGCACGCAATAAGTGGTTGTGACACGGCTTCTGCGCTCTTTAGAAAAGGAAAAAAAACTTTTGTAAAAACACTAGAAAAGCTTCTGAATTTGGGTCAAACTGCAGCGGCATTTGAAGAAGAAAACTGCCCGGTTCAATTATTATTTAAGAATGGAGTGCGAACCTTGTTGACAATCTATAATGCTCCAAAATCTGAGGACTGTGAGGACTATGCACAGTTCATCAAGTTAAGAAAACTGCATAAACCTGTGCAGTTATCAAATCTTCCACCAAAGAGTGCAGCAGCTCACCAACATTTCAACCGTGTTTATTATCAAGTTCAGACTTGGTTAGGGCATGATTTAGAACCCCAGAATTGGGGTTGGATAATGCGTGATGAATTTCTGGAACCTGTTATGACAATCCACCACCTCCAGATGAATTGCTTAACACAATATTCTGCAACTGAAAGAATGGTTGTGGTTCGCGGTGTGGATGTAGGAAAGCAAGGTTACAGTGCTCTTTAGCTTGCGGCCAGTGTAATGGGCATGCTTGTCTTAATGCTTCACCATATCAGAGTGATATCAATGAAGACGGTACTTTTGATACCGAAATCCTGGAATAACAGACAAATGATGTTGAAGACGAGAACACAGAGGAATTTGAAATTTTACAGCGACTGGAAGACAATGATGAAGAAGAAGAAGAAAATTGAAATTAGAATTTGTAGTTCTTATAATAATTATTCAATTTTTTAAATTTCAACGTTCATCAATGTATGGAATGGTATTTTTCAATAAAAACATTAATTTAAAATTAAAAAATAATTTAAGTATTTCCCTTAATAACTTTATACACGAGTTATTAAGTGTTATTAAGAGAATAGATACTGAATTATTGAAAAAAAATATTAATTGCAAATTATTTAGAATTATATATTTATCAATAATTTATAAACTTTATATAGCATGTTTTGAATCGGGACTACAGGTTAACCCCGAATGATACTCTAAATAGTTAAACACTGCGCGCGGTCTGTCCTCTATCTTGAAAATGGTTCAATATATAAAAAAATATTTAAACAAAAGTTGTAGAAAATTTAATCCTCTACAATATTTATAGTATATACAAATACCATAAAGCCCATAGGAAACGAGATATTTGCAATAAATGTGTAAAAAATTGATTTTTTGACTTTTAACATTGAATTTCTGTAGTCGCGGACACCCTACGATAAGTAGGTTTTGAGACAAGATTTAGGGTGCCAAAATAAAGCTTTATACACGTTTATAGCCGACTATCTCTCATTCCGAGGTGAAACCCTAATATTCCTGGACTATTAGGTATAGCAACATCAAAGGGTAATATTTTTTTAATTACTTTTAACTTTTAACGTACGTACAGCTTTATTTGAACAATATATTTTTTTTTAAATAAAAAGTGTTGTAATGGGATTTCTAAAAAACGCAATTATTCAAAGTTATATAAAAAATTCCAAAATACCTGTTTCAGGAATACTAAGTGGAGCCCTTTCATATGATACCCTACTCGATAAAATTAAACTTTATTTTTTCAAAGGCCTCACATCGTAACCCAGTAAAACAAACGAAAATTTTCTAATCCGATACCTTGTGTGGATAGGTTAGTTACGCATAGGATTCGCAAAAGTTCAATATATTCTTGTAGATGAAAGGCATAGTGAAAAGCATATTTTAGTTCTTCATTATTAGACTGATTGGAATAGGGGCAGATTATTCAATTTATACTTACGGCACCGTACATTGATTCTCAATACAGTTGTTTTGAGTAGTTCAATGCCATAATAAGTCTCGCGTTTCGTACTATAGTTGTGTTGATCTTGAGTCTTAATTAAATCAAAACTACGTAACTCTCTTATTATAGCAGGCATATCAAACTCATTTCGGTATATGGGCCAAATTTTTCGAAAGTTGTTTTCCAAATCCTTATGTTGGTCACATGTTCTTGGTTTTCTTGAAAATTTTAAATTTGTTAAAGAAAACAAAACAAAAATGATAATATAGAAATTTAGGATTAGTTTTTGGTTTGATGTCTTTTTAACATTGATGCTAAATGTTCTTCAACCAATCTAGCTCGCTGCGCTGTTTTATTATGTTTTTTGAAAAAATTGTTCACATTACACATATATACGTGCTACCAATAGTGCCCGGAAAAAACATCGATATATCGATAAATATCGATAATTATCGATATATCAACTAACGATATCGGAATGACAATATATAGATATATCGAATAACGATATCGGAATGACAATATATAGATATATCGAATAACGATATCGGAATGACAATATATAGATATATCGATAATATCGATATATCGATATTTTCAATAATATCGATATATCGATAATATTGATATGTCGATATTATCTATAATATCCATATTATGGATATATCGACATTATGGATATATCGATATTATCGATATACATAGCTATATTATCGATATATCGATATATTGATATTTCGATATATCGATATATTGATGTATTGATATATCGGTTTTGTAAATATTTCTTATATCGATATTTTTGCTATATACACTTTATTTAAACCACTTTGCGTTACATAATTCCCTTCAATTATTTCAATATTATTATTATATAGTAGTTTGCTTCGATTAAATAGTTATTCAAATTAAAAAATTATTTTTTATTCGCCTACATATTAAAGTATCACTTTTCATCTATTTATTTTGTTGTCATAGCTACGTCCAAAAAAGTAAAAAGCATTTGTATTTGTTTAAATTCTATGAAAAATAAAATTTTTTATCAAAGCAAACCTTAAATTCAAAATTTCATTATCCAATTAAAATAGTTGTTATCATTTGTTGTCATAGCTACACAATAATTTGGAAAAAATAATAAATATTTTGTCAAAGGTTACTTGTTCCACATATTTTTATTTTAAAATTTATAATTTTAACTTAGAATAAACAGCTTTTCTTAAAATATTTTGCTTGCGGCGAATAAAAAATATTATATGATGCACAGACGTAAGCTATTTTGGACTTAATGTGGGTGCAAATCTCGGGTAGCGCCTCGATTTGCAAACTCCACATCCGTCCAAAATCTTTAGCTTTACGTCCTAGCATCATAATGTACTATTTTAAGCATTTATTTATGTCAATATCGAAAATACTTTCATTAAAAATTAACAAAAATACGAAAAAAGAAAAGAACATAATGCAATAGGAGATTGTATGTATTACTAGTGCGAACGCGTTTTCCAAACAAGATTGTAGTTTGGAAGCGCAGTGCGCGCTAGTAATACATACTGGTTTTTGTAACAAATACACAAAATTTATTAAATATTTATTTAATTGTTGATTGTATTTTTTATTCAACAAATGTATAAACAAATTTAAGATATTTAATTATAAACTAAAGTGCGCCATTTTCGATGTAATATTTTTCGCGTGCACAATAGTTATAGGGCAGTAAAGGGCAGTAAGAGTATTTTGCTGATTGAGGATACACCTATCCCCCGCTTTACACGGTACTCATTTAACACGTTTTCGACTTTACACGGTTTTTGAAATCAAAATTTCCAAAAAAAAAAAGTTCAAAAAAAAGACAAATTTTGGTATTACACGCACTTATATCTACTTTATTTTAATTAAACCTTCTGGTCTACCATATACATACAGGTTGTAATTAAAACAAGAAAATAAGAAACTTCTAACAAAAAACCGCATTTGAGTGTTCAAAGCAAAATTTTGAAAATACATGTTGATGTAAATCAGCAAAGGTATGTAAGAGATTCTCTATGTAAATCAGTTGATTTTAAGCAATATATCGTTATTAGCTAGATACAAAATGCGTGTGTATCAATGGTCGTAGTTAATTTGTAAGTAAATAATTATAACTGTTGACATACGAGTTAACGTGAGATATTATGCAACACTGGTAATAGCAGTGAGATCTTATTCTATCCTATAATGAAATATTGGGGTCTGTCATATTTTATTAAATGATTGGATTTATTGTTTAGTTATCAATTCAAAAAAAATTTAAAGAACACAAACAATTAAAATTAGCGTCCATCAACATCGTTGAACGCATGTTGTTGCGGTGACCATGATGTTAAAAGTTTTTATTTGTTGTTTTGATACATATTGTAGTTCCTACTACACAACACATTTTATTAAAAAAAAATAAAAACAATGGAAAATAAATTAATGATATGGCTTGAAGACCAATATCAAAGACGTATTCCAATTGGTACCAATATCATAACTAGTAAGACTTTAAAATTTTTAGAATGTGAAACAGTCCATCTACTCTACACTCCATCTACTCAAATAAAATGCCTTTTAAGTTTTATTGCAAGTCATGGTTGGTTCGAAATATTTAAACACGGGCATTTTTTGCAAAAATTTAAAATTAAAAAGCGCATCTACTGACTGATTTAGATACAGCACAACAGTATGTACCCACTAAAATTAACTGAAATTAATTCCGGTACATCTTACTGTCCTGCAGCCCAATTCTGTAACTGTGAAGCGTTAAAAATTCCATCGTTTCTGTTCATTCAAAAACTTATTACTTCACCGCTTCACAATTACACAATTTGGCTGCTGATCAGGTTTTCAATACTAAAGAGTGATAAGGCTTAGGTGGCAAAGCGTCCAGGTAAAAAGAAATAAACAAATCTTTCCATTTATTGGAATGCCAAAACAAAAGCTAAGGTTCAAGCCACATTGTTCATTGATTTGTCTCATAACTCTTACGTACCAGAAGTAAAATAGTATTTAATCAAAATAATATTTAAGGTTCTTCTTTTACTGGACAATGCTCCATGTCATCCTTACAAATGGATAAATTGTATTTCTACCCAAAATTAAAACTTCTTTATTGCAACCATTATACCAGAAGATAATAAATAATGCAACTACTTTCAACAACATGATCCGAATATTGAACTAGCTCTCCGATTTCTGCGAACTCTCAACAAATTTTTAAGTCAATATGAAGATGTTTGTTAGATTTAGCTAAAAAGAAAGCACAGTTATTAATTACAGATTTAACTTCCAAGTCGCACCGAACTGAATCAAGTTAAGTTAGGTTTGATTTAGGTCAACCTGCTAGAATGTGCATGTATAATTACTTTTTATTTTTCTGTGAATTTCTTATTGGTTATGTTGCATGTTTCTTTTTGAAAATCAATTTAACTGTTATGTCGATATCTTATGTGAATAAATTGGTACTTTTGTTTTACCGAATCTGTTTGTCGCCCAAGAAATGACAAAAAACCCACGTTTTTCGTTTAACACGGTTTTCCATACAAAATTTATATTTTCGATTAACACGTTTTTATCAGGAACGTATCTACCGTGTAAAACGGGGGATAGGTGTATATGTTTTGAGATCGAGACGAAGTCGAGAGCTCTAATATTATATCCGAAATCGGCAATACTCTTAATGCCCAAAATGCTTATTATATTTTTTGCACGATCAATAAAAATTCAATTAAAATTATTTAAACAATAAAATTCATTTTTAAGTTTTAATGTTTTAAAAAAAATTTCTTAAAATTTCATTTCAAAATAGTAAGCTCTGCGTTTCATCATAATTCTATAGGTTTTTTGTTGCAAAACTAACTTTTATCGAATATATTTTCAAAATAAATTGCATTTAAATCTTTTAATTGCAATATTTTTAAAAGAATATTATTTAAAGTTGAAGCTAGTAAATTGACCTACATAATTATTAAATAAAAATTGTTTTTCTACTCCTATCACAGTAAATTATAAATTACATCACACTCTCCATGACATGTAAATTGATTATTTTAAATAGTGTGCGGTAAGTAAAAAAAAGTGTGCGGTAATGGATTTTCATATACATATTACGAAACACTTTTAATAAAAAGAAAAATTTTTATTTAAAGAAGAATTTGATTTTTAAAAATTAAATATTTCAATTCATTTTGACTATTTGCATTTAATTTATAATTAGTAGTTCATTTTTTCAGGTAATTATATGCGTTTGGGCATTAAAACAAAGTCGTAGAAAAAGTATATAACAAAACCCGAGTTGTAAAGCATTTTCCATGCTCGTGAAGATACTGCACTCGCGCTACGCGTCTCGTGCGCAATATTTTCCCTCGCATGTAAAATGCTATTTACAACTCTAGATATGTAATATACTATTTCATTCACACCATGGGGTCTTCCTTACCGGTAAGTAATTAGAATTACTTACCGACGTGTGATTTGTAAACGAAACTTACTATGTTTATTTACGAATCGGTAAACATACAAAATCGTCTGATCGTGCAAAAAATACTTTTTCAAAGAAATAAAAATATTTTGTAGGCGACAAATATATTTTTCGTTTATTTTATTTCAGAACAAAATTGGATATTTTTTGTGCAAGTGTTACAAAAAGTATTTTTTGTAACACATGCACAAAAAATATTCAATTTTGTACTAGAACAGAATAAAAGAAAATCTACTTTTTCACATATATGACCACAAAATATTTTGTATGCCTGGCACGCATGCCGCCTGCATGTGAGATTTGTAGTTAAATCTATCCTAAATATAATATTTTTATAATTTAAATAACTTACCATATAGTAAAAACAACTTAAACACAACCCAAAATCATTTGAATTGCAAGAAAAAACCATTATTTTGGGATTTCAAAAGAACCAGTTGTCAAAATTGTAAACAGCTCTCACTTGGATTACTATGCTTTTTAAAAATCCTTAGTTGGATTGTTTATTTTTTTAGTTTAGTACAATATAGCAGCGAGCTAGTATAATTTACAACTATTACAACGAAGATGGCGCAGTTTAATTATTGAAATATCTTAAATTAGTTTATAACTTTGTTAAATAAATGATTAAATTAACAATTAAATAAATATTTATAAATTTTATGCATTTGTTACAAAAAATAGTGTGTATTACTAGTGCGAAGTAGTATCGCACTAGTAATACCCGCACTAGTAATACTCGCTACGCTCGTGCTGCAAATTAACTCTTGTTTGGAAAACGCAATCGCACTAGTAATACAATCTACTATTCGTAGTAATCCTTATTCATTGCGAGATAAATTAGCACAAAATATATAAAATTTTGTTATAAAATAAAGTAAACGAAAAATATATTTGTCGCACACAAGTTTACAATAGTATATTGTATTACTACTTCGAATGTGTTTTCCAAACAAGAGCTGCAATCACTAGCGTTTGGAAAACGCATTCGCACTAGTAAGACACACTAGTTTTTGTAACAAATGCACAAAATTTATAAATATTTATTTAATTGTTAATTATTTATTATATCGATATTTATATCGATAGTTATCGATCTGTCGAATAACGATATTGGCATGATAATATATTGATATATCGATATATATATATACAATGTCGAAATATTGATATTATCGATATATCGATATTATTGATATTATCGATATATCGATATTATTGATATATCGATAAATCGATATGATCGATATAATCGATAAATTGATATATCGATAAATCGATATATCGGTTTTGTCGATATTTTTTGAGATCCGATATTTTCGATAATTTTTTGAATATCGCCCAGCCCTTGCTACCAAACAGGGATAATATGCGTATATAACAAAATGTCGAATTCGTGCAAAACGGTTTGCAGATAAATACTCGTAAAATTCTGGCATACATAAACTCCATTTGCAAATTTTCGTTAATATTTTTAATATCAACAGACATCGAAGAGCTAAAAATATTGAAATTGAAAATCTGAGAACCTCTTTTCGAAATCGGATGCAAACAGTTGTTTTTCATATTTTTCAAATTCTGACTCAGGATGTTTAAGCAAAATAGTCTTACAACTAGAAAAATTGCATAATTTGTTTTTTCAATTGCATTTTCCATAAGGGTATCTTTTGTTTGGATGAATTTATTTGGTCACACAACGCGGTTATAAGGGTGTTTTTACACTGAACAATAATATTAAGTTGACTAAGATGGCTAGTAATGTCAACTGAGAAAGCCAAATCTTGTATACAATCAACTTTTTCAGTTTAGAATAATCTTATGTAAAAAAATTGATCAATATCGAATATGTAGTTGGGTTTAAACCAATTGAAGTTTTAAATAAACAGTTGTAAAACAAGATTCACCAACGATATTTTTTTAAATTTGTATTCTCGTAAAAGAAGTTTTCGCGTTTTCGTCATACATTTGTTGTGTCACAAAAATAACTTTTAAGAACAAGTTTCCACCAAGTGATAGGATAAAGGACAAAAATAAAATAACAGGAAAGAGCAATTTTTTTTTTTTGGAAAAATCTGCAGGAACAAAACTAAAATTGGGTTACCAATAATCCAGCTAGTATCATATTCCTTGATTATGTGACGCACTGCCTGCCTCGATAATTAAAGCTAGATATAGTTATATGAACGCTTGTTTCTTCGAGGCAGCAATAGTGTACCATCATCAAGGAATAGACATAGTCAAAATTCTGTATTCCAATACTCCAATGATAAAGGGGACTGCATAATATACTATGTACCGAGACTGAGTGTTGTTTTTAAGAATCAAGACAAAGATAAAAGAGATTAACCATTTTTTTCTTATTTAACACGATATCTTGCAAACTAGTCAAACGCCAATTAATCCCCTTTTCGGTCGATTTTTGCGTTTAGCTTTTGTCGATATGCGTTTAGCTTTTAGTTTTATTTTTGAAATTTGCTACTTTCATGTCAGAAAATATGTGGAATTAGAGCAGCATTGTAAAGACTAACCATCCACTTTGTAACTTTATACAATATTTATGTTAACCGAATGAGCGAGCTATTAATAATTTGAATACAAAAACAAAATCCAGCCGAAACTAAGCCAAGGCTATTGGTTTTTTCTGTAAACATACAAAGAAGTTTTCATTCAAATTTCACTAATTAATACTGTTTATACATTATATCATAGTTTATATTTTAACAAAATTTAGGAAAAAAATTCTTTAACCTACTTTTTACTATATATTTGTATAAGGCGAAGTTCTATTTCAATTAAGATATTTCGCAAAATTATTTGATGCCTATTTTTTTTTATTAGTATATTATAACATCAAATTAAAACTATGTACGACTACATGTACTTTTATATTTTTCACAAGTAGTGTAATAACATTATGTTACTTTACTTTTTCGTTTAATAAAATATAATGGTAGTAACGGCATTAGAAATATTTCAGTTATAAAAATTGATTCAACACAGTATTCTTTCTGATTATTTTAACAATAAGATTTAGAAGTTCTTATAATCAATAAGTTGTTTTTTTTGTAAAAATTAAAAAACATAAAACAAATGCAAGAAAACAACATATTCTGTTTTGTATTCAGTATAACGTTATTTTGTAAAAGCAACAGTAGTTTGGACTGTAGATTGAAGAAACATTATTAGAAATAAAGTTTAAACGATTTGAAATGAACTATAGAAGTTTAACTTAATTAATCGCACTGATATATACATAAATGTGGTAGGGACAATATGCAAACACACTTAACAATTTATAGATTAGATTTGAATATGACAACATATGTTGAATTAATTATAAGCGGAGAGATTATAGTCGATGAAATAACTGTTCCTACGGTTCTATATGTCAAGAGATTTGCATTTCAGTACTGTGTATGTGCAAATTATTGACAAAACCCACGTTAAATTGAATCCGCATCACTTTTTCAAAAGTACTGATTTGATACGCATAGCAGGAAGACAAATAATGGGGCCTATTCAGTAAAATCTTCTATCGAAAATTTCTGCTATTCTTCTATTTTTCGTATGAAATTTTATTTTCCCGTTATAAAATTTCGTACAAAAAATAAAAGAATAGCCGAAATTTTCGATAAAAGATTTTACCGAATAGACCCCAATGTCTTGTAAAATAACATTTAAAAGGTTATTGATTTACAGTTACAGTAATACGATATATGTAAAAAGGTACAAGTGCATCAACGCTAAAATAAATTAAAGTACATTATGACAGATTGCCACCACCAATTCGGTTGGTAATTAAATGTAACGAAAGTTTTGCTGTAAATCAAAATAACGAAAGAAAATTGTAATTCAATACTTTAATTTAAAATAGGATATTAGAAGGATATCTAAAGTTGCAATCAATACGATAACGATAAAGATTTAAAAGTATGGACTATTGAAAGTGCGTCTCTTGAAGTGAAGCAGACTTAAAAACAAGAACAAGTTTAAGACAAAGGGGAAGAGCACTGTCTGTAGAGGTGTAAAATTGTTTTCAAAAACCGTATAATTTTTAAACAAAAAAGCGAAAGATTCTTAGATTAAACAAGGGGGGCTCACCAATAAAAAATTGTTTGTTCCTTTAAGGACTTTTTAAGACTTAAGACTTATACGGTCACTCGAACATTTATTTATTTAGAACTTCAAATCCTGTCTTTCGATTTTGATGAAGTTAATTATAGCAATTCCTTAAGTTAACTTCTCTGAATACCCGAAGAAACCTATGACAACTACGGTTACAATTCTGAATAACGTTTTCTTAAGGAATTTATACATATTCGTTTCAACATTTTCACCTACGACTACAGCCTATAGTTGTAAAACGATTTTTAAACAACGTTTCAGCTAAAATGAGTAGAAATTGATGAGCTTTAAGAGTGTATTGAACAAATGTGGTTAGAAAGTACCATACAATTGCCGATATTTTTCACTTCATTATGTCTGTTCGACCAATACAACCTTCGTTTATTATATCTATAAGAAAAAATTATAGCAACATTTTTTCTATACTTTTGAGGGTTTTAGTCTTGTGATAGTGAAAATGTTAGTCTTTTGTGGGCATTCTGAAGCATGGTTGCGATCCAATTAAGTTTTTATTGGCACTTTGTTTTGTATTTCTATCTCCTTGTTAGGGCTAGGCGATATTTAAAAATTATCGATAATATCGATATAAAAAAAATATCGATAAAACCGATATATCGATAATATCGATATATCGATAATATCAATATCGATTTATCGATCTAAGGATTTATTGATATATCGATATTATCGATTTGATAAAATTATATCGATTTGATGAAAGCATTTTCGATATTGACATAAATAAGTGCTTTAAAAAAAATTTTAATTTTTAATTTGAATAACTATTTTAATCGAAGCAAACAGTACTTACTATATAATAATATTGAAATAATGGAGGTTATTTTGTAACGCAAAATGGTTTAAATAAAGTGTATATAGAAAAAATATCGATATAAAAAGATATTTATAAAACCGATATATCCATATATCAATATACACCCAATTCTGTTTTTACACGGTAGATACGTTCCAGGAAAAGACGTGTAAAAAAAACCGTGCATAAAAAGACATGCAGCATATAGAAAAAAAGGGGATTGGTTCCATACCCTTTATTTCTGTAAAAAATAGGTAAAATAAAATGATTTGTACAAAAAAACTATTAAGAGTCTATATAAAAGCCAAATTAAATTTTTTGTGCATGTATGCACAGTTCATTTGATAAAAAAACAAAAATTAAATCAGAGATCAGCAACAGTGCGACAATGTTGTAGGAAATCAAGATTTGATGTTAAATTTAGCCTAGAGCCTAGATCGAAATAGATGCACCACACAAGACTTGACAACAATATTCCATACATGGACGAATGTAGAACTTATAAATGTGGAGTAAATTATACCGGAATGAAATATTTTTACCATCTAATTAGGATGCTATTTGTTCGTCATAGATACTAATGGAAGTATCATTGGGGAACTCGGTCTATGATCTAAAAACAATCAATAGCTGTTTTTTGGTGGAATTAGAATTGAATAAATTTTTTTACCCCAATCGGCGACTTTATTCTCGGTCCTCGGTGCTTTTCTCCTTCAAGGTCCTCGTTTACATTTATAACAACGTTTCTCCGGGCGAGATTTATTTTTTCATTCATTTTACCTTTGAAGATAGGGGAACGAATGACCTGTGCAATGTACTGTATGTCATCTGCAAAACTATTTGTCGTGTTTCTGATAATTTTCAACAGATCATTGATATAAATTAAAAATAGAGTGGGGAATAAAACTGTGCCTTGGAGAACACCAGTAATAATTAATTTAGATTCAGAAGAAAAACTATCGATGGATACCGAAATGTTTTGATCGGTGAGGCATTTTTGAATATGCTTTATGTCTACATGAAGTTGGCATGCCAGATTCGATCATATGCTTTTCAGATGTTTAAGCGATAACGTATACGTTTCACAAGCTCAATCAAACATGCTGTTCCAACGACATATATATAATTTGAAATATTAGTTTTTTTGGGAAATGGCTAGTGTAGGCACAGCCAGTTCCAAAAAAGGTACGAAAACGGATACAACAAATTACAAACCCATATCAAACTAATCGATTGTAGCTAAAATATTTGAAAAAAACATTAATTTTAAAAATATGAGGTTCTTTGTTAACTGGTCAAAAATACTTAAAGACAATGCGGTTTTCGCCGTAAGACGATCGCCCTACATGGATTATTGTTGTCACATATGGAGTGTACCATACAGGTCTTGATTGAATGTATACAACAGAGGGCTGTTAAATTGATCAGCAATTCAAATCTTACTAATGAGCTTGATTCCTGGTATGTCGCTGATTTGACGGTATTTTACATTATGGATAAACGGGCTTCTATCTATATCAAATCGATTTTACCTAAGCCTGCAAACTTGACACGTTACACCAGAGTATCAATAAGAGTATAATAAGATAAAATAATTTTCTTCCTCCAAACTTTAAGATTAGCGTTAAAAAATAAAAAATCTTCAAAGAAAATTGATCAACTGTACATACATACTTCTAGGAATAGAAGTTGAAAACAATATGAAATTAAATTCTCATATTTTTAACCTAGCTAAGAACGCTGTTCAAAAATTTTGATCTTTGGAACGATTTCGTAAGTTTTTCAATAGCGAACAGCTTCTTTTAATATATAAATCATTTATACTCCCTGCATGGAGTATTGTTCTCACATATGGGGTGTATCTGATTTTAGTAGTATGAAGTAAATTGAGTTTGTTCAGCGCAGAACTGCTAAACTATTTAGCAAATCAACTCTTATTAATGAGTTAAATTCCTTGCAACATAGGAGAAATGTTGCTGATCTGAGAATTTTCTATTAATACATTGTGGATGAACAAACTTCGACTGAGATAAAATCAATTTTACCTGAACTAGCAACCTATCGCGTAACACCAGAGTAAATTTTGTAGCCCATCCTTTTACACTTCATATAAAAAGAATCAGAAGTGTTGCTTTTCAGCGTGATTTTTTCAGCAGAGTCTCTCACATATGGAATGTCTCACCAGCAAGGGTTTTCCCTGATAGCTTTAATCCTCAAAATTTTAAAGATAACGTTCATAAACTTCTTAAAGAAATTTAGTTTATTCAAACTTAATCCTAATCCCTAGTTGGACATGGTAGCTTCAGATATTAAGAGACGTTAATTTATAATTTATTATAATTAACACTAAACATGTCTAGCTTTGTATATAGAAAAAAAAATACGAATTTTCTTCAAAATTTAAACCGTGCTATTTCAAATAAAACCGTGTAAAAACGAATTTAAATTTTTTTTCTAGACCGTGTTATTTCAAAACCGTCTAAAAAAAGACCGTGTAAAAACAGAATTGGGTGTATTACTATATCAATATATCAATATATCGATATATCGAAATTTTCGATAATATCGATGCTATCGATATATCGATATTATCAATATATCGAAATTATCGATATTATCGATAATTATCGATATATCGATATTTTTTCACGGCCCTACTCCTTGTATCTCTATGTAGCTGGGTGGGTGCCACCAACACAAACAAAACTTTTTTGTAGATTTTAATAGCATCCCCATGTCAGTTTCGGTTAAAGCGTGTAGATTCAGAGCTGCGGAGTCGGGACCAAAATTAAGCCACTCCGACTCAGACTTCAACTTTTTTAAATTTCAAATCAGACCCCGGATCCAACTCCGATCCCGACTACGACTTTAACCCCGACTCCTATATGTATTATAGAAAATATTTTTATTGCATTTCGAAACAATGAATTCTATAAAAAAGTAAAAAGCATGTGGAATTGACGATATAACATCCGAAATGGTTGTATACACGGTTGTCTCAAGATTGTTTGAACTTGTTTAAATGATCTGCAGGACTGAAAGTATGTAGGACTGCAGTTCAGTTAGGCTGAAACCAATTCACAAAAATGATAACCACAACGTATGTGCAAACTACAGGGAATCGCCCTCCTCTCCTGCACAATAAGGTCTTTTCATATATTTTTCTAGTAGACTAACCACCTTTTCATATTTACAAAATAGGACACGATTTTTATCAAGTTGTTTTGACGCCATTCAGCTGAGTGTTAAATGAAAAGATAAAGATGCATTTTATAAGTAACAAAGCTTTTTAGGGTTCCGTTTTTTATACGGAACACTATTGGTGAGAGTACAACGTGTTTTTTACATTATTTCGTTTATCTCGTGAACCATTAATCCGATGAACTTAAAATTTGAGGTGCTTATAAAACTAACCTATCCACACAAGGGGGTCGTGAAGTTTTTAATTTAATAATAATAATTTTATTTAATAATAATAATAAATAATAAACATATTATTTCATATTATAAATTAAAAATTGATAACACATGTTTTTATTTCGCAAATATTTTGTTTTTTATTTTCTAAAATTTTGCTCAATACATTTCGGCTTACGCCATTATCAAGAGCGATTCAAAAATGGTAAGAAGAAAAATTTGATTTGAATCGAAAATAAAATGAAAAATGAATGATTTGTAACAATATTTCATATTGTTACAAAAGTTGTGAACTATATCAAAAACAGTCCTTTGAAAGCGAGATTATTTGGAAAGTTGTGTGAAGATATGGGAGCTGAATATACATCACTCTTGTACTATTGTGAAGTACGTTGGCTATCTCGTTCAAAATTTATTCAAGAGTGTTCGAACTTAAAGACGAAATTACGATCTTTCTTGCTAAAAATCACAAAGATGAGGCATCTTCCTTTCACAACGATAACTTTATTCTTAAACTTGTTTATTTAGTTGAAATTTTAAAAAAATTAAGCGATTTAAATAAATCAATTCAAGGTCCACAAATGCATGCTCTGATTCAAAAAGACAAAGTCACGGCATTCATTAAAAAATTTGAGCTATGGATATCCAACTTAGAAAAGGATTTATATGACATGTTTCCAATTTTAAATGACGCCGGTACCAGAAACAATATTAAAGCAAACAAAAATCTTTTTATAGAACATTTGCAAAGTTTACTAAAACATTTTTCACATTACATGCGTTCCTTTGGAACAAAATAGCTGCTCAAAGCAGCTTTTGAGTAGATCACCAATGGAACGCCAAAAATTTGAAAATTTTTCAAAAGAAACCACACAATTTTATTATTAGCAAATTTTTTTATTTTGGGTTGATATTTAGATCTGACTGGTCCATTTGATTATTAAAAATACCAAAACAAAATTATAACTGATTTAAATAAAATCGAATAATAAACTGCTTTTCAACTACACAACTTGTTCGAGGTAGAGTAGATCAAAGCAAATTTGAGTAAGTTTGATTTTCAATGATTATTTCAACGATATTGATTTTACATATTGATTGATATATCTTGCGATACTTCATTGCAACAGGAGTTTGATAGTAAAACTTTAATTCAGTTTTGGGTGGAACGAAAAAAAGATTATATTACTTTGTCGGACAGAGCTATAATAGTGCTGTTACCATTCGTAACATCATATTTGTGCGAAACCGGATTTTCTGCTTTAGCAGCCATGAAATCAAAATATCGAAATCGTTTAGTAGTGGAAAAAGAACTTCGGGTGGCTATTTCAACAATAAAACCACGATTTGGGAAACTTTGTGCTAACTTAATCACATTAAATTTTTTTCTATAAATATACATACTAAATTTTTATTAATTTTTGTTTAGTTTTATTCTATGAATACATTACTTTTTACAACTTGAAAATGTGCTTATATTATTTTATTGTTTTATCTAATAAGGGGGCCGCCAATTTTTATTTTTTTCTTATGTGGGTCGCAGCATCAGAAATTTTGGAAACCGCTGGTTTAAGGGATGGGTGTAACGGAGGTAAAAAAAAACTTTTTTTGACCCAAGCGAGGGGGATGTCATTTGAAAGAGCATCAAATTTAAGAAACATTGCAATTTTTTTTAGAATTTGGCGGTGCACAGTTTTGGAGTTATTCTAAAATATGTGCAAATTTAGTTATTCTAAAAAATGTGCATGGGATGGGTGTAAGGGGGTAAAAAAAAAAACTTTCTGGCCCAAGCGAGTGGGGTGTCATTTGAAAGAGCCCCTAATTTAAGAAATAACGCACTTTTTTTTTTAATTTCGCTGTGCACAGTTTTCGAGTTATTGTCAAAAGAGTAAAACTTTCAAACCGTGCTCCCTCTACGTTTCGACACTGATTGACAGAAAAATTTGGAAAAATCCAAATGCATTTTCAGGAAGGAAGTTTGGTAAACTTTAAATGACAATTATAGCAAAGTTTCAAATAATTATATTTCTGTGTGTTTAGGGGATGGGTGTGGGGAGATAAAAAAAAACATGTTTTTACCCAAGCGAGTGGGGTGTCATTTGAAAGAGCACTTAATTTAAGAAACATTTCAATATTTTTTAGAATTTTGCGATGCACAGTTTTTGTCATTGTTAAAAAAGTTTTATTTTAAGTATATGTACACCCTAAATTTTGACTCTGATTTATAGAAAAAATATTCTCAATTTAAACCAATAAAAAGCTGGCTAAATCATTCTTTAGTTAACATAAACAGCTATGGATAAGATTTAACCTCAAGTAACAATTTTTGTGTCATTTTTGATCAATGTAGATGTGATTGACATTTACTATTGACATCGACGATAAATATTCATTCTGTTATGCGTCCATAGTCTGGCGATATAAAGACTTTACAACATAACTTTGTCATTTATTTTTGATATTGTGTTCTTTTACACTCACGGAACCCTTGGCCAGGGATTTTTATTCGCACTTGACGGACTTTTTATTAATATTTGAGTTTTTATGTTTTGACCTCTTCAAAAATAAATATTTTTTGTGTGTTTTAATTAGGGCGATATTTAAAAAATTATCGATTATATGGATATAAAAAAAAAACGATAAAACCAATATATCGATAATATCGATATATCGATAATATCGATATATCGATAATATCGATATATCGATAATATCGATATATCGATAATATCGATAATATCGATATATCGATAATATCGATATATCGATAGTATCGATATATCGATAAATCGATATTTCGATATTGTATATATCATATATTATCATGGCAATATCGTACAATTAAATAAATATTTATAAATTTTGTACATTTGTTACAAAAACTAGTGCGAATACGTTTTCCAAACGCTAAGGATTGCAGCTCTTGTTTGGAAAACGCATCTGCACTAGTAATAAAATCTACTATTGTATAATGTTCTTTTCTTTTTACGTATTTTTGTCAATTTTTAATGAAAGCATTTTCTATATTGACATAAATAACTGCTTTAAAAAAATTTTAATTTGAATAACTATTTTAATCGAAGCAAACAGTACTTACTATGTAATAATAATATTGATTATTGATAACGCAAAACTTACAAGTCACTAGATTATACGTTATTTAAAATTTAGCAAAAGGAAAGTTGGCGAGCTGCCTATTTTTCATATTTCTCTCACTTGGACAGCTAAGAGTGGAAATAGTTTAACATAACTTAGGACCGACCATGCAAGGTGTCATAGCATGCTCTATGAGTTACATCAAAATTTTGAATAAATAAATAATAGATTCTAAGTTTTTGAGACATAATCGAAAATGTACTTGACAGTCCTCATTGGTATCATTTACAAAAACTCAAATGGTTTTTATTACAAATGACTTAAATTTTGCGAGTTTTATGAATAACGAGGGTGAATTTTTAACAGGGTTCTGTTCGTTCATTTCAATTCCTTGATGCCAATATAATCAAAACCAGCTTCAAACTTTATATAATTTAACAAAACAGTACCGCAATAAAATGAACACCTTATCAGGTTAGGTTACGAACAAAGGTAGTCATATGGCATGGTAAGGCCAACTGATCTTTTGTGATACCTCACAAAACACTAAATTATCATGTATACTTAAACTTATCGAATTCAGCATTATAAATAGGCTCTATAATCTTGACTAGTATAGAAGTAAGAACTATAATTTAATAATTTGTAATTGTTGTCGATAAACAATAAATTATTGTATTACAACATTGATAATATTTAATTCTGCATGAAAAACAGTAACAAGTTATTGGTATGCGATTAGAAAAGAAAGATATTTCCGAATGAGGTGTGATGAAATGAAATACACCAAGTATTTAAAAATCTTTTTCTTAACGAGTTGCAACTATTTGTTCGCATACTTCATTGGAATTGATTAAAACAGTTTATTCTCTTCCAACTATTAATATCAACTTTATTTTTTCCATAATAATTTGGTATGTATTATTACGTTATGAAAAATTTTCTATAAAAAATTATCATTATTCGATGGGTTATGATAGTATTAATCAAATTGTTTTGCTAGTATTAAATATTATTTTTCAAATTTTATGCTGTATTCTAAACCAAAACTTATTTGAATCTTATTTGTGGAGACTTACTTATTTGAATAAGTAACCTAAATAGGTGACTTATTTGAAATTTTTGTTCATAGAAAAATCCATTGAATAAATATATAAGGAAGAATAATTACGTGTGGCTACACGAATATTTTTTGAAGTATGTAATTTGTATACCTGTGCGCTCTTCATCCCTGACATTTGACATATTTCGTTTTGTATTTTAAAATAAAATGATAGCTTTTATCCGAAATTCTACTTTAAGATATTCAAATTAAACAAAATTTATAAAAATTAAAGTTTAAATTAATGTTTTACAAAACAATTATTAGTATTTGTGCAGTAGTTTATTCATAAAAATGAAGTGTTGCATTAATGTCGTTTTCGATTGAAGAACAAGTTAATAACGAGTTCTTAACGAGTTCTTTTTTTCAATCGAACATACGAACATTCAGTGTTATTGTATGAGTAAATTGAATTGGTTATTTTATTAATTCTTTTATTTTGGTTTATTTGAAAAGCAATAAAAAAAACAATTTATTTTGTGAAAAAAAAAAATTATTTCATAATATATATTGTTAAATAACTAAAAATAAAATAAAATTATTAATATGATGCTGCGTTATAATTATAACATTTTGATTTTACGTTTGTAGTGTATACTTTTTGTCATAGTATGAGTAAAACTCAAAAATAACTGAAAATAAAACTAGTTCTTCAAAAGGGGAAAAAATGCACAACTAGTTCAGAACTAGTTTTTTTATTTTGCTTCAATCGAACATGATTTGGAGGGGAAATAATTTTTTTGTATGGAAAAAAAAGAACTAGTTATGAACTGGTTCTCAATCGAAAATGCTATAAAATATGTACAAATAACCTTAAATACACTGAAATTCGATCATCGAATTTCATATCAATGATTAGAATATTTTGACTAATACTACGCATAAAAAGGGTTTAGAATGATGTTTTAACAAAAACATAAAGTATTTGCTTTACAAAAACTGTTATTTGCTAGTTTAATTTTATATATTATTACCCTACATAAATGTAATTTTTCTTAATCCATCGTTGTCAAACCATATTTCAAACGTAATCACAGCCGAATATAAGGTGTTCTTAAAGTAATTCAATATGATTAAAATTTGTGTTGTATGGACAATTAAAAATATTTATATATGGAAATGTAAGGAAATATTTTATCCAAACATATTAGGCTTTTAAATTTATATGTAACATTTATTATTTCTTTTATTTGTTTTGAAAATATAAATATGCAAATTGTAAACAGTACCACCCAGCTAGAATGCTAACACTATCAAACTTCACCAATACTAAAAATTAGATGCTTCACTCAAAATGTCTAGTTACTCTTCCTTAGATATTTATTCAATGGAAAAATCTAATTCGATTTGACAGTGTCAAATATTTTTATGTTTGTTTACTAAATGATTTTAAGGAATAAAACTTCTTTATTCTCTTCCATTTAATTATATCAGCTTTATTTGTATGTTTTTTCGATAATAATAGTATGTATTATTGTATTGTTTTCTAACCTATAACCTAATGAACTTAACCTATTGCCTAATGAAAATTTTATTCAATTGGTATGATTCCAATTGGTCAAATTGTTTTGATTTCATTAAAATTATTTTCAAATTATAATCACAATTGCTTTGATAAGTTTTGTGATTTTTGAACAATTTTAATAAATTCTCTTATATCGTTTAGTTGAACTTGGTTGATTGTATGAGAAGGGCGTTTTTTATCATCAGGGTTTTTTTTTATTAAGAAATTTGATTTATCAATTAAAACAATAAAGATTTATTGTTTTAATCGAAGAAAATGTTTTTATTTTTTATAATACACAATTCTTTTTTATAATAAAATCTTTGTCAGAGAATAAAGTATTGTAATCGATTCGTGAATAATGAATTTTATTCTCTCGCAAATAAAAATTCTCGCTCGTGCCTCGCTCAAATTTTAAACTTTTGCTTGAGAATAAACTACTTCATTATTCACTCATTGATTAAACTACTATTTTTCGATTTCTAATGAAATTAAAGTAACACTTTAAAATGAAAAAAATAGTTTTGAAAACTCTTTTAATTGATCAAATTAAATAAATGTTTTTAATTAAATTTATTTTCGAATTTGCTTTTATGTTGCTGTCAAAATAAGTATGCTAAACCATTTAGAATAGCTTTAAAATACTTATTTAGAATGGCGGTGAATAAGTAAGTCTACATAAATAAGTTTCAAATAAGTCGTCGTTTAGAATACAGCCTTAATCACAATTGCATTGCTATTTTTCTCCAGATTATTAAGAAGAAAAAGTTTCTATTTTATATAATACATCCTCCTCCGAGGATTAAGTATTGTAATCAATTCGTGTTGAATGAATTTTATTCTCTCACAAATTTAAAATTCTCGCTGGTGCCTCGCTCGAATTTTAAACTTTTGCTTGAGAATAAACTATCACATTAAACAGTTATTGGTTAAAATACTACTCATAAAGTAAAATTTGATAAACCTTGAATGTTACTAAAAGTTTAAAATCAAGTATTTGGTCCTTTATTGAAAAACCAAAAAAAGTCCGAGCGGCATGATGTCCGCTAGAAATAGGTAGATTTCGAGATCAGACAATTTTGTGTACAAGTAGAATCTGATGTATCAGATTAGTTTAAACAAAACAAATTAATTACAAACAGATATCGAACGAATTTTAAACAGAATCTAATATAAAGCCTCTAGTTTCTTAACCATGTGTTGGATTTAGCTGATCTACGAACTCGTCCAAGATATTCATAAAACACACATTTTTAAAAAAAGTTTTTTGATCTGGCTCCACAAAAGTGCCAGTTGTTTCAAACGCATTTTGTGTTTTACAAGCTTTTTTGTTGGAGCCGCTCACTCAGAAACTTCCAACTGCAGAGGTCTATTTTTTGGAATAAATTGATAAAAAAGATTTCAAAAATTCTAAATTTGTGAAGTTTTTAAAAATATTAGTATTCAAACGGCCGTTATAATGGATCTAAAAAACAGACTTTTTTTCTAGTATAAAGCCTCTAGTTTCTTAACCATGTGTCGGATGTGACTGATTTACGAACTCGTTCAAGATATTTATAAAATACACATTTTTAAAAAGAAATTTTTGACCTGGCTTTATAAATGCGACCGTGAGAGTGCCAGTTGTTTAAAAGAAAAATTTATTTTGCAAACTTTTTTGTTGGAGCCGTTTACTCAGGAACCTCTAACTGCAGAATTCTATTTTTAGAATAAATTGATAAAAAAGATTCCAAAGATTCTAAATTTGTGAAGTTTTTAAAAATATTAGTATCCAAACGGCGGTTATAACGGTTTTAAAAAATCAATTTTTTTTAGAAAAAGGCTCTAGTTCCTTAACCACGTGTCGGATTTTGCTGATTCACGAACTCGTCCGAGATATTAATAGAACACACATGTACAGAAAATTTTTTTTGATCTACCTCAACAAATCGACCGTGAGAGTGCCGTTCGTTTTCGTTATATCTCATATCGTTTATATATATATATATATATATATATATATATATATATATATATATATATATATATATATATATATATATATATATATATATATATATATATATATATATATATATATATATATATATATATATATATATATATATATATATATATAAATTTTTTTTTTGTTTTTCCGTCTCCGCTTATCAAATATAGTTGTTTGGCACCAAAAATTTTCCGAAATTCCGAGATGAGGCACATTACAATAGGTAGATTTTTATATGAAATCTACCTAAAAACAAACGCAATTATCTCATTCCATTGAAAATCAGTTAATTTAGTCATGGAAAACGAAATAAATATAAGTATTATTAAGTATTGAACCAGGATTTCAAGAATGAACCAGGCATGGAAACTACAAAATATTTAGTAAGCCAGAAATCAAAACATAAAATTGTAAAATTTTTCGAAAATTTCTTCCAATGAAAGACTGAAGAAAAACGTTTAAACCGTTGATGAAAATGTTATGGTCGAATATTTTTTTGAACGGTAAATCCGCAGGGTAAGAAATATATAAGTCTTCCACATTGTATATTTGGGCAACGTATTCGGTGTTAACTGTAAGTTACGAATATTTCTTTGCACAAATGCAATCCATTTCTATTTCATTTTTAATTAATGAATATTCATGGTGTCCACTATTTTTTCGAGACAAAATTCCCTGACTTTCCATGACTTTCCAGACCAAAAATATGAAAATTCCATGACTTTTAAAATAAAATAAAACTAATAATTTTGTAAACTAAAAACCTAAAATGTATCATTGTTTTGACATGAGTCGATGTTACATGACATGAGACATGTTTTGATTCCAACAGACACACAAAATATTTGAAATTCTGATAAATATCTAATTACATAAAAGACCTAGTTGTAGAACTACATATAGCTTTCCAGACCGATTATTTTAATAGTGTGGTCAAATTGTAGAACGCAATGCTTGCTCGATGCTTAATCTTTGTTTTTTTCCAGAAGAATTTTCCCCATCTGTTTCTCTAGTTGACATGGTATATTCGGCTATTCGAGAGTCTAAATAATGAATTGAGTGCTAAACATGTTTAACTAATTAATAATAATAAACCGATATACTATAAAAACAACAGCATCCAAGTTCGATAAATGTTTCACTTTTCAAAAATAGAAATCAATCATCATTGTTTTATACTGACGTTGTAAACGTTTTTGCTCAAAAATTTACTGAAACCATTCAATTCGGGATTAATAAATTGGTTCCCTTTTCTATAGAAACTCCAACTAAAAATGTATTCGAAGGCGACCAAATTGGCTTTTAGAAGCTAACGTAGATTATTTTCCTTTTGAATATATAAGAAAATCCTCGTTATATCTAAAAGCTAACAGTATGAATAAGCCGAAATTAATAGAGCGAAAGCAGCATAACTTCCCGGGTAGGAGCTGACAGTATTAAACAACGAACTAGGGTTGCACCGATAAGCAAACTTGCCGATTACCGATTAATCGGCCGATACCGATTAATCGGCTGCCGATTATTTGATGGAAAAGAGTTAAACAAATCTGCGCAAAATATTAGACTATTAATTAGAACCCGGGACTTTTCACAATTAGAACCCGGGACTTTCCACCCAAATCGGGACGCCTTGCAACTTTAGTTTACATTTTGCAAATGTCGCTTTTATATTTTTTAATGGCAAAAAGTTGAAAGCGCTTTTTTGCATTTTTCTGGTAACTATTTTCCATTCGTAGGTAAAACAATCTGCAGTACTCAGCTTATTTTGTACCCAATATCTAGGTTGACTGTGGCACATTTTGTGGATTCATGTATTTGGGAACGACTTCGTTGTCATTATTTAAAAAACTTAGAGTTCGGAATGATAGAAAAATTAAAAAGTTTAATATGAAAAATACAATGTCTCAAGTAATAATTTTAGAATGGATAAAACCAATATTCATAACAGAGTTTAGAGAAGGGCCATTTGAAAGAGCTTTTAATTAAAGTAACATCGGCAGTTTTTGTTGTATAATTTTACACTATACAGTTAGTAAATTAATGTCAAAAAAGGGTCATATCATGTATATGTATATAGGTCATATCATGTATAGTATATAGATATGTACATGTAAAGTATATAGCTCGTATATGTATATAAGTCATATCATGTATATGTATATATGTATATATATGCCTCAATAAAACAATTTGAACAAATTTACAGCTAGTCAAGGAGTTTGGTAAAATTTAGAAAGACCTATATGTCGATGGCAGTGATTGAAGTAATTTATTTAAAAACAGCATCATTTTAAATTAACTTTTTTAAAAGTTAGAACTGTCAAGTTATCAAAAAAATGCAGAAATACATAAACAGATTTGATTTTTTTTAAACAGCCCTCAATCTTATACATTTTTAAAAAGGTTTTCAACTATGGCTGACTATGGTGTGTTAGAATTAAGAATTTGTTGTGTTTAAAATGCAATAAACAATCAAAAACGCATATGTTGATAATCGGCTGATTTATCGGACAAAAAAACCGATACTGATTAAACAGCAAAATGGTCGATATGGCCGATTACCGATTAATCGGTGCAACCCTACTACAAGCCTTGGTTAGTTAACTTCGGTTTCAGTTTGGTCCAGTTGTAAATCCATAAACTGAACCAAGATTCAGTTTATTAGATTCCGCGTTATTTACCTGTCTATTGCATTGGAAACATGTGAAAGTCATATTATGTTTATCTTTATTTTTATGAATGTTGCTAAAGAGTAACATTCATAAAAATAAAGATAAACATAAAAGTGTGGAAAGAGGTTGGATGCCACAATTTCTTTCCACACATTTAACGGAGGTTTGGGAAAAAATTCGTTTGGTAGAGCTGGTACAAGTCTAATTTGCCAGACCTGGCCCCAGGAAATCAGTCCAAACTTGGATCAAGCTTGGGCCGTTTGAAAATGTTAAGCCTGGCCCGAAACACAAAAGCTGTAGCGCGAGCTAAGCCCAAGTTTGATCTCTTACCTCATTCTTACCTGGGTTTCGAATACATCAATTTGAAAATTGTTTACAGTGCCATTAATTCTTATTCTATTTGTACTACTTTTTGCTACTACTTTACTTGTACTAGATCTTTTGACCTTCCTATCATTGAATGCCTTTGTTCGGTTCGAAAAGCTTTGCTTCAAACACCACTATTCTGAAAATTTCTAAATAAATACCCCTAACTCAGTCTACAGGAGTTTATATGAAAGAATTTCATTTCAAAATTCAAACCCAAAATTGTCAAAAAAACTTTTAAAGGCGGGTTAAATATCAACAAATCTGGACAACATCCAGCCTATTATTCCGAACAAATTTTCAAAAGAACTTGCACTCACTTTAACTAAAATTTTCTACAGATTTTATAAATCTATAGTATTTTTTTCTTCGTGCTAGAAGAAGCTCAATATCAGTCGATCCACAAAAAAGGAACAAGATGTGATATTTCAAATCATAGATAGACCAACAGCCTATCCATAATATATGAGCACTATATTCATTCATATATATCAAACTTTTTGGTAGTCAACCATTTGATATCTGATAGCTAATGTGGTTTTTGAAACAAAGCATCAACAGCCGTACTACTGTACTTTGTATACCATTGTTGGAACTGCATACTTGAAAAATATGGTGTACCTCCCCTACGTTAGTACGTTGATTTTTATTCTTTACACAAGGTTAGTGGATGAAGAATTTGAAGAATTTTTTTGAGGGATTTATTTGACCTTAAAAAGCTTGGCATCTTTAGTTACCTACATTTGGTTATGTGAACAGTGAATGGTTGACCAGAGGAATTTGCTGTGGTGGGACGAAATAATGTAGCAAGCTCGGGTAAGAGTGATTTGATCTCCTTAGAAAAATGATCACCCATAAAGTATATGAAGAATATTGCAAAATTTGCAACATTTACTAAGATGGCTTTTCTTTTGAGTCTAAATTAATTAAATCTGGTGCACGCTAGCCCTAATTTTGCCCCCACTCTATTTTTAATTTATATAAACGAACTGTTGTAAATCCACAGTAACCCGATAAATAGTTTTGCAGTTGGTAAAACTGCACAAATCATTGGTCACCCAATCTTCATATGATAAAATACATCGTCCCTGCAGAGATGCAGCACTAAAAGTAAACTAGTAGCTTAAAATTCCGATTGGGGTAATCAAAATTCGATCGAGTTTAATTCCAAAAACACAGCTATTTTTTCTATTTTGAAAACTGAGTTTCCCAACGATATTTCAATCAATATGTGTGGAGATTAAATACGTTTATGCCAAAGCATTCGTTTATTGGGAGTCAGCATTGATGAGACTTACTGACTGAGCAGATGACTTACTATGAAACGATCATTTAATAACAATAACAAAGAGCATGTGTAGAAAATTCTGCCTCTTCCGTAAAAGTTAAAAAATACTTCACCACACATTAATGACTTAATATTTATAAGTCCTGCATGCGTCTCTGTATGAAGTTATTGCTGTCAAGTTTGGGCGCTGCATCTGTTTCCATTATGGCTGTCTTGGAGTCTGTTCAAAGCATGTTATACGAATTGTGCGCGATCAAAATTTAACAGCAAATCTTGATGCTCTTAAACTTCGTCGCACTGCAAACGTCACGTTGCAAAAAATATTAATTTGAACCTTCACATAAAATTTTAGAGTATCGAAAAATTATTAAGAACTGAAATTCAAAATATAACATTAGATATATTGTATTATAAACTATGACGCTTGCAAAAATATTTTAAATACGTATAAAGGAGACATAAGTAAAATATGAAGAATGCATGCAATATAATTTTTATTTTTATAAAAAAGTTTTTGTTAAAATAAAATTTTTCCAGAAAATAACAAAAATTCTATGACTTTCCATGACTTTCCCTGACCAAAATAAAATCCCCTGACTTTCCATGACTTTCCAGAATTCCATACCTGGTGGACACCATGATATTCTATTCCATCCAGGATACGAAAATATAAATTTAATTTCTAGAAGGAACAATAAAATGAGCTTTCGATGTTTACATAGAAACCCGGTTTTCACGGCAAAACCCGGTTTAAGACGGTTTTGTAAAAATGAACAAAAACCCGGCTATCCGGTTTCGGGTTAATTCGGTTTACAAGCCCTATCAATGACATTGTGCACTTTCGTACATGTTAATACTCAGAGATTAATCAGTGGTTAGAGGGGTGCTAGAAACAGACGATGATCAGGTTAGAAAAATATTCCTTGAACCACATGGCCCTTCACCAAATCAAAGTAAAAATTTCATTTGGCACGACCGAACATTGAAAATTCAATAACATCTACAGGGCTAAACAGTAGAACATTAAAGAGACGACAGTGCGTTAACAGAATCAATAAATAACTACGTCAACAGTCCTAATTACCCAACCGAACCGGTAAACCCTTCAGAAAGTACACAAATCGACAACAGAGCAAAACTCTCGACTTAGATTAAGACGTTACCGTTTCTATTGTGAACTTGGCACTTTAGCGTAGCGATACGTCTTAGTAGTTTCAGGTTACTAGGAGCTATAACGACAGTAACCCGTAAGATCCTAATCCCTTAATCGTTTACGATTAAGTCTGTGTTAACATGATAAATAAATAAATAAATAAATCCTAAGTAAAAAAGTGAAGCTAAGACTAAACCTCAAGTTAAGGTGAGACGCGTGCGCTGACAGCTGTATGGCAAAGGGACTTGTATGGCTGCTAACACGGAACTCTGGATACCGGGCGGTGACCAGTTTAAATCTAGTCTTACCACCACACAAGGTTCTTCTGTGGCGTACCTTTGGCTTCGCGATGTTAAATAACTTATTTTAAGGATATAAATAAATAAAAGCAAATATGAGAGCGATGCTTCTTCAAATACATCACTAAACCAATCAAATTTGTGTTCGTCAGACTCAATGGACGTGATTGGGGACAAGGTTAGGAACAGAAAGAAGACAAAGAACTACGGAGAAACTCCCTTCTGAGATCTAAATAGTTTCTAGGTAGCTCCCTCGTTTCCTCTCTCAAAACAATCGAGCTAAAGAGTCTCTGAAGATCTTGACATGATGTCTCAAGCCTTATCTGATGCCGACAAATGCAGATTTTGCATCTCAGAGGCAGAAACGATGAACACACATTATATCAAACTGCTCTGACTATGAATGACTACAAGCTTGATCAAGAGAGATTGATCCTTACTCCACCGCAAAACATTACTAAAATTGACCTCATCACCTACGCTAAGTGGCTCACATTCGACCACATATCATATCCTACGACATCGACGTCATCTGTTCTATTACAACACCAGGGTTAGACCCAATAGATAGTCAGATTCGCAATATCATTTGAACTATAGCTAAGCGAAGAACTTTGTTTCAATGCCCATCTATAAAAGAAAAAACAGTACTGTACTCTTAAGAATTATTAGAATACTAGTGGCAACATCAATAATAAAGTCTGCTTTGTTTGTAACATTACTCTACACCAAGCATTTCCTTAAATGTCCAAAATAACCGACTAAGTTGTAAGGTTATTGGATATTACAAAAAAAAACAAATTTATTTCAGATACCTCTAAGTCTCTAACCAAAATTAGAGAAAATATAAATTTATCGTTTAATTAGATATATCATTTTAAATATGGATCTATTTCCCGCTAGTAAGAAAAGAAAGGTTGAAGTTTATCGATTTTAAATACATACGAACACAAATAAATTTTTGATAGAACATAAGTATCATAGCAATTATTGAACTTGGAATTATGCTTATGTTACCCATTTGCGTGGGAAGGTTGGTCCAAGCCATTTTTTTATTTCGAAATTATTTAAATAAATTCTTTCCCAATAAGTTTAAATCAATTTCACTAAATGAGAACATCACCATAAAAAACCTACTGCACATACATATGTATATATATAATGTCCATATAATAAATAGTTAATTCCTTCATCAATACAACGATAAATTTATTTCCGAAAATTCACTAAAAAAAACTGAAGATTAGAAAGTATAGTATATTTTTTTGCATAATTTATAATCAAAAAAACCTACAATAAAAATAAACTGTAAATTCGTTTCAATATTAATTTTTTTATTTATATATAAACATTTTTCAAATAAGTCAAAAAAACTAACATATACAAAAAATTCGGCACAAAGAAAAACAACTAAAATAAAATATAATCTAATCAATAACGACGATGTGATATCTTTTTATCACGTGTATTTCGTTTTTTGCTTAGATACACCCTATACTTTTTTTTCTTTTTGGTTAAAATTAAAACACATCCATACAGAAACACGATTAAATTAACAAAATAATTTTAGCAATACATATAAAATAAACTAAAAAGTCTGTAGAAAAACTTTTAATAGATAAAATACAGCATTAAAAAATTTGCAAACCTTTTTTTCGCGTTTTTTGAGCTAGTATTAGTTATTTTATTTTATTTAATTTAATTTTTTTCGATAGTACTATGAGAATTAACATGACCGATAAAAATTGTATTGTTATTGTTTTGCACAAAAACAATACATAACACTTTCACTTGTATTTCTTAATTATATGTGTTATTATAGTTAAAGATAAAGTAATCTTAAAGAATTTATAACAATTTTATTCTAAATTCAATTTATTTTTTGTTTTTAATATTTTTTACTAACACAAAAATCTACGCAATTTTGAAAATGAATTATGTATGACACTTGAAACCCATTGTGAACACATCATTGTATGCTTTTTCTTTTATGTGAAGGTAAAGGTTTTTGTGCAAAAAAAAGTTTGCAATAGAAACAAACACCGCAAAAAATCAAGGTCATATATTTCGTTTATTTGATTAAAACTCATAATTTTTATACGATTTTTACACTAAATCACACAACACAATATTCATTTAACGTTTAAACTTCGTTTAAGCATTAGAAACAAAACACAGAAAATAAATAAAAACAAAACTCACCTTTTGCGAAAATTTTGCCATCACAACTTTAGTCGACCCCTTAAATTTACTGTAGTTATTTTGTATGGTTCTTTTTTTTGTCGCTCAACCAACCAAAATTCAGAGTTTTGTGATAAGAACTGTTCACAAGAAATTTTTGGCTAACTTTTTAATATTGCAAATTATTTGCAGCCATTATGAAAGTAGAATACTGTTTTGGAGAGATTTTTGCAATAAAAATAGAAATGTCAAGTTTTGTGGAGAGAATATTGTTTTTTTTTTTAATTTTTGTTATGAAATTTGAACAGCGGGAAATAAAATGCTAATGTATATCTTTTGTTTTTTAAATGAAAGAAGGAACGATTTTTGTTATTATCGTGTTATTTGCTTATATAGGTCATGGAATTAATGCAATTATTCTGGATGAGATGATTGGATTAGATAATTGATTATAGATGTTAAAATTGAATTTCGTTAGGAAGCGTTTTTAATTGTATTTAAAAGATTGAATGTAACGGATTTTTTAAAATGTTGAGTATTTTTGTAGAAAATATTAGAAATAGTGTGTTTACTATTCAAATGTTGGATTTAATTTTTGTTCCACAACTTTGATAATTTTAATTTCCTGAATACACAAAATAAAAGTGGAGAAATGAAAAAATTTGAGTACTATGGTGAGATAGTGAAAATTAAGAGTTTTTCTTTTAATCCAGTCAATGATCGTTTTCCCGTATAATGTTGCCAAACAGCACCGATTTGCACATAAATTTGTATTTAGGTTCTGCTACTGCTTGCCGTCTACAAAGTTGGCGCTGCGCCATAGGGTGAATGCACCCATTCTCCGGCGTGGAAAATTTGAAACTGTCAAGAATTTTAAAATTATTCATAAAGTAAAATTTGAATCAAATATACAATCAAAATCAAAAATCAAGTATACAAAAATTTAGAATGCAAATGGCGGATTTAGTTATACATTTCGACTTATACCCACCCCTACGCGAGTGAAAATATCAATTTTCCAACCAAAAAAACAATGTTTTCAGATGGTTTTTTGTGAATAACTGAAAAAAGTAACTGGATTTTATCGAAATAACTATATTAAGGTGAAAAATAAAGCTTATAAAAAATCAGAACAAATGGTTAATTTATAGTGTGTATTGATTTGGTTCTTAATCGTCAAAAGCCAAAATTGAAAGATAGTGAAATAAACGGAAAACAATGCATTTTTCGGAGACACTCAAAATTTTAAAACTTTTTCAAAACTATGTGCAAATCAGTGTTGTTTGGCAAGATTATAAGGAAAACCGCCGTTGACTGGACTTAGGGTTACCAACTCGGAGTTTTTACTGCGAAGACTTTCGGTTTGAAGGTAGCTTCGGAGGTAGGACTATTTGTCCGGTTCGTATTTGTCTATTCGTAGCTTCGGAGGTAGGACTATTTGTGTGGTTCTTAGAACATTTTGAATTACTTGATGTAATTGAATTATAAAACGTTCTTTTCTACATATCTTTTTACAACCTTTTTAAAAACGCTATTTCCATATACAGCAGCGATAGTTCATGGTTCGTGTTCGAAAAAATAGAACGAATTTAATAAATAATTATGTCATAATGTGCACAATTTTTTCTCGACAAGTGTATATGTATCGAAAAACTTCAACAAGGGTGCATTTCTCGACTTTTTGGGTCATAACTAGTCTAAATAAAAACCCAAAAACGTCTGTGTGTAGCTGCCGTCCGTTTTATTAAAATGTTAAAACTAAAAACAAATTACCATTTACAGAAAGCAAGCCGGCCAATACTGTACAATCCTTAGACCCTCCGCACTAACATTTATCACCACTAACCGCTGCATTAAATCGAAAAATGGAAAAGTTTGGGTAATTTTCCCCATCCCAAGTTAGCAGTAGTAGTAACAGTGATAAAAAAATTTTGCCTTGGAAACCGGGGAAACCTCTCGGGGCTGCTGATTACAAATTCAAGGGCCAAAAATAAGTGAGGGTGGTGCCAACCCTTCAAAACCACCCAGGCAGTGATTCAAAATATTAATATTTCTCATGGGAAATTGTATCTCGGGGGTTTTCGGCATCGATGATTACGAATCCGAGGTTCAAAAGCAAGTAAGGGTGGTCTTAACCCTTCAAACTACCACAGGGTGGCAGTGATAAAAAATTAAAAGTTTGCATCGGAAATCGTCTTTCGGAGGTTTTCGTGGTCGCAGCTCACGAAGCCGAGGTGCAATAAAAATAATTTAAACACTCAATGCGTTGCACAGTGGGATTTATTCATACAATGTTTGGCAAAAAATATAAGGAGTGCTCGTAGAATGTTGAAATTTTGCTCTGAGCCTTTGGTTAGCTCAATTAAGAAAAATATAAAGTTTCATCAAAATTGGCCACGCCCACTAACCCACCGCCCATAGAAACCAAAATTTATTTTTGGCCCAAAGTTTTTGAAATTTGGCACAGAGTCTTTTATTACCTCAATTAAGAATAAAATAAAGTTTCTTCAAAATTGGTCACGCCCACTACCCACCGCCCATAGAACCCAAAATTTCATGATTTCATGATTTTATAAATTTTATGATTTTATAAAAGATTATTAATTATTTAAACTTTTTTTTTTTTAATTGATAGTATGGAGTCTTACCTTTCATTTTATTATAGCGGGAGCACCTAGCACGACCGAGCAATCTTTTTTTTCTTCCAAGGAAGCTTGCAATCACGGCATATTATAGAACCAATTTTATTCTATCATATCTTTTAAACCATATGAGCGATCTTTATAATTTTTTTTTTAAATACGCAGAAAAGGCTATATTTGAAAATAATCACGATTTAAATTAGAGCAATAAAGTTATCTTACGTACAAACACTATAGAAGTGTTTTCAATATTTTGGACCAAAATTTACATGTGACTTTACTTCATTATTTCAAAGACAAAATATGGAGGGGCTGAAATCTCACAGCTCTGAGATATCAAGACTTCGGTCTGGGTTAAGGTTTTTGATATAGTTTTCGGCAAAAAACTTTTATGAGGACATGGTTTTTAGTTTTGGGCAGCGATGTATATCAAACATAACTCTTTGTTAAAGTACAATTATTTTTTTTAATCTCTGTTTAGAAATTTATTACAAAACTAACACGAAACATCAATACGATGCCGGAAAATTATAAAAGATCATAAATTAACATAATTTTGTGAAAAGATGAGACAATCAGCAAACTACTCAAAAACCTCTCCATTTAGCGTTTCGAGAAAATATTACAAAATCACAAATTCATATTTCTTTCAAAATTCCAAAAATATTGTAAAAATTAAATGAAATCAAACTTTTTTCAAAATTCTAAAAATATTCCAAAAATTATTACAAAATCAAAGATTAAACTTTTTTCAAAAATTCTGAAAATATTGCAAAAATTATACAAAATCAAAAATTGAAACTTTTTTCAAAATTCCAAAAATATTCCAAAAATTAGAATAAAATCAAATATTTAAACTTTTTCTAAATTCTAATAATATTCCAAAAATTCTTAAATAATTCAAAAATTCAAACTTTTTCCAAAACTCTAAAAATATTACAAAAATTATAACAATATCAAAAATTGAAACTTTTTCCAAAATTATAAAAATTAAAATAAAATAAAAAATTTAAAATTTTTCAAAATTCTAAAAATATTATCTATATATTGTTACTGTTGTCTATATTGTGAACGAAACATTAATTTGTATTTTTTTTTTTTTAAGATTAAATAAGCATTGTAAAGTAAGCAATAATGCAATGAGTTTGGTTTGCTCTAGATGTCTCTCAACCTATCAAACCATTCTTATAACCATTTAAATAGTTGTAATAGTTAATGTTTGAGGCTGAAATCATGTATTACTTGCTAAGTTTTTGTGAAGTATTTAATTTATTTTAATAACAATAAATGTTTTTGTAATTTGTGTAAATTGAGCCGAAATAAATGAATAATAATATTAATAATAATATTCCAAAAATTCTTACAAAATTAAAAATTGAAACTTTTTCAAAATTCCAAAAATATTCAAAAACTATAACAAATTCAAAAATGTTCATGTCCAATTTCATTTTTAATTATATTTTCAGCAAACTATTCAAAAACCTTCAATTTAGCAATTCGAGAAAATATTACAAAATCACAAATTCATATTTCTTTCAAAATTCCAAAAATATTGTAAAAGTTATAATAAAATCAAACTTTTTTCAACATTCTAAAAATATTCCAAAAATTATTACAAAATCAAAAATTGAAACTTTTTTCAAAATTCCAAAAATATTCCGAAAATTCTTACAAAATCAAAAATTAAAACTTTTTCCAAAATTCTAAAAATATTGCAAAAATTATTACAGAATCAAAAATACAACCTTTTTTCAAAATTCCAAAAAAAATTTAAAAACTATAACATATTAAAAAATTTCCATGTCCAAATTCATTTTCAACTACATTTACGTCATAAAAACAGCTACATTTTTTTCCCCAAAAAATTGGCTAAAAAAATCAATGAAATCATTTTTTGACACGCTTGACATTATTTTTTTGACAAACTTATAATGCCATAATTCTCTATAATAATACTATATTTTCATGTTATACAAATCATTAAATTAATTTTTTTCCAAAAACTTGGGTAAAAATATAAATAAAAATCTTTCTTTTGACACACTTGACAACATTTTTTTGACAAACTTATAATACCATAGTTCTCAATAATAATAATAAAATTTCATTTCAAACAAAATTTTAATTTAATTTTTTCCAAAAAATTGGGTAAAAAAATAAATAAAAATCTTTTTTTGACACACTTGACAACATTTTTTTGACAAACTTATAATGCCATAGTTCGCAATAATAAAATAAAATTTCATTTCGAACAAAATTTTAATTTAATTTTTTTCCAAAAAATTGGGTAAAAAAATAAATAAAAATCTTTCTTTTGACACACTTGACAACATTTTTTCGACAAACTTATAATGCAGCAATCTAGATTTTGGTCTCACATACCAATCCCGACCATCAAGATTTCTCCAAATTTAATGTTTCTACTCGTAATCACTTAAAATGATCGATTTTTAAGCAAAAAATATGCAAATTTCCATGTTTTGACACACTTGACGATTTTTTTGACACACTTCCGGTACAGTTATCGAACACAGCGTCCTTTCGGCTCTTCCCAATGAGTAAACCTATTTTTAGAAAAAAAAATTTTTGAAATCCGTCCAGCGGTTTTCTAGATTTCGTCGGTTGTGACGGCCGGACGGCCGGATGGCCGGACGGACGGCCGACAGACAGACACACCGATTTTTTTTTTTTTTTGCTTTTTTAGAATCAGTATGTCCTAAAACGTCGAGAAATGCCAAAAAAAGTGGGGGTAAGAATTTCACTTTGAGCTCATGAATGTAATACTTAGGTCTTTCAGACTAGGGTTTCTCATTTCCCGTAGAAATTCAAATCCCGGGAAGCCGGGACAAAAAATGTTAAATTCCCGGGATCCCGGGAAATCCCGGGAAAGCTAAAAGGCTAGATTTTTCTAATTGGATGGTAGAAAAATGTGTAAAATTAAAACAATACAAAAAATACGCTATTGATTTTTAAATTTCCATTATTTTTAATGAGAAAAACTTCAAAAATTAAATAAAAAAGGAATATATAAAAACAAAACAAAAATAAATTCATAATACTAATTTTACCAATGGCGCGGCGCCATCACTCGATTTTGTCCGAATTTTCGTGACGAAACGTCCTGCCACAGAAAAAGGTCTTTCCGATTCAATTGATGTCGGTGTGATAGTCATTAGGGCATTGTGTAATCTAAATTATTTGTACTCTGCTTAGTTGCTTCAAAAATTACCAATTCTTTTGTGATGTTTTTAACGTCATATGATACATGTTCCGTGATACAAATAAATCAAAATCATAATAACAACGGTACTTCTCAGCACCTTAAGACAAAAAACATTGGATCCTCCGTCCGTATTTTAGAATTGAACATTGAAAGCATTAGCAAGTCAAAAACTGAACACTTAGAAAGAGTATTAAAGTTATTATTTCGATATCAACGTCATAATTCCTCTAGAGGAAAAATTGTTGGTTACAAACTAATTAGTGCTATTTACTATCCATCAAACATATGGATCTGGCACGTATATTAAGTCAGAAATCATGAACTGCACCCATTTACTTACACCAGACGGACAACGATATACATCTTATTATTGTGGATATACAGCGTGGCCAGCTGATACTCTACCATTGTTTCACCACCCAGCAATATAGGTTTGTGACTTTAATAGCCATCACAATCAGTGGTCCTACTCAAATAACAATCCCAATGTTATACAACTAACTGACAGGACCAATCGACAACATGTTCCTGATATATAATACGAAAGACATGAAAACCTAATTAGATCTGCTAGATGGCCAAGTTATTACATGCCCGACCTCTGTGTTTCCACAAAAAACGAACAACGTAACCCTATTCCAATATCTAGGGCTGTTTTACAAGGTTTTCCACGCTCTCAACATCGTCCAGTAATTTTTGAGGTAGGTTTCCAAATCCTACACGTAAATTCTACTCCTCAACCTGGATGCAATTTTAACAAAACTGATTGGACTAAATATGGGTCGAAGTTGGATGCAGTGATTCACTGGATCCAACTCATTCCGAAAAATTACGATAGGTTCATAGGAGCCATCATTTCAACTGCAAAGAAATGCATCGCAAGAGACTTCCGGTGAAGAATACATTCCTGGTTGGAGTAGAGAGAACGATATATTTATTATTTGGGGAGCACCTTAGGAGTGGTGAGGCAGACGTGGTTGATGACTTAATATACTCACTGGACACCGCGAGGTAACAAAAGTGGATTAACGCAGTTGAAAACATTGATTTTTCCCATTCTGGTAGGGCAGCTTGGAGTCTTCTTCGGAAGCTGGATGGCTCAAACTCAGTTACTCGTGCTAACAATGAAATAAATTCAGACGACATTGCAAATTACATTGTAAACATGTTCCTCTATTAATCACCTTCATAAGAGAACCATTAAACATAAATTAAGAGAAATGAGGCGCAAGTTTTAGGTAGATTTCTCAGAAAAATCTACCTATTTTAAGTTTTATTGGTTTTAGTTTGTTGTGTTTATGTGTGTCCAAAAAAACCATACAAAAAAACCATGACACCATATGTGTCAAAAAAACATTTTCCTAATTTTGAACGAAATTAATTACTACAGAGGGAAAAGAATTAAAAACTACTCGATTTTCAAGTGAGAATTTTTTTAATATCTTTGGAAAAAGTAAAAAAAAAATGTTAATAAAAATTAGCAGGATACCCGGGATCCCGGTATGAAATCCCGGGAAAACGGGATGCGAATTTGCCCCTGGGATCCCGGGAAAACGGGATCCCGGGATCCCGTTTGAGAAACCCTATTTCAGACCGAAGTAATAAACGTTTTTTTGGAATTCTTCATACTGAATCAATTTTCTACAAAACTGCATCATTACATTTTTAAATTTTGTGTGTCGAAAAAATTACTTATTGCACAAAAAATCCCACTGTGCCTTGTGCTATAAATTCCGATAAAAATTTCACTAAAAATTTCAGTTGGGACCCCCTTCAATTGCTTTTGGATCTCGGATTTGAAATCAGTGAACCCGAACACCTCGGAAAGACGATTTTCGATGTGAATTTTTAACTTTTCAAAAAAAATTTATCACCATTACTATTTGAGGTGCTTTGGAAGGCGGGAAACTCCCCGAATGTTCTCATTTTCGAGGTAATGCAGGGGTTAGCGCTAATGAATCTTCCTGAAAGTCTAGGGAATAAAGGTAAAAACGAATTTTTAAAATCGGTGCTGTTCCACCACTTTTCCCGATTTTCCAGCTTATTAAGTGGTTTGACTATACTGACTTACCCTTCCCACAAACCAAAATTTTAACACCTTGGAGACGTTTTAAGTACTTCATATTTTATAATTAATTTGAGGCTGTTTATCGAATTTATGGAAATTTAATGCAATCTTCGTGTTTGCGTAACATTTATTCGGGTTTATGCTGTGTAATAGTTGGTAACTCTGTAGGACTAATATTTTTGTAGAAAAATCTGCCAAAAAAAGTGCAATAGGTGGATTCAATGGTAGGAATCGCATAAGAAAAATTGAATTGTTTGAAGAAACTTTCTTAACATGAATTTTCATAATTCGATAAACGTTTTCAAAATTTTAAGTTTTGACACATTTTAGCCATGTTCGATTTGACTGAAGCAACTGATACATCTGAAAAATTGAATGCAATTGTTGTTGTTTTTTCAGTTGTTTCAGTTAAATCGAACGCACCTTTTGTTTAGTGTCTGTTGTTAAAAAATTCATTTCATATTAAACTTTAAAGGTGAGTTTAAGTTCGTCACTCGTTAACACTCGTTAACACAGTTTATATTAGAATGGGACCATATAATTTGGTAAAACTTTTTTTAGGGTATATCTACTAGGTTTAGAGTATAATGTGGTTTTCGATTGGTAAAATCAGATTTGATCGAAAAGATCTAGATTTCGGCGACCAATCGAACATGAAATCAGCTGTTTTTCCTATTTTTGTTGTATGGGTAAAAAAATGAAATTTGCGACATGTGCTTTGATAATAGTAAACTACTTTTTACACACTTCACGCACTTTACACACTTTTATTTAATTTAGAATTATTTATTTCATTTAATTGAATTTAATTTACAATTAATAAACTCATCTAAAATTTAAAATCTCATATTAAAGAACACAGTTGACATATGTCAAATTTCATTTTAATTGGTATTAGAGAAGGGGAATTGATCTGAGGGGTAAATCTAGCTAAAACCTCAGATTTGAAAAACAGATCTCAGATCAAAAATAAATCAATTTTTTTTTGATCTGACGTACCAATGAAACACAAATTTGCTGTCAGATCAAAAAAAAAAATCAATTTTTTTCTGATCTGACGTGCGAATCGAAAATCACATAAGTAAGTCAAAGAATTAAGAGAATAGAGGAAATTGATGTTAAAAATTGAAAAATTGAAGTAATTTTTGCACACCAATAAATTGTTACTAACACACTTGCGTTTTAGTAGAGGAGACGTAAATGTTTCTATTTTTGCATTGAATTCCAGATTTAGGCGTATTTTTGCCCCCAAAATTAATATAAAAAAAAGAGACGCCATTACATAGAAAAACAACATAAAAAAATTTGACAATATGTACAACATAAAAAAATTTGACAATCTAAAAGCGAAGCATTCTAATTATTGTTTAAATTGATTTTAGATTATATTTTTTTTTGAAAATATTTAAAAAACTTAAAACTTATTAATCGAAAAGTAAATTATAATATCAATATTAGTTATCTATGATAAGAAATCCCATCCTGTATATGTTTTCGGTAATTTTTACACGTCATTATCACACACTTCATATTTAATGTTTTAGTCAATATTTTTACTTAAATATATTAATTTTCCTTTAAAATTATTTTTAAATTATAATAAAATCACTAGTATTTTTTATATTTATTATAAATTCGTCAAAATATCACCACGATAAATATTAAAAACAATTTTATTAAAACCAAATTATAACCAAACCAAACAATGTTTACAATTTTTTTTTTGGCAACTTAAAATGAACAAATACGAGAGGAGAAGAGCGAAAAACTACTTCAAATATTTTTGTGTATATATACAGTAGCTTCATTTCCTTAGTCTCTTAATTCTTTGAAGTAAGTACTTGCGTTCCATTGGAAAAAATTAGCTGCTTAAACTAGCATTTGAATAGATCACCAATGGAACGCCAAATTTATAAATATTTAAATATAACCACACAATTTTATTATTATTGAAAATATTCAGTTTGGGCTTATATTTAGATCTCACTGTCCCATTTTATCAATAAAAATACCAAAACATGTTTATAACTAAACTAAATAAAATTGAAAAATCAAATACTTTTCATCTACTCAACCTGTTCGTGGTAGAATAGATCAAAGCAAATTCGAGCAAGTTGTTTTTCAATGAAACCTGCCTAATATGGAAGTGGTGATCGCTTTTTTATTTCCACGAACAGCAATCTACCGCATCGCTTTGATAAAGAATAAAGTTATTTGTAAAATTGTAAAATGAAGATTACAGGTTTATGTAAGCTTTAGATGTCTTCTTGTGTAGCAGCACTGAGTACCAGTAAATAAAACTGAATGTTTGTAGAGTCGACAATTAGCATCCAGTGTGAATTAAATAAATTTTTGCAGTCTTAATTTTTTGAGTAGAATTTACCAATTTTTTATTATAATTTTTCTAATTGGCACTTTAACCGAAATTTATTGGTCTCGTTACAAGAAAGGGTTAAGCATTATCAAGGCGGTTAATCGTAAGATTTTCTCGAATTTCGAAAAGGAAAGTTAATTTTGGGCGTGATAAAAATATTTTGTCGGAAATTAATGTGCCAGTTGATTTTTGTTGCTGTACTTTGCGATGATGAGGAAGGCACTGAAATCAGAAATGATGGTATTCTGATGAGTGTAAAACAATAGAAGTGATTGGTGCTGTAGTTACTATATAAACGAATTTGTTTGATTTGTTTCTAAACCATATTTTTAGAAACCAGTAAAGATGACTACTAATGATTATGTTTCGTACAAATATGAATTTTAAGCTACTGTATTGGAACGATCAGCCAGAAGAACAACTTGCTCAGATTCCTCACGATAGTATACGCAAAACGAAATGAGAACATCCGCAGTCATTTTTGGCGACAAAATTCAGACCAATTCATTTATTAACTACCGCACACAAGCAGATGGCATTCAAGCTCAATACTAAGCTACGCAAAAATTAAGAACACTACAGCACCAATATTTTAATTTGTCTCATTATGATATCTTAAATTATAATTCACTATATGTTCAAAACACCGAAGACCGGTCCCAGTTTTAGGAAGTATTATTTGTGCAGTGAGCTGGAACATTTGGCAAGCAATTGTTCAAATAGCACAGACAATAAGAGTTTCAAATGTAGCGAGCTTGGACACATTGCTCCAAATTGTCGTATGAATCCATCTAATGATGGTGGCCCAACAAAAGTTTGCCCCATAGAAGGTCAGTCAATAGTGTTTTTTTTTTTTTATACAAAGTTAGACATGTTTAGTGTTAATTTAAATAAATTATAAATTAACGTCTCTGAATATCCGAAGATACCATGCCAACTGTGGATTGTAGAAATGGATTATGTTTCTTTAAGAAATTGGTGGACATGGACTTAAAAAAGTTGGGGATTAAAATAATCAGGGAAAACCCATAAGGGCAAGGAATTCCAAAGATAAGAAACACAGTTGAAAAAATCACGTTGAAAGGCGACAGTTCTACATTTTGTTATTTGAACGGTGAATGGGTGGGCCATGGCTGATGCTCTGGTTGAACGAGAAAAAATAGCGGGTTTAGGTAGTATTGATTTGATCTCCTCTGAAGAGTACTCATTCATAATGTATTTGTAAAATATCGTCAAATCAGCGACATTTCTTCTATGCTGTAACGAATCCAGCTCGTTTGTAAGATTTGAATTACGGATCAATTTAATTGCTTTCCGTTGGACAGTGTCTAGACATTTTAAAGAGGTTGGGTATGCACCACCCCAGATGTGAGAACAGTACTCCATGCAGGGGCGAATAAATGATTTATGTATTAAAAGAAGCTGTTCGCTATTGAAAAATTTACGACAACGCCCTAGATATCCTAACTTTTGAACCACGCTCTTAGCAAGATTGAAAATGTGAGTATTCCATATCATTTTCAACCTCAACCCCCAAAAGTTTGATAGATTCCTTTTGTTCTAGATCGTTAAAATCAAATTTTAATGGAAAAGGGTTAGATGTATATGATCTTGTAAAGTGGCAAAACTGTGTTTTACTTGCATTGAATTCTACACTGTTTGTATGACCCCATTCTAAAATTGTTTTAAGATCAGAGTTTAAGGAATCCGTCAAATTAGATCTATAGTTATTAATAACATCAGATGGCCGTTGCCTTTGTGTTTCATAGGATGCATGTAGCGTACTATCATCGGCGAAACTATGAATGGAATTAAAGGTGGAATCTAACAAGTCGTTGATATATATATAAGAAAAAGGGTGGGGACAAAGATGATCCTTGATTCACTCCTGCGTTGGTAGAAAATGTTTCCGATGATATCCCATCGATATTTACTCGAAACTCTCTCCCAGTTTAAAAGTTTTAAAGGACGACGTTTGCCATGATTGGATGAAGCCTAGAAGACTAACAACATCAGTCTGTCGAAGTTTAGCTCTAATAAAGCTCAAATCGATAAATAACTCAGTACTTGGGTCACACCAAAGCAACGGCGACCCTTCACGCAAATAATAGTTTAAAACTGTTGCCTTTTATCATGACTTTTTATTCAGACTCTCTCATATCTGTAAAAACTTAAATTTTAATCCTCAGACCTAGTTAGAATGGTATTTTGAATATTCAGAGAAGGTAATTTAAAATTTATGGTTAGTTCCAAATATGCCTTTCTCTGACCTTTTCCAACTAACAAATAGAAGCACTCATAGGATAAAGCTATATAGCTATCTTTAAAATTTAAAACATAAAATTAATTCTCAAATTGTTTAAGTTGAATTAGTTTGCTTTGCTGACTAGCCTTAACAAACTTAGCTGATATTCACCGCGTCCGACGCGCAGAAAAACTAAAATAAGATTTTTTATAAAAATCTTTTTTTTATCATGACAGTACAAATATAATAATACTTATATTTTTATGTATAATCATTGGAAGTCGTGACATTTCAACTATTCACATCGCCAGGAGAAATAAGGTAAAATTTTGCTCCGTCTTATAATTATATTCATGAATAGAGACTAGATGAAATCTATGATATATAGGTAATTTATATTTGAAATAATTTCTTAATACAAATCTCAATTTTCAATAAAGACGACGGAAACAAATTTATCTATATTATGATTCCCCAATTAATATGTTGTTTTTTTAATTTATGTTATTTATGGTTCTTGCGCAAAATATAACGAAAATATTCAATTTTATTGTCGGTAGATTTGTCGTTGGTTATTTATATTTGACAGATTAGAACATCACTCTATATTCTATAAACTGAATGATGTTAGGTATATCGAAAATTGACGGCACTCTTACGGTGTGAAAGATTCCACAACTACTACAAAAACTATCAAGTGGTTAAAGGATTTTCATTAGAAATGTTTTAAGAGGCGTTTGGACGCAAATATTTTCCAAAAACTTGTAAATTTTGAATTCTGAAAGGTATTCTTATCATAGCTTCAAAATAAAAACATCTTCGTTGATTTAGTTACCGAGCATCCAGAAAGTTCCATAGTAAATACAATTTGTTATCTAGCGAAAACGATTTTTTCGGCAAACAGCTGTAAAGTTTAACTTTACTGCCGCTGGGGAGTAGCTAAAGTCTTACTTTTTAGCCAGCGGCTGCAAAAGTAACGCCATTTTTATTTTATCTGCCGGCGGCTGTAAAGTAACTTTCATATTTTTACGGCGGCTGTAAAGTAATTTTCATATTTTTACGGCGGCAGTAAAGTAAAATAACATGATATTATTAACTTGTTCAAAACAGAATGCATTTCAGTTCATTTTAATGAATTAAAATCAATAAAAATTAATTTCAGAAAATTTATTACCTAAAACATATGTATTTATAACAAGTTTGATGCATTAATTTCATATTTTTAAACAAATTTAAACGTTTGCCGAAAAAATAGTGTATTGAATTCGGAGCTAAAGTGACTTTTTGTGTTTCGTCTATAATTGTAGGCCTCCCTACGGTCGGCCGCCAAACTATAGAATCAACACAAAAAGTACAACTTTAACTCCTAATTCAATAATATACTATTACGAGAGAAAAAAAACAATTTTCACATGGGATTAAGCCTGCTTGACTTTTCATCTGCTATCATAGAAAAAAATATTTTAACACATCTTAGCACAGATGCAAACATTAGATTTTTGACATTTTTTGTTAGAGACTAATATTCACCCATTTTGTATGCATTTGTTCCTTTTCTATAATGAATGCGCCACCCACTTCTATTTTATGTAACAAATGGGAACAGAAAATTGTGTTGAAAATCTAAAATACTAATAGACAAAAATCTAATATGTGCATCTAGCATCAAGATGTGGTAAATACTATTTAAATATTATTTTTTTTTACAATTTCAAAAAAAGATCTAATTATATAAGACGTAACGTTTGTACGAACATATAGTTTGTTTCTTTGCAACATAACATCATTGTATCATAGAATACAACACAATAGAACATATTTTGAGAAAATATTCTTTAGAGAAAATAGTTTCACTAAAGAAGCATAAATCAACAAAACCAAATATAACGTAACCAAAGTAAACATGTAATATGAAGTTTTTGTTTATCCTATAAGAAAGTAAACACAATCTATTAGATACTAGGTAAATAAACAAATTAAAAAGAATAGATCACCTGTGCACACCTGTGTCAACATTTGAAGATCGTGTGATTATGTTTTTGTTGATAAAAGAAGGAAAAAGGTTGTGTTCTAGAATTTTGTAGACGTATCGCTATTGTTTCGGGTAGTATAAATAAGAGGTTGTGTTAGACTGTTAGAGGTTAAGATCAGTATAAAATTGTCAGCGATAGAATTGAGTATAAATTTAGCAGTGATATAGCGGTGATATAGGTGACACAAGTTGTCAAAATAGATTTTAATAAGTGTAAAAAATTATTGTAAGTGAAGAATTAAAAGTGATATTGTGAACAATAGTTAGATATTATTATAAGATAAGAATTATTGTGAATACAAGAATAATTAAGAGGAATACTAGTAGAAAAAATATTTTTATAAGAGATAAAATCTTGAACGAATAAAAATTATAACCTTTAGAAAATACATTGTTGTTTTAATTTCCCGATTTAGTGATCGAACCAAATATTAGTAGCTCGGCTAAGAAACGTTACATTATTTTTTTATTTTAAAGTTTTTAATTATGTATTTTGACCTAAAAATAAGTTAACCACTTCATAATCTACAGAAAATACGCCATAAATAAAACCAGTAATTAAATCACTTACCGAAAATTTAATATTTTTCTAAATTTAAAATAATTTTAATAAGGCATTATTGTATTCATTGTTTCAGTGTTTTGACTACTATAATGTAAATATATAGCAATAGAGGTATGTAATAATTGATTGCACTATTACAATTATTATTATGTTATTTAAACATCCAATCAAAACCACCATTATTGAAAGCCCGCTTGTTTTAGAAAAAACGTAGACTTACAGCGCTAGCACAGAAAAAAACGTGAATTTATTGCGCCGCGCCATCTTGAATTATAAAAATCCATTTTTAATTTTTTTTTAAGAAACACTAATACAAAAATACGAACACATTTTTTTCCATATGGCAAAGTTCATTGTTTTTTGCATATGCCGTCAATCAAGCAGGCTTTTATGCCCAATTTATAGTCAGTAAACTTATCTTTAACGTTAACTTTAACTTAACCGTAACTTAAGACACTACACAATTTTGATTTATATAGTCGGTAAGAAATTACGTATTCTTTGACGCTTGATTTGACATGAATTTTGAGTTTGTAATCAATTTTATCAGGGTTGTAACGTATAATACGGTAACGTATAAAACACGTATTATACGTACGTATAAAACGTATAAAACGTACAGTATAAAACACACAATTATTTACGTTTTATACCGTATAAAAGTAAAATCCTTAATATATAAAAATACATTTATATAACATTAACGCGGGCGTTAACTCGTATCGTACTCGTGATATTTAATATTTATAAAGCCTAGATTTCGGGACTAATAGGAACAGTTGCTTTAGAAAATATAGCGTCGGCATGACAATTTCTTACCCAACTATTCCTATTAGTTCAGAAAACTTCCACATTTAACGTAAATGCTTCTTTTCAAAATATAATTATTTATTTTCAAAACAAATTTAGTCTGCAATAATTTGACATTTCCAACCACAACTTCTTACTAAACTTTTTCGTTGGACGTAAATACATATTATTTTAACTATATTACAACTTTTGTATAAAAAGAAGATTTGATCTGCAAGAACCTGTTATTTTCAAACTGTGTCTATTAATTGGAAGTGGTGCAACCGGGATTCACACAACAAAATTTTTTTAAAAACATCTCCCTAATAATCTCTAATAATTTCCCTAACTGCTATGAAAAAACGACATTTATTCTGAAACAACATTATATTTCCAGCTGTTCTTATTAGATGGGAGGAGCTGAAGATGGATTAAACCATATTTTATATATTCAATAACATTTCATGATGCCAAATAATTAAGTTCATGAGCCAAATGTTTCTCATCCAAAATGCTTCCCATTAAGTATTAAGTAAATGCTGGAATCAAAATAAAAGAAAATCATATAGTATACGTGTTGAAAAATTCAAAAATAATTTAATTGCTTTAGTTTAAGTGCTCAAAAAAATCTCTAATATATAATTCAAAATTTTCAATATTCAAATCTAGTGAATTAAAAATTATTAACCAGTTTAATGTACAGTAACATAGCCTTTCGTATAAAGTATAAAAATAAAATACACATTCAAATAACATCTAGAATTTAAATAGTTTTTGTTATAAATTATAAAATATATAAATAATTTATAACTACGTAATTATATTTTTACTAAAATATACATATTTTAACTAAAAATATAATTAATATCTGAAGTAAGAAGTATTTTTAATTTTTTATGAATGAATTTCAAAAAATCATATTATACGTTTTATACGTTATATACGTTTTATACGTTTTATACGTTACGTATTATACGTGTAACGTATATAACGTTTTATACGTGTATATTAACAACCCTGAATTTTATACACCAATCAATTCATTAAAAGTAACAAATTTATTTTAAAATCAAAATTTAAAATAATGAAATCAAAATAAACAGTTATTTGATACAAAATTTAAAATAAAAATTTCATTTTTATATTAATTTCATGCCGAAATTTGGCTTTAAATTTTATATTCTTTACATTTCTTAGTAAATAAAATTTTATTTTTATGCACACTGTCAATTAAATTTAAGTTTTCTTTAGTTTTTATACTAAACCTTAAAACATCCTTAATCAAATCTTGAAGATAGAATGAAATGAACTTTACGTTAAGTTAACGTTAAGTTTACGTTACCGACTATAAATACTCTAGTGCATTTTCATACATTTCTACTTTACGTTAAGTTAACGTTAAGTTAAAGTTACCGACTAAAAATTGGGCATTAATATTGGGGGTATTGATCCAGTGTAAAATTTTAGTACGTAGGCTTTAGTCATTGTTTTATTACATATGAGATGGCGCGTGTATTTTCATATATTTTATTATATTACATTTGATCAATTTTTTGTACTTTGATCAAATTTTTAAATTCTGAACTTCGATTATGAAATAGTACTTTGTGTATCTAGTTGCACAAAGTTGATTTTTTCCCCACGCGTCGTAATTTCTACAAATATACGACAAGTGCGGAAAAAATCAATTTGTGCAACGAGCTGCACACATTGCAATTCCGAAAACACAATTAAACAAAATTATTCTGCAACAAAATTTTTTACAATCAACATTCATATTAAAATATAAGTAAACATTTCTATTATCAACTTTGCATTGAGACAATTTTCTATGAAAAATAAAACAGTGCGGAAAAATCTCACTTTTTGATATTGTTGACAATATCGAAATACGTTGATTTGTGATTTGGAATTGCAAAAATAATTAAATATATTAGATTAGATCACAAAAGCGAATTGAAAATTGTCTAAAATTTCCACACAAATTTGTTTAAAATTGTCTAAAATTTCCACATTTTTTGTTGTTTTTTACTTATAATACAATGTGCTTACAATACAAAACATCTTTTAAATATTATATTTAATTACAATTTGGTTTAAAAAAAACCATGCTTACATACATTTGTTTAAATAGTTATTTATAAATTAACCAATTAACTTGAAATAGCTGTTTTTATTCAGTAAAATAATAATTTTTTCTACGATAGCAGATGAAAAGTCTATTTTCATGCACGGTTAATCCCCTGTGAAAATGGGGTTTTCCGGTTTTCCCACTAGTGTAAAATCGTTTTCGCTAAGTAACAAGTTGAAGTTGCAATGACGTATTTTCATGTAATTTTACAAACTTTTTAAATCAAAGCACCCATGAAAAAAATAGAATATAAATTTTGAATGTAATAGACTAAGAGCCCGCGACGGCCAGACCTTCGTTATTTTATAAAAGCTGAAAGTTTCTCTGCGCATACCCCCTACTCAGGTAGGAACGATTAGTGACATATGAAGTTTGGATCATAGTGGCTTTGGCAGGGAGCAGTTACCAAAGGGGCCTCCAAAGTTTCGTGAAAGTATAAAAGCTAATTTTTTTATATATTCTTCAGGATAGTATTAGAAGTCACGTCACCCATTGCCAGACACTTACTATAATGGAAACCCCTTGCCAGACACTTTTAAAATTTAAAGTTTAAGGGTGTCTGGCAGGGGGTTTCCACGATAGTAAGTGTCTGGCAGTGGGTGACGTGACTTCTACTACTATCCCGAAGAATATATAAAAAAATTAGCTTTTATACTTTCACGAAACTTTGGAGGCCCCTTTGGTACCTGCTCCCTGCCAAAGCCACTATGATCCAAACTTCATGTGTCGCTAATCGTTCCTACCTGAGTACGGGTTATGCGCAGAGAAACTTTCAGCTTTTATAAAATAACGAAGGTCTGGCCGTCACGGGCTCTTGTTCTATAATGTTGTCGATTTCTAATTTAATAATTTAAAATAAATATCGTTTAAATATTTACTATCGTAGAAACAATTGAATTTCCTACGCGAAATGAAAACATTTACGTTTGTGAAATTGTTCCCCTCAACGCTAACGCATCTCGTGAACAAATTTTCACTCACGAAAAAGCGGTATTTTCATTTCTTGTAGCAAAATATACCATTTTAAACAAAATGAGAATCAAAATAATGTTCAAGTAGCCATATTTCGGTCGAATTGTAATCAAAAAATTTTTAAAATCAGGAAATTTATGTAGACATGCTTATACCTATCTCTGACCCAAAAACGTCATAGACAAAAAACAAAAACAGAAATTCCAAATTTTGGCTTTCATAAAAAAATGTTTTAAAATTTTTTAAATAAACTATTTCAATGTAGAATTCAATTCTCTACAAAAAGTTTCACAAACATCAAATTGAAATTAAGCTTCATTTTTGAGATATATTAAAAACTGAAAAGAGGGCGTCATTTGCACCTACTTCCAAAATGCACATTTCAATTTGTATTCTAAAACAAAAATATTCATTAATAAAGAAATTCTCTAATGATTTGCTATTTTATTTCGGTTCCGGCATTTAAATTTCAATAAACAACCAATATTTTAACATTTTCTCAGTTAATTGCTTTGTTGCGTCACTCAATTTTAGTTAATAATGCATGTTTTTCTACATAAATAAAAAACATTTTTATTATGTAAAGCTTAGTCATTATATGTAGATATCTATCTGTAGTTGTAGAGGAGAATATTTTCTCGTTTGTTGACTTGTTAATTGAAATGATATATGGAAATGGTTTGACTTGCATTTTGTATTGAGATGATATAGGGAAATTTTAAATTTGTGTGCGGATGAAAATCTGAAAATTATAATTGAAAAGAAACAAGAAATGGACAATCTAACTTTAGACAGTCGTTCAAATGTTTGATCGAGGATTATTATGTAAATTTAAATAAAAAGAAAAAAGTTGTGGAAGTTTGTAAATTTGTGGTTATAAAAAAAATAATTATAAGCAAACAATATTATTTCATTCAAGATATATGTAATGTAATTTTAAATAAAAATGATAAGTTGTCAACATAACAAACAAAAGCTATCGCTTATATTTTATAACAATAAAGTCTTTCATTTAATAATTTTGAGTTTATTAATTAATTGTGTTGCTAACAATGGTTTCTTAGAAATCATGTAATTATTTATTTATTTATTTATTCTTTCATTCATATATATATATATATATATATATATATATATATATATATATATATATATATATATATATATATATATATATATATATATATATATATACATATATATATATATATATATATATATATATATATATATATATATATATATATATATATATATATACATAAGGCCTAGCCTTTTAAATTGTACATATACATATATTTGTATTATTAACCAGTAAATTAAAATTTTGAGTTTAATTTTACAAACTAGAATTTTAATTTAGAAAACAAACAAAAGATATCCATCCGGTCATTTAAATTTCCTATAGTAAGCTTAGTAAAGTTTTTAAATTGAAACTTGATATATAACTAAACAAGTTCACAAAGAGCATCAAACGTTTTTCTTTTAAACATTGACAGCGATGTCAATTTCCTAAGATTAGGAGACAGTTTGTTAAACAATGACAATCCATAGACGGAGAATGAACTGTTCATTCCAATCTAAGTTAGTGTCGAGTTCTACACCAAGATCTCGGCCAGATACAGAGTAAGGTATTATTTTATCCCCAAGTCGAATTAATGGGGCGTCCATTATATAATATATATGATGATGGGCGTCCATTGTCAGCATAAGATTTTGTCAAGAATGAGACATGTTGTATCCGGAAGAAGATAAGGTAAATAAAATATTTGTGTATGAATGTGGGACTTGTGTGAAGGTGAAAATAGAGCTAATAGTGGTGAATGTAATAAACATGAAACCTAAGGAACAATGGCGGATAATTTTGAGTATGGAATGTTTGGAAAAGTAAATAGGAAATATGGAAACGAAGCTCATAATGCAGCATCTAGTCCTTTGCTATCAATTTACAGGAATCATAATATATACTAAATAATGTAACCTTTTATTTATTTTATTCATACACATTTCTGTAGCTTAATTTTCTTTGTTTTTATATGTTTTTTTGCTATATTATTTTCTTTTGGTTGGTTAATATTTTTGGATAGTGAAAGATTTTCCAATACAGATCGCTTAGTTAGATACAGTTTTCCATAATATTTTTTTCTAATATAAATTTCAATACTTAACATGGCGCCGAAACGGGGACTGTTGTTTTGTAAAAGTCCCTGTTTCGGCGCCAAATTATTGTACCGGGACTTTACATACAACAATGTTATTAAAAAAAAAGAAGAATTATTGCACGATAATTACCACCAGGTAATGCCTGTTTCGGAAATCTCCTAAACGAACACAAATCTATCTTACATTAAAAATCTCGTTCGTTCAAAAATAATAAAAAAGTAATATAATAAGCAAACAATGTTATTTTATTCAAGATCTATTAAGTTTATTAAGTTATTTTATATAAGACTAGCGGGACCCGGCGTGCTTTGCTACGCCTATAAATAAAGTTTGTGTGTATACGTTTTGCTGACGTAGTAGCAATAATTTCAAAGAGTAGTAATGAGAAATGATTTTCTATTTTTTTTTTTTAAATATGAATGTAGCACTCTAGTTGATCAGTAAAATAAAAAAAATAGTATTATATATAAAACAAAGGATATATAAAAAATACGACATCAAATAAGTTTTCAGGTGTGTAAGGTTTCAGGTGAGTCTCTATATAGAACATTATATGGAACAAAAATCGATTCACAGTGCTCATACGGATTAATATACGCTTTCTTTACCGGTAGGTTACTAAAAAAGTTGCAAAAAATTTTGATCGTTATGTCATTTTATGGTCAGCAAGGGCAGTAAGAATAGTGACAATACATTCGATGAAGGTATAGAAGAAGTGATGCAAAAAAGGAATAGAAGAAGTGATGCAAAAAAAATCAAAATTATTTGGAAGTTTTTGTATTAGAATTCATAGAATGAGAAATATTTCTATTTAGTCAACATCCTAAGTCATTTTAAAGTCATTATTGATTGTTGCAAATCAATGCGAAACTAATATCTTACACACGGTCAATATATTGGCATATATGTTCCATATATAGACAACATTAATGGAATATTAATTTTTGGGCGATTTTGTGAGTAATTATTGCTCAAAGTAATTATTGAAAGTATTATTCCCGAAAAAAAGTAATTATTGTCGGGATTGAACTCAACAGAGACATCATAGTTCCAAGCCATCTTACAGACTCAGCCACAATGAAACATATTTTATTTTTCATGTGCAGATAATTTTTAAATTGAAACTTCATTATCTCATATTTATTTAAATTGAATTCTTCATCTGTGATTATACAATTGTAAATTGTATTTGTTCCCGACACGAAACACACAAAAACTGTTTTAAAGAAGTTTTTCTGAGAGAATATAAAAATTGCTTTAAAATTGCAAATTCATGTGAATTAAAATAATTACTTTAAGCTTAATCACTCTAAAAATCTCTCAAACCTTTATTTATTTTACACCAAATAGTGTAAAACTTTTGTTTATTTAACATTATACCCGTCGCATATTGTCGGTATCGAAAGGAAATTCAAGAAAACTCGTTTTGATAACAGCCATGTTCGGTTTGACTGAATCATTTGAAACAACGAAAAATTTAATACAATTGTTGTTGTTTTTTCAGTTGTTTTAGTCAAACTGAACGTACCTAAAATTCAATTTATATTGTATCATTTTTATTGCAATAATTATTTATTTTAATAAGGAAAAAATTTCAAAATGTCGTTTTAATGCTATTTCTTTATTCGTGTGCTTGTGGGCACACATTATATTTTGTGTTTTTCCGTCTAGATGCGTACACGAATAAATCAGAAGGTATTACGACGTTAGCTGGCCACTTACAGTTGTTCAGATGTGAGAAGTACGGATTCTCCAAATCTACCTAGTCCACATCCTTGCAGCAATTGTCCTTATGCTTTGTTGATGGTCATTGCAAAAGCGAGTCGCACTGGAAACTAAACGTTTGAATTCAAATGCCATATCTGTTGGGAGCATTGAAATGCGTAGCAACAGTACATCTTCCCCTTTGAATTTTCCATTCAAAATTGTAGCTTCAATGACATTGTTCATAATCTTTTTCACATAAAATTTCAAAAAAATTGTGCTATTTCAAAATATTTGACATATTTTTTCAATAAAATGTGCTGTGTAGTTGGAATTACAATATGTGTCACAACAACACATAAAACCCCTTAAGACCTAGGTTCCACAACATCATGTTTTTTAAGATGATGGACGCAAATTTATTTTCTTTTGGTCTTTATACTCTTTTTAAAGAATGGAAAACTAAATAATAAATCCTTTCACATAATAATAAACGACATAGGGCAATATTTCATGATAAAATGGAGAAAATAAAAATAAAATATTTTTTTTTTCAAATTTGTAGGAACAAAGCTAAATTGGGTTACCAATTATCCTTATAGTGCTAGAGCATATACCAAGATCATGTAAAACACAGTTTTGCTCAAGGATTAAACCCGGCATATTTAATAGTGATATGGAAGCTCATTTCTTCGAGCAAACGAAAAAGTTCATTCTTTAAAAAAATATAAAAAAATAACAAATTTGCGTCCATCAACACCTTAGAAAGCATGTTGTTGTGGGACCTTATTCTTCAAAGGTTGTTATGTGTTGTTGTTGCACACATTGTAATTCGTACTACCCAACACAATTTATTTAAAAAAAAATGGAATGTCATCATCAAAGAATATTCTATAACTAAGACTAAGGGTGCTATCGTTGATTGAAAAAAGTTCATCCGCCAACATCCCTAAGTATAAGTAAACATATCACTTTGGCTAGTCATATCTCACTGCTATTGCCAGTGGTATACGATATCTCAAGCTAACATATATGCAAATAGCAGGGACCTAAGTGCGCAGGGTTGTTACACCCATAGATCAAAAATTTTAAATTTTACAAATCTTCCTGTGGGAGTATATATTTAATTCATTAATGAATTCTTTAATTCATTAATGCATAGTTACCAAGTTTGCAAATTACTATTGCATACGTGTTGGCAGCTAAGTCCCACCATTTTTAATCAGTTTGTTCATCATGATTGCCATCCGTGTTTGATGAGCTATGTTTCTTTTTATAGTATTTGTGCGGCTCCCATTTCGTAATTTTTAACTTTAAATCGATATAATCTATAATATCAACTATCTATCATCACTTATTTTTGGGAACTTGTCTTACATACAATTGCAAACCAACAACATATTATTATTATTATTATTATCATTTATTTCTCTCAAAAATATACAGATTTTAATATCTAATAATACAATATAATGAACTTAACAATTAAACAAAAACAATTTAAAACATAAGCAAACTTTGAGAAAAAATTAGGGTCATTCTGTTGACTGTGAGTCAAGTAACGAATGAACCTTCATGTTAATAAAACTTAATTTGATGTAGATGAGAAAATTCGAAACATCATGTCGTTGAAACATAAGCTAGGATCATCTAAAGATAAAACACATGATAAAGTCGGTGTTTATGAACTATCTTGTTGTGATTACTATAAAAATATTATATGGGCAGACGCTTAGGTGTTTGAAGAAACGCTTTAAGGGACATTCTGGATACATTAAAACAAACCAACCAAATAAAGCCCCAATAGCAAAACATGTTTTGGAAAATAAAATGATTATTTAAATTTTTCAATAGATGATATGAGGTTAAAGAAAGAGGTGCACGACAGCAATAAATTGGATGCTTTTGTATCCCTTTACATTCATAAGGACATAAACGCAATTAATATCGACAAAGGCAACATAAATTCAAATTTATTTAATTTATTTACTAACCACTTTTAAACGTTTGTTGATGATGGGTTGCAAATAACCCGAAATATATTCAATTATATAAAATAAAAAATAATTAGAAATAATAATAAAGAAATTTTATTTTTTAGGAGTGGACTCAATAAGGTGTAAATTATACATTCATTTTTCAATTTCTGAAAATTAAGTTAACGCAAAAAACATTGATCAAAGCAAACTACGCGTATAAACCGATTTTTAAAAAAATCAATTAAAATAATTATCACCAATCACCAATGAAAAAATAAAATACGACAATTGGAAAAAGCAAATCGTAGTTTATTTGCAACTTTAACATTAAAAACCACGTTTTAAATTCAAATACGGCACCATCTATTGGCTAACCCAAATTTATAAGGCGTATATCACACTATCAAATATTTGATGACGATTTTTTTGCTTCTAATCGTTCTATTTTAATTAACAATAGGGCGATTTTTCTGTTCCGGTGTTTACCGCAATGGCGCTGCAAAAAGGGGATAAGAGAAAAAATCACAAAAATTTTATATGGAATTCCATACAAAACACAATTTGAATAATTTTAAAAGTTATCTATGAAATTTCTCATTTTACTTCAATTAAATAATTTAAATTTGCTTATGGAGTATTATTGACTATATATTAAGCTTAATATATAAAATATTTTCTTTTCTTTTGTCCGTAAAACAAATACGAAAATAGGTTAAATTTTTCATACAACTTTGTATGGGAAATTTTGGCAATTTTTATGCTTCTTTTTTGAGCGACTTAAGAATAATATTTTATATGTTACGCTTAAAATATAGTCAATAATACTCCATAAGCAAATTAAAATTGTTCAATTGTGGTAAAATGAGAAATTTCATGGATAATTTTTAAGATTATTCAAGTTCTGTTTTGTATGAAATCCCATATAAAAGTTTTTAAATTTATTCTCTTATCCCCCTTTTGCAGCGCCATTGCGGTAAACACCGGAACAGAAAAATCGCCCTATACAAATAAGAGTATTTTTCAATTTGATATTGATTTTTATAAATTAACATTGAAGATCAATGAAAAATTTAAAAAAATAAATAAATAAATTTAAATTATTGTTTTCTTTAATTTTTACTCTTATTTTTATTCAAACTTTATAAAAACCAATACAATAAATTTTTTACACGTTTCGATACTTTTTAACGCTTCTATAATTAATATATAACCTCCACAATAGTTATTTAAGTATTAAGGGCAGCAAGAGTGTTTTACCGATTGAGGATATATGTTTTGAGATCGAGGCGAAGTCGAGATCTCTAATATATCCGAAATCGGTAATACTCTTAATGCCCAAAATGCTTATTACATTTTTTGCACGATTAATAAAAATTCAATTAAAATTATTTAAATAATAAAATTCATTCACAAAATTCAAGTTTGAATGTTTTAAAGAAAATTTCTTAAAATGTCGTTTCAAAATAGTAAGCTTTGCGTTTCATCATAATTCTATAGGTTTTTTTGTTGCAAAACTCAATTCCATCGAATATTTTTTCAAAATAAATTGCTTTTAAATCTTTTAATTGCAATATTTTTAAATGAATATTATTTAAATTTGAAGCTAGTGAATAGACGTACACAATTATTTAACTAATAATCGTTTTCCTACTCCTATTACAGTAAATTATAAATTACATCACACTATCCATGAAATGTAAATTGATTATTTCAAATAGCGTGCGGTAAGTAAAAAAAAGCGTGCGGTAATGGATTTTCATATATATATATTACCGCACGCTTTTAATAAAAAGAAAAATTTTTATTTAAAGAAAAATTTGATTTTTAAAAATTAAATATTTCAATTCATTTTGACACAGAATAATGCAAAGCCTACCACAATTTGTAAACTATTTGCATTTAATTTATAATAAGTAGCTCATTTTTTCAAGTAATTATATGCGTTTGGGCATTAAAACAAAGTCGTAGGAAAAGTATATAACAAATCTCGAGTTGTAAAGCATTTTCCATGCTCGTGAAGATACTGCACTCGACGCTACGCGTCTCGTGCGCAAAATTTTCCCTCGCATGTAAAATGCTATTTACAACTCTAGATATGTAATATACTATTTTATTCACACCCTGAGGTCTCCCTTACTGGTAAGTAATTACTTACCGCCTGCATGATCGGTAAGGAATTACTTACCAACCTGTGAATTGTAAACGAAACTTACTATGTTTATTTACGAATCAGTAAACATGCAAAATCGCCTGATCGTGCAAAAAATTATCAATAATCTTTGGTAACGTATTTAACTTAGCATAATATGTTTTTCGTTTATTATCAAATAAAACAAAATTTTATTTACTAAAACATATTTGATAGTCTAATAATGGCCTTATACAGAAGTTTACTATCAATTGAATAAATTGATTTACGCTGCCATCTGAAAGATGGCATATGAACCATCCATATTTAACATTTAATTCGTAATTAAAAAATATTAAGACATTTAATCAAGATAATAACTATCCTATCTCTCAAGCTGGACCATCATACACACATTGTACAAAATTTCATTAAGATTGGTTACGTTGTTGCGGAGTTCATCGCGGACAAACATCGTGACACGTGATTTTTATATATATAAGAAGAAAAAAGATATAAATTTTTTATCACATCAATAAACAAATATTATTTGAAAATATTTTTAATATAAAATATATGGATTTGAAAGGTAAAAAGCTTAATCGAGTTCGTCGATTCCATTGTGAATTCGAGTCCCTTGTAATGAATTTGATACTGGATATAAATTCGTGGTTATATCCCATGGATGATAAACTTTGTTTGAAGACCAAAGGAACAATGGTTGATAGATTTAAGTGTGTAATGTTTGCAAAGGTGTATATAATGGAGGGAGACGAAGCTCAAAATGCAACATCCAGTCGTTTGTCTGCTTATGTTTCGTATGGTGGACTGTCAATGGGATTTCAAAAAGATGCTATCAGTTTACAGGAATCATCATGTAAACTTACTTTATTGTGAGTTTTATTTATATAAATTTCTGTAGTATAATTTTCTTTGTTTTATTTAATATGTTTTTTTTCGTTAAATTATTTTCTTTTGGTATACAACCATGATTTATTTGTTTGGTTAACATTTTTGTATAATGAGAGATTTCCCAATGCAGATCGCTTATTTAGATACAGTTTTCCATAATTTTTATCTATTATAAAATCCAGAACTTAACAATTTTAATAGCACTCCGTGGTTTTTATTCTTAAATAACCAATTGACCGATTTTTGCAATAAAAACCCATGAACGTCTTAAATCCTTATTGCTTTGTTTTAAGACACAATCAAAAAGTCAATACGCCAATTTGTAGATAAATTTTTTAACCTAAATAATTTAAAACAAACTTTCTACACAGTTAAAAAAAAATTGAATATGTAATGAAAATTGCTACACATATAGGTCCTACGGAAGTTTCCATTACAAAACAATACAAAGCTTGCTATATAAAGTTAAACTAATGCTCTTTGCATCAATATTTAACAGAGTACTTGGAGTAAAATAAAAAAGCTTGTTGTTTAAAAATGTCTGTTATTTGCATTAAATAAATTACACGCAACATTTTTGTTAGTATGACATTTTAATGCAAATTACATCATAATTTCGAGATACTCTGATTATTACGCACCTACCTAAATTAATCAAATTAAAATAAAAAAATTACAACGGAAAAAATTAAAACATACATACCACCGTAATCACTATTATTATAGACTTTCAGCTGAGAAGCGATAACTAAAATATACATGAAACGATTTTAACTATATATCTCTAAAATGGATAATACTCTAGTGAATTTTAAAATTTCATTAACGTATTAAATTGTAGCAAGGTGCATTAAAACTTCTAGCTGTTCTATAGAAATAAATTATGATGCAAAAGTTCTTTTAAACTTTATAGAAATGCATTGAAATTAGGTTTAATGCAACATTTACTTTACAATTCAATAATAACCTGCAACGCATAGCTCCTATTGCAAGACTTGCTTTAAATATTGCAGTTACTTTTTCAACTGTGTACATCAAGGGGATTTAGTTTTACAAGCATCTTCAGCAAAATCCGTTCCGTTCACTAAATGTTTTATTTCATATTTTAATACTAATAATAATTTTTAATATTTTCTTTGTATTAAATTTTTTCTTCAAATCCCGTTAGAACAAAATAAAAAAAAACTGAGAGGCAAGATAACCTTTCATTCTTGTTTAAAGAAAATTAAAAAGGTATAAAAAAAGAAGGCAGTGTTAAGGACTGCCGACAGAAGTGAAAACTTAAATCTGTGAAATAGCTGTGTTTTTTGTCTTTCTTCCAATTATTGTAGCATTGCAAATTAAAATTTCAGAATGTTTAAATTAAAATCATTAAAATTATTCTGGGTTTCACATCTATCAGCATTCCAAGCAACTATTATATACATTTTTATATCTTCTATAACAATAATAATAATAATAATAATAATAAAATAAAGTGTTTGTCTGTCTGCATGCGCTCTCCAGCGAAATCTGTAGCACACAGGAGTCTGAAATTTTGCCAGGAGTAGGCCATTAACAGGTACTAATGCACCTCGGAGCCGAAATTTTAAAATTTAATTTATTTTATTGAATTAATAATTTTAATTTTCCTAATGGTTAAATATATGCCTAAATGTATATTATATTTTATACATAAATTATTCAACTTTCACTCAGTTATCTTTGATCGATTTTTTTTCCGCAAAACAGAATTACCATTCAAATGGAAAATTAAAGTTGACAAACAAATTCATTTAGATGAAAATTATATACATTTATATATTTATTATATACATACAATTATATGCATCCAACACATTACGTTGCAAATAATATTTATAATTTACAACACTCATGTTCTTGGTTTGGTGTATATACATATGTAATACATATTTCATTTGCTTTATATATATATGTTATTTTTTTTTTTTTTTTTTGTAAGGCGTTCATGCTCCATGTAGGAGCGTTGCCAGGTTAATCAGCTTTAAATATTCACCACGGTCATTCGCAACAGCGACATAATTACCATGGCAGCCGATTTTTTTAAGGTCGTTTATTACGTCAGTCTCCCATTGTAGTCGTGGTCTACCTCGCGGTCTACCACTCCCTGGGGTACTAACGTACATTTTTCTAATCATTCCAGACTGTGAATCGGCTCGTAGAACATGCCCAAACCAAGCAATCCTATTAGAACGGATACAACCTATTATATCAGGACCCTGAAGAAGGTCTCTGATCTCAAAGTTATACCGGGTTCTATACTCTCCATCGTCTGTCTTAAGCGGACCAAAAATGTAGCGTAGGATCTTACGCTCAAATACAGATAAATGCGATTAGTCATTTTGTGTAAGGGTCCACGTTTGTGACCCATACATCACAACAGGTCTAATCAATGTCTTGTATAACTTGAGCTTGGTGTTAGTTGATACATACGGTGATCCAAGGAGAGGTTTTAAAAAGTTCGATTACCTGCAGCGATTCGAGCTTTAATATCTGTAAGTATGCTGTTGTTTGAGTTAAGCATTGATCCCAAATATTTAAAAGATTCAACTCCCTCAATTCGTTCATCGCCGCACATCAAATCTTTCTTCTCAGCCTCTCTTGAAACATTCATATGTTTGGTTTTATTGTAGTTAATTTGCAGACCAATTTTCCTAGCACCACTCTCAAGCGACTTGAAAGTCTCACTCATAACAGCTTCACTTCGGCCGAGGATGACAACATCATCAGCGTAAGCAATCATCTGTACTGAGTTTATTGACAAGATATTGTTATTAGTCGGTAGTTTCTTTTGAGGCCACACATATTCCAAGGCTAGATTAAAAAGTATAGGAGAGATAGCATCACCTTGTCTTAAACCGGAGTCGACTTTAAAAAACTTTGATATTTCGTTCTCTACTCGTACACAGCATTGAGAGTTCTGTACTGTCATTTTGCATAGTGATACCAGTTTACCAGGAATTCCCATTGACACCAGAGCAGACCATAGAGTCTCTCGTTCGAGAGAGTCGTAGGCCTGCCTGAAATCAATGAAAAGTTGGTGCACAGGTATGTTGAACTCTCGACACTTTTCCAAAATCATCCTTATCGAGAAAAGTGCATCGGTGGTACCTCGGCCCCGCCGGAAACCACACTGATATTCTCCAAACAGTTGTTCAGCAAAAGGATTGATTTTGGATAGCAAAATGTAGGAAAAGATCTTATATGCTGTGCAGAGGAGGGCGATTCCTCTGTAGTTTGCACATTGTAGGCGATTACCTTTTTTATGGATTGGTATCAGCATAGCTGTGTTCCAGTCCTGTGGCATGGTTTCAATCCTCCAGATCATTTGAACAAGTTCAAACAATCTTGAGGATAGAGTTTCGCCACCATGTACAATCATTTCGGATGTTTTATCGTCGATACCAGATGCTTTATTGCATTTTAATTTTGACAGCGCCGCATCGAATTCCTCTCTGGTGGGTTCTTCTACATGTACCTTTGACGCACGAATAAGCTTAGCTCGTCGCCCGACTTGTTGCTGGTCACTTAAGTTGAGAAGATTCTCAAAATAAGCGGCCCAAGTATGTAAAATATTTTTAAGGTCTACTTGTAGCTCCCCATTTTCGTTTTGAATAGCAGTCGATCTAGTTTGAGGGCCTTCTTTAAGGTTTTAACCTGTTGAAAGAAGTTCCTTATTGAAGCTTTCAATCTCCTCACACTGTCTCTTCCACCATTCTCTCTTCGTTCGTCTACATAGCTTTGTAACGGCTTGTCTTGCCAGTTTATAATTCTCCTTCGTGGACCTGGTGTTGTAATGGATAGTTTGGACTAATGTCAGAACGCAGTGTGTTACAGCCGCAGTTTCCTTAGTTGTTGTTCCTTATATTAATCTGTACCACTTGTAATAGATTCTCATCCCTTCATCATCAATAGTCATATTTCATGTAGTTTCCTTGACCCATAGTTTCCTTATATTTCTTAAAATCTACTAAATCTGCAATAGCCGGACAAACGTATGGGAGAAAGAAAATTGCACTAATTACCTTGATTTATTTATTCATTAATATAACACAATATTGGTTAATTTGAATTAATTAATAGTTTTCATTAATCATCATCCGTATAACCACTAAAAATTAATCAGAATCTAATCTTGCAACGCACTAAAATTGACGCGCGTTATACTTCCATTCGATTGTTCTCGCCATACTACTTGAGTTTGAACTTTTTTGTTTCAAAACACAAACCGTAATGAAACAACGAAATTCTCAAAACCTCATAACAGCTACGTGTATTTTGTTTCCAATCGTCAACATACAACGAATTACTATTTCTGCCTTGTTAAACATTTGATTTGTCTTTGTATGAGTGTTTTGCTTTAAACAATCCTTCCGTGATTGATCTGAACTTCACTGTATTGATATTGCAGAATGTAGTTATTAAATGTCTAAACATCCTAACATTGATCGAATCTGTATTTGATTCATTTTGAATTCAATTATACGTGTTATGAATGTGTCGGAAATATTGTGGGTCCCAACCTTCTTTTCGTACAATATTATCAAACAGCAAACGGTTTTGTGTAACTATAAAAAGTTCCCAATAATTTGAAAATCTGATGTAAATTAATTATCTCCCATCTAAACACTGTATTCGAGTTATTGCGAGACTAAAAATTTGGCTATATAATGAGCCACTGTAGCCTTTTCGCTCTCAGTCAGCAATTTTTTCTCATGAATGTCGAAATTACCGTGAAATTTTGCATTCATGCATTTTCATATTAAAATTAAGTTAAAATATAAGTAGTGAAATTTTTAATTAGTAAAGATTGTTAGTTCAATTAGTTCAATTTGTTTTAGATGTGTCCGTCCAGTTAGTGCAATTTAGAAAAAATTTTATATGTTTTGTGCCGTAAAAACGACAAACAAAATAATGACCTTGTCGGTCATATGCTCTCAGTCAGCAATTTTTTCTCATGAATGTCGAAATTACCGTGAAATTTTGCATTCATGCATTTTCATATTAAAATTAAGTTAAAATATAAGTAGTGAAATTTTTAATTAGTAAAGATTGTTAGTTCAATTAGTTCAATTTGTTTTAGATGTGTCCGTCCAGTTAGTGCAATTTAGAAAAAATTTTATATGTTTTGTGCCGTAAAAACGACAAACAAAATAATGACCTTGTCGGTCATAGGCTCTCAGTTTAAAATTGCGATTCACACAGTACTCGTTCAGTCTAGTACTTTTTTGTGTTATTGAATTCATTTTGTGTTTTGACGTCTGCGAGTCGATCATTATTTTGTGTACAAGACAGCTGATTTTTTTGTTCCTGAGCTTCTTTGAACGTGGAAAGTGAATTAGGTCTTGCGGTGTGATTAATTTTTGTGTATTAAGGTGGAAAATGTGACTCCCAAGACAAGAAGCTAATTTATGGGATCCAAAACACACCTATGTAAAAGGATCAACTTATTAAGACATGCCAAGGTAATGTTAATCATATCTTTTGTAGTTTTGTTATTTTGAGGATCATTGAAACACCGGCGTAGTATCTGTGGTGTAGAAGTAAATAGTTACTAACAGTCAGTGAATCCCATGCGAGATTCAGGTCAAATAATTCAACTCAATATAATAGTGTTTGCCAATAAAGAGATGGATAAGAGTATAACCAGGTATAACAAAACGACTGTGATATATTCGTCTACTTAATTTTTGTTTTTTTGAAAGACTGTGATAATAGTGTATAACAAAACGACGGTGATATATTAGTTTACTTAATGTTTGTTGGCATCAATTAATTGTTAAAAATCCGCATGTTAATCTATGTAACCTTGAAAAGTCGAACTGTGTAATTGAAAAGTGGTTCAAGGATTAAGCTTTTGTGATAATATTATAAACCAAAACGAGTTTGATATACTATGGAATTTAATTTTTTTGTGTGTTGATGTCAATTAATTGTTCCAAGTTCGTATAAAAATTTTTCTTAACCTTAAAAAGTCGAACTGTATAAGTAATCAAAAAAATAAGGAACAACTAAACACTAAAAACTTCCATGTTTTCTGTGATATTATTATAAGGTAACAAAATAACTGTGATAAACTGTTTAGCTTAATTTTTGTGGCTTGTATCGATTAATTGTTCCAAATTCGTCGAACTGTATAAGAAAAACAAAAAGAAATTTTCCGTATTTAAGATGCTGTGTTAAAATTATAGGATAACTAATTAACTGTGATAGACTAGCTTAATTTTTTTGTGTGTTTGTTTCTATTAGCTGTACAAACAATCCGTGTGTATCTTGATTTCTAAATATAAACTATATTTAAATAACCGAATTAAGATTGTGAAAACTGTTAGTTGCTAAACGTTATAATAAAAAAAACAACGGAAACCTTAAATTATATTTAAACATTCTATTGATTATTGTGAAAATTCTGATTGCTAAACATTAAAAAAAAAATGAAAGAGAATAAAAAAACCATGAATTATATTTAAATATTCTACTTATTCTTGTGAAAACTTCGTGTCACTAAGCATCATAAACAGCTAATGCCTCAGATATTGCGGCGCAACAATTATTTCCACATTCTTGCAACATCTCTCCGGAATCACTTGGATAAAGCAACGTCACGTTCATGCCATATTTCTACCGATTTTGGCTGTAGTTGCCGGGGGTGTTTCAACGCAACTTTTCTGCGATAATTTGATAATGTTTGTGGCAGTGTTTGCCTCGCCTGTCTATCAATTGTTCCGCTCTCGCCAAGTTCTTGCAGCGCAACATATATAATCATAATTTTCATCTTGTACAACGTATTGTTTTTTTTTTGGTATATACAATTTAAATTTTGATCATAATTGACAACTTATACAAAATACTGATATACGATTGTTGCATCGTATTCTCAACTGTTTCAACGTGCTCAACTATGATTGCAAGTGGATTCCGCCAATAATATTACATTCATACAAATTGGTACAAATTCATCCAACGCTGCTGACTGCATGTTTATCTCACGTTTCTATTTTACGTTTTATGTTACATTTGTAAATTAATCAACGTTGCCGATTGCCAGTATAATTAACGTTTCTATGTAACGTGTTATTTTACAATTATAAATTATTCAACGCTGCTGAGTGCCTGTTTGATTACGTTTCTACACAACATTTTTTTTTGATTCAACAAAATCTTACAAATTTATATAACGTTTCTACTTATCATTTTTGATACAACCATATTTTACATCAATTACAACATTTTTGATTCAACAAAATTTTACAAATTTATATAACGTTTCTACGTATCATTTTTGATTCAACAAAATTTTTACATCAATTACATCATTTTTGATTCAACAATATTTTACATCAATTACCTCATTTCTGATTCAACAAAATTTTAAATCAATTACAACATTTTTTGATTCAACAAAATTTTTACAAATTTACATACCGTTTCTACGTATCATTTTTTGATTCAACAATATTTTACATCAATTACATCATTTTTGATTCAACAAAATTTTACAAATTTATATAACGTTTCTACGTATCATTTTTGATTCAACAAAATGTTTACAAATTTATATACCGTTTCTACGTATCATTTTTGATTCAACCATATTTTACATCAATTATATCATTTTTGATTCAACAATATTTTACATCAATTACATCATTTTTGATTCAACAAAATTTTACAAATTTATATAACGTTTCTACGTATCATTTTTGATTCAACAATATTTTACATCAATTACATCATTTTTGATTCAACAAAATTTTACATCAATTACAACATTTTTTGATTCAACAAAATTATACAAAGTATTTTCGAGAGATTCCTAACGTGATCACCGTGTTGATGGAGGGCTGATCTAAACAGGATAGGAGGACGAGGTTTAATCATGGGGTGAGTGAATTTATTGTATTACTTAGGTCATATGGATAAAGGGGTGTGAATGTGTGTGTGTGTGTGTGGGCGTATGTGAGTGAACGTGGGGGTTGGACGTGTTGATCGTGGGTCTTTCGCAACAGGGGTCGCCAGAGTCTTCGTTTTTCCACTTGTATTTCTTTCCATTTCTGCAAATTTTCGTGAATAGCGTACATGTCTGTATTTGTGCTGAAGTAGCAGGGTTACTTTATCGTTCCCATGGGCTGAAGCTAGTTTGGGGCTTGAAAATCAATCTCGCTAGGTACGCTTCCTGCTATGTCCTTCTCATTGGTTCGCCAATGAGAAAGCGCTTCATTACAAATTGGCGCCCAACGTGGGGCTCCTCTAAGGGTCCCTACAGCGATGTAGGACTCTGGAGGAGTCCCTCCATAATTTCAAAAAATTCGAAAAATTTTTTTTTAAATTTTTTTCTTCTAAATTAACTTTCATTCCTTCCAAACAATAGTAAAAGACTCTGGCGGCGTGGAAGCAGTTCCCTGCTTCACACGCGCAGGAGCAAAGGAAGTCTGAGATTCCTCAGACTTTTCTTTGATGGGGAGTTGCGTCCCTACGCCTCCAGCAATGATCCCTTTTTTGTATTTTTGAAACGCAAGGGTGAGAATGATTCTTCGGGATCATTCTCAATGGGCTTTACAAACCCACGGACCCTAGTAACGGCTGGGTTTCTTACTGGCACAGGGAATGCCAGAGGTTTCCAGATGCCAGGCTTAGATATTTGTGAAATGGTGTATACGCCTATCACATCCAGCCTGGTCATCTGGTCATGCTCTGGGTTCGCTGTGACAGTGAGATTCTCAGCTGGGCTAACAGCTCCATAACGTTAGAGTCTCCTCCCTGGAGCATTAGCACCCTAAGATCTGAGTTGTCGGGTTCTCGCGAATGATACTGGGGAACATCTTCTAAAGCAGTTTGATATCAACTGCTGAGGGAAGATGTTCGCCCAGCCTTCATGTCGCGAGTTAGTTGGATTAACTCAGATCATAGCACCTCCCCGTATGTTTCGTCGTTCTCGATCGCGGATGAGGGGTGTCGGTTGATTGAATAATGGTGCAGAGGATTTATCCTCTGACCATTCCGGCGGCACTTGTCATCCGGGTGACAGGCCGACGACACATACCCCACCTTATTCCCTTCCCACCATATCAATTCCCTTCCTTATCCATCCCCTCTTCTCCCCTTTTCCTTTCTGATTACCCATCCTTTTAACGTAGCCTATTTTAACTTTTCTTTGGTCCCAAAATAAAATAAAATATAAAAACTAAAATCAACAATATTAAGAAAGAACGGCGATCACCACCTTCAACCCCAGGTGTGGTGAACTCCCCCCGTGATTGGTCCGTCCGTCCGTCGTCAGTAAATGAATAAATAAATAAATATATTAAATAAATAAATAAATATTTATTAATAAATAAATAAATAAATATTTGTTAATAAAACTGCTGATTTTTTCATATGCTAATTCCTGTTCTCTCTCATTTTTTTAGGACACCCCAAATTAAAATTATATAAAACTAAGACACTAAAATTATGGGAATCTAAGGAACGTAAATTAATTGAAATTATTTAAAACTAAAATTATTGGAAACTAAGGAGTCAAAATAAAACTTAGAAAATCAAACCTTCTAAATCAAGATTCAACATAGCACGTATCAAGATTTTTTTATTATATTATTGATTATTAGACTTAGTGTGCATGATAATTTTAAGTTAGCTTGATAGCTTATGGTTTATAAGCAATAAAATACGATATTAAGTTAAAAGAGAAAAAATTAATAATACGATTTAATCAAGATTAACCATAAAATTGAATAAATTATCGTATTTTATTGTTTATTAACAATTTTTCAAAAGAAAAAACAATTCAAATATACATTATTAATTTATAATTTTAAGTTTAACTTTCTTGTCAAACCGGTAGGCTTGCCGTACTTCTATTTTTTTTTGTTTGTTACTCCGCTTTTAGTTTACAATTGCCATCTTCTGCAATAGTCGTAGTATACCGGTTTACTCTCAAATTACATTTTTTTTTCTCCTTTCTTTTTTCACTGATTGTTCACACACCAACAACTTAATTAGTAAAAGATATTTTCATTCTTGATTACCCTCGGCGTTAGCCCGTTTTACAAGTTTCTCACTCCATACATCTGACGAATTGGTCAGAATTCGCGCAGCTGTTTGAGGTTTGAATAACGGAAATTCCATATAACTCTTTGAATTCTGCTTTAATATATTTGAAGTAAATATTGTAATAAAATAATTTTATTTTTATTAATAATTAAATTGTTTATTTGGCTTCAGCGCTCGCATTGATAGTGTATCAATTTTCTTTTCGCTCTCCATATACTTGCCTTATTGTTCTAGTCCTGTGCGGCGGTTTGAGTTTTTCATAATATCAGCTGCTGATAAGATTGACGAATCGTTATGGTTGGTACATCGGGTCGAATGCCTCGACCTATTGTAGATAAAATTTTAAATACGGATAACCTAAACATTTTTGTATTCGATGAAGTCAATTGACTTCTTCAAGCCTCATATCTGGTATCGAACAAACGATTTAATCGGTATTTACGTAGTGGTGAACAATTACTGGTGGCCAGCGTCACTTTAGATGAAAAATTTCGAACAATCCTACGGAATTATATGACGAATCTAATTGATGCCACACCAAAACGTGAAATTCCAAGTTTCCATACGAATTCCACTGCCAGAAATTAATTTCAATGAAATGAAATTGTAGATTGTAGATATAGAAAAACATATTCCGGTTGATTTCGTGTAAGCAATGTTCAATGTTCACCAATTCTCAATCCCGTGCCGAACGCTATTTTAAATTATTGATTAAACGATAAAGGGCGCACATGAGCAAACACAACGTCTTAAATTATTAGAAAAATATAAGAGAATTCAACTTTCGTATTCTAATCACAGTCACGCAGAATTGATGCAGAAAATATAAATTTAATAATAAATCTTGATGTTCCAAATCCATCACTGAATTACTTACATCGAATTGGTCGAGCGGGACGGTCCTGAAGCTTTGGAGTATCAATAACATTTGTTTAAACCGGCTTGGATAGGTTCAAATTTCAACAACAAAAAAAAAAAAATGTCCGTCTTAAAAATTTCCAAGTTCAAAAGATCAAGGTGTTGATTTTGTTACGATGTGGAAAAGCTCAAATATGATGAAATTTATGATGCTGATGATAGTAGAAATGAATCAATCGATTCACCAAATTTTCAAATAGTTGCCAACCAGAAATTTTGTCAGTGGCAAGTATATTGAATCACCTATGAATGAATTTAAGAAAATAATTGATGGTTCCATTGCCGACAACAGGCTCCGACATTGTCTATCCCTGTATTCGCAGATAACCTAATTTCAGGCTAGGAGAAAAGCTGGCTTGGGTTTCAGATATTGAGATTCTTCCAAGGGGCGAGGTTTGGAGATTGTGGTTACCCAAGGAATGCACTGACGAGTGTATTGCAAGGGCCCACAGTCCACCAGCTTCATCTCATGGGGGTTTAGCAAAAACAAAAATATTGTATTCTGTCGTAATATTATTTTGAGCGATGCAGATAAACTGCAGACAATTATCTGTAGCGCTCTCACAAAGATTTGCGAAGCCAAAGTTTGAAAGTTGGTAGGTAGCGCTGCTTATCAGCTGGAAGACCTGGCTTCCCAAACGAAGAGGTATCTACCATTCGAAGGACAGTCTAGCTCAAGGTCTGAATGGTATATGTTTATTGTTGATTCGCCATCTCTCATTTATATTGAAAATACAAATATTTCAAGCAAATATTATCATCTGGACATTTCTCGGCTACTTGACCATCAATAGGTTGAACCTCTAATAATTTGCGAGGACGTTCTTGGTCTTTCGCTAACGGCTTTTCACGATCATGTATTTCATCTTTACATTCTGCTTTTAAGTAATGAATTGTATTTTTTTTGAAGATTTATTTTTGTCTGGTATTGAATGGAATCATCACGGATTCTGCTCAGTTCTATTTCGCTGCAGTTGTTCATTCCTGAGGACATGCTTCTGGTCGCAGACGTTTTTTTTCGGAATCATTCGGTTTGGGTTCAAAATTTCCAATTTTAAAATTTAAATTATGTAATAGCCCGGCTAGCTTAGTCAATAGAGCATAAGATTCGTGAGCTCAGGTGTAGGGTTCGAGCCCGTAATATCTAAGTACGTGGTCGTAGATGGATCCCCAGTGAAAAGAAAATGACAGATGGTACTTCGCTTTTCGAGTTCCTTTCAATTGTTTTTTTTTGTGACTGTCAGGTCCGGGAACCCCCAGATCTGCCCGAAATTGGGTCTGGAAGATGTTAGTTATCTATCGTTTGCAATAGAGTAGAATACTGATTTTATCGATACCCCTCCCAAAAGTTTTTTTTGTATAATCATAGATACTTTGTTACCTTGTTTCTGCTAAGACTGAGTTTGTAATACCGATCGAATTGATTGCTAATCTGTGGTACGTCGAGGTGCTTCACCATGCTAATATGTATATACAAGGTCTATTGGCGACCAGCCTATGCCTTTTTCAACTTCTTTTTGGTCATAAGTGTTCGTCCAAAAAGCACTTGTTCTGTAATGGATAGTCTGGACTAATGTCAGAACGCAGTGTGTTACAGTCGCAGTTTCCTTAGTTGAGTTCCTTATATTAATCTGTACCACTTGTAATAGATTCTCATCCCTTCATCATCAATAGTCATATTTCATGTAGTTTCCTTGACCCATAGTTTCCTTATATTTCTTAAAATCTACTAAATCTGCAATAGCCGGACAAACGTATGGGAGAAAGAAAATTGCACTAATTACCTTGATTTATTTATTCATTAATATAACACAATATTGGTTAATTTGAATTAATTAATAGTTTTCATTAATCATCATCCGTATAACCACTAAAAATTAATCAGAATCTAATCTTGCAACGCACTAAAATTGACGCGCGTTATACTTCCATTCGATTGTTCTCGCCATACTACTTGAGTTTGAACTTTTTTGTTTCAAAACACAAACCGTAATGAAACAACGAAATTCTCAAAACCTCATAACAGCTACGTGTATTTTGTTTCCAATCGTCAACATACAACGAATTACTATTTCTGCCTTGTTAAACATTTGATTTGTCTTTGTATGAGTGTTTTGCTTTAAACAATCCTTCCGTGATTGATCTGAACTTCACTGTATTGATATTGCAGAATGTAGTTATTAAATGTCTAAACATCCTAACATTGATCGAATCTGTATTTGATTCATTTTGAATTCAATTATACGTGTTATGAATGTGTCGGAAATATTGTGGGTCCCAACCTTCTTTTCGTACAATATTATCAAACAGCAAACGGTTTTGTGTAACTATAAAAAGTTCCCAATAATTTGAAAATCTGATGTAAATTAATTATCTCCCATCTAAACACTGTATTCGAGTTATTGCGAGACTAAAAATTTGGCTATATAATGAGCCACTGTAGCCTTTTCGCTCTCAGTCAGCAATTTTTTCTCATGAATGTCGAAATTACCGTGAAATTTTGCATTCATGCATTTTCATATTAAAATTAAGTTAAAATATAAGTAGTGAAAGTTTTAATTAGTAAAGATTGTTAGTTCAATTAGTTCAATTTGTTTTAGATGTGTCCGTCCAGTTAGTGCAATTTAGAAAAAATTTTATATGTTTTGTGCCGTAAAAACGACAAACAAAATAATGACCTTGTCGGTCATATGCTCTCAGTCAGCAATTTTTTCTCATGAATGTCGAAATTACCGTGAAATTTTGCATTCATGCATTTTCATATTAAAATTAAGTTAAAATATAAGTAGTGAAATTTTTAATTAGTAAAGATTGTTAGTTCAATTAGTTCAATTTGTTTTAGATGTGTCCGTCCAGTTAGTGCAATTTAGAAAAAATTTTATATGTTTTGTGCCGTAAAAACGACAAACAAAATAATGACCTTGTCGGTCATAGGCTCTCAGTTTAAAATTGCGATTCACACAGTACTCGTTCAGTCTAGTACTTTTTTGTGTTATTGAATTCATTTTGTGTTTTGACGTCTGCGAGTCGATCATTAATTTGTGTACAAGACAGCTGATTTTTTTGTTCCTGAGCTTCTTTGAACGTGGAAAGTGAATTAGGTCTTGCGGTGTGATTAATTTTTGTGTATTAAGGTGGAAAATGTGACTCCCAAGACAAGAAGCTAATTTATGGGATCCAAAACACACCTATGTAAAAGGATCAACTTATTAAGACATGCCAAGGTAATGTTAATCATATCTTTTGTAGTTTTGTTATTTTGAGGATCATTGAAACACCGGCGTAGTATCTGTGGTGTAGAAGTAAATAGTTACTAACAGTCAGTGAATCCCATGCGAGATTCAGGTCAAATAATTCAACTCAATATAATAGTGTTTGCCAATAAAGAGATGGATAAGAGTATAACCAGGTATAACAAAACGACTGTGATATATTCGTCTACTTAATTTTTGTTTTTTTGAAAGACTGTGATAATAGTGTATAACAAAACGACGGTGATATATTAGTTTACTTAATGTTTGTTGGCATCAATTAATTGTTCCAAATCCGCATGTTAATCTATGTAACCTTGAAAAGTCGAACTGTGTAATTGAAAAGTGGTTCAAGGATTAAGCTTTTGTGATAATATTATAAACCAAAACGAGTTTGATATACTATGGAATTTAATTTTTTTGTGTGTTGATGTCAATTAATTGTTCCAAGTTCGTATAAAAATTTTTCTTAACCTTAAAAAGTCGAACTGTATAAGTAATCAAAAAAATAAGGAACAACTAAACACTAAAAACTTCCATGTTTTCTGTGATATTATTATAAGGTAACAAAATAACTGTGATAAACTGTTTAGCTTAATTTTTGTGGCTTGTATCGATTAATTGTTCCAAATTCGTCGAACTGTATAAGAAAAACAAAAAGAAATTTTCCGTATTTAAGATGCTGTGTTAAAATTATAGGATAACTAATTAACTGTGATAGACTAGCTTAATTTTTTTGTGTGTTTGTTTCTATTAGCTGTACAAACAATCCGTGTGTATCTTGATTTCTAAATATAAACTATATTTAAATAACCGAATTAAGATTGTGAAAACTGTTAGTTGCTAAACGTTATAATAAAAAAAACAACGGAAACCTTAAATTATATTTAAACATTCTATTGATTATTGTGAAAATTCTGATTGCTAAACATTAAAAAAAAAAATGAAAGAGAATAAAAAAACCATGAATTATATTTAAATATTCTACTTATTCTTGTGAAAACTTCGTGTCACTAAGCATCATAAACAGCTAATGCCTCAGATATTGCGGCGCAACAATTATTTCCACATTCTTGCAACATCTCTCCGGAATCACTTGGATAAAGCAACGTCACGTTCATGCCATATTTCTACCGATCTTGGCTGTAGTTGCCGGGGGTGTTTCAACGCAACTTTTCTGCGATAATTTGATAATGTTTGTGGCAGTGTTTGCCTCGCCTGTCTATCAATTGTTCCGCTCTCGCCAAGTTCTTGCAGCGCAACATATATAATCATAATTTTCATCTTGTACAACGTATTGTTTTTTTTTTGGTATATACAATTTAAATTTTGATCATAATTGACAACTTATACAAAATACTGATATACGATTGTTGCATCGTATTCTCAACTGTTTCAACGTGCTCAACTATGATTGCAAGTGGATTCCGCCAATAATATTACATTCATACAAATTGGTACAAATTCATCCAACGCTGCTGACTGCATGTTTATCTCACGTTTCTATTTTACGTTTTATGTTACATTTGTAAATTAATCAACGTTGCCGATTGCCAGTATAATTAACGTTTCTATGTAACGTGTTATTTTACAATTATAAATTATTCAACGCTGCTGAGTGCCTGTTTGATTACGTTTCTACACAACATTTTTTTTTGATTCAACAAAATCTTACAAATTTATATAACGTTTCTACTTATCATTTTTGATACAACCATATTTTACATCAATTACAACATTTTTGATTCAACAAAATTTTACAAATTTATATAACGTTTCTACGTATCATTTTTGATTCAACAAAATTTTTACATCAATTACATCATTTTTGATTCAACAATATTTTACATCAATTACCTCATTTCTGATTCAACAAAATTTTAAATCAATTACAACATTTTTTGATTCAACAAAATTTTTACAAATTTACATACCGTTTCTACGTATCATTTTTTGATTCAACAATATTTTACATCAATTACATCATTTTTGATTCAACAAAATTTTACAAATTTATATAACGTTTCTACGTATCATTTTTGATTCAACAAAATTTTTACAAATTTATATACCGTTTCTACGTATCATTTTTGATTCAACCATATTTTACATCAATTATATCATTTTTGATTCAACAATATTTTACATCAATTACATCATTTTTGATTCAACAAAATTTTACAAATTTATATAACGTTTCTACGTATCATTTTTGATTCAACAATATTTTACATCAATTACATCATTTTTGATTCAACAAAATTTTACATCAATTACAACATTTTTTGATTCAACAAAATTATACAAAGTATTTTCGAGAGATTCCTAACGTGATCACCGTGTTGATGGAGGGCTGATCTAAACAGGATAGGAGGACGAGGTTTAATCATGGGGTGAGTGAATTTATTGTATTACTTAGGTCATATGGATAAAGGGGTGTGAATGTGTGTGTGTGTGTGGGCGTATGTGAGTGAACGTGGGGGTTGGACGTGTTGATCGTGGGTCTTTCGCAACAGGGGTCGCCAGAGTCTTCGTTTTTCCACTTGTATTTCTTTCCATTTCTGCAAATTTTCGTGAATAGCGTACATGTCTGTATTTGTGCTGAAGTAGCAGGGTTACTTTATCGTTCCCATGGGCTGAAGCTAGTTTGGGGCTTGAAAATCAATCTCGCTAGGTACGCTTCCTGCTATGTCCTTCTCATTGGTTCGCCAATGAGAAAGCGCTTCATTACAGTGTTGCGTCCTTGTAGACACTTCAGATAGCAATCTCTTTTGTATTGAATAGCATCAAGGCATGCTTGATCCATCCATGGCTTCTGGGAGTGGTTCTCTGGTCGTCCAAGTATTCCCTTAGCAGCGCTTAAAACAGCATTTTTGAGCAAATACCATGACTTATCGACGTCTCCATTAATGGTTTCTGATTTCTCCAATGTTTCGGCAATATGGATTTGATATCTCTCTTCTGTTTCAGCATTCTTTAATGATGAGATGTTATAACGTTTCCGTTGATTGAATTTTGGAATGCCTGGATTTGGGAAGTGGAACCTTATCGTTGCCCATACAAGGAAGTGGTCACTTCCAATGTATGCACCTCTAAAGGATCGCACATCCAGAACGCTCGAAAAGAAACGTGTTGTTACTAGAACGTGATCAATTTGATTTCGAGTATTTCCATTCGGTGAGACCCAAGTCTGCTTATGAATCGATCGATGCGGAAAGAACGTACTGGCAATTCTCAAATTATTTGATAATGCAAACTCAGTCATTCTCTCACCATTATCATTCGAATTCAAATGCAGGCTGTTGGGACCCACCACATTTCCATAAGAGATATCTCTTCCAACCTGTCCATTAAAGTCACCAAGAACCATAATGAAGTCGCGTGTTGGTGTTTGTTTCATAACCTCTTCCAGTGCTATGTAGAAATTATCCTTCTCGTCGACGGTCTTAGCTTTAGTTGGTGCATGCACGGCAATAAGAGAAATATTGTTATATGTACCGCGTACACGTAGGTAGCAGATCCTCTCACTGACCGGGATGAATTTCATCACGGCTTCTTGTATGCGTGCACCAACAAGAAAGCCAGTTCCAGATTCTCTTCGAGAAGGATGACCACTACAGTATAGAGAGTGACTATCCAAATCTTGTTTTCCGATTATCGGCTGTCTAATTTCTTGTAGAGCAATAATATCCATCCTATACCTCTCAGCCTCTGTTTCTCGACTTATAAGAGCATCAGGAGCGCTCAGGCTGCGCACGTTCCACGTTCCGATTCGGTAGTCTGGTCCTTTTTCACGTCCAGGTAAAATTCTGTTGTTTTTTTCCGGGTCTGTTTTTCTCTTTCTGATACCCAAATTTAACATATTAGTTTTTTTCCGGGGTTAGGGTGTTAACCTTAGGCCCAACCCAAATTGTCGTGAATGGGTCCGTTCTGCATATTAAGGTCACCAGAAACAACCTTTTTACACGTTTATATAGCGAGCCGCTTGATTCAAGACAGACGCCCGCTCCAAGCCGCCCCTGACATGGAGAACAGACGCTTGAGTCGCATTGGTTGTAGAGCGTCAATTCGCCGTTATGTAGCGTCATTGACTAAGCAGTTTTTACTCTGCTTGTCTCCAATACACCAACCTAATTCTGTCAGCATTACCCAGGCAGCACGGCGTGGACGTCGAATTTCGGATTTCGCTACCCACCTGTTATACATGTTCAAAATATAGAAAATGGGCGTTTCTTTTCCTCTTTTTAGAAACAATGATTCAGCAAGTTTTTGCAATGGAACCGTTGAATTGAAGAATAGGATTATGAACAATAATATCAAAGCTACAGGTTGAAAGTGTTTTACTTATTAAGAAAAATAGGCGTCCCCATTAATTTCAAAAACAAACCATGTAGGTTATTTAAAGAAATCGGTAAAATATATGCAAATATGTCAACAAATGAAGTGATTTGACTGGTTTTAGATTAGTATATAAGTCTGAATTTATAAATGATATTATTCTGATTATTATTATTTTCTGCACACAAACTTTTTTATAGGCGTAGCAACGTACGCCGGGTCCTGCTAGTTTAAAATAATCAAAACATATCATAGAAAAATTTGCGTCTATCAACACCTTAGAAAGCATGAATTGTTGTGGGACCTTGTTTTTAAAAGTTTTTTTTGTGTTGTTGTGACATACCTTGTAATTTCTACTACCAAACACATTTTATTTTTAAAAAAAATAGCGTATCATCAAAGAATATTCCATAACTTAGAGTAAGGGATGGTATAGTTGATTGAAAATACTTCATCCGCTAGCACCCCTAAGATATCACTTTGGCTAATGAGATTGCACTGCTATTGCCAGTGATATACGATATCACAAGATAACTCATACGCCAATAGCAGGGACTAAAGTACGCGTGGTTGTCACACCCATAGATCAACAATTTTAAATTTTACAAATCTTCCTGCGGAAAGCTAAGTAAATTAATTGATATTAATGTGCATTGTTGCCGTTTGTAAATCACTATCGGCTAAGTGTCACCATTTTTAATTATTTTATTTATCATGATTGCCATCCAGGTTTAATCATACATAAGCTATGATTCTTTATATAGAATTTATGCGATTTCCGTCTCGTAATTGTGAGCTTTAAATCATGTGAGCTATTGTGAGCTTTAAACATGTATTACAAACAACTTCAAACCAACAATTTTGATATACAAATGTAATTGTTTCCAGTTTTTCTATCTTTCCTACGTTCAATATTTATTTAGCATGATGACTAGGATGCAAATTGCAAAAGACAGTAGCAATATAACTTTAAAAAACTGCATTATAGATCAATTTTTATTATTTTTATGAATTCATGAATAAAAAATAACAATTTTAATGGTATTTAATAAAAAGTAATAAAAAAACAATAAAAAAAATGTACCAGTCCAGGAATTGAACTCACGATCTACAGAACAACAGTCGAGCGCGTTATCCACATCGCATTTCAAACGTTAAGAAATGATGGATGTGTTTCATATTTAAAAATATTTTCCTGATTTAAAAATTGGTAACGCGAATATATAGATATTAGTCCATATAAAATTTTGCAACGCGGCTAAAGAAGTTTTCACTTCAAAAAATTGCTTGTGAATTTTGAAAATTTTTCACATCTTCTTCTTATATATTAATACGCTAGATTAAAACTTTGTGGAGCATAAGGCTTTTTTATTCGCAGATGGATTCAATTCAAATTTTCACAGCTAACTGATATTAGTGTAACCTATATTGGGATCCGGATTCAAACAAATCGGATCATAAATAAAAAAGTTATTATATACGGAAAACTTTTTCTATACATATGCATTATAAGTTTACATACATATAAAAATATATTTGCTATCGAACAACTTAAAACTTTATTTTGTTATTCTTTTTTATATTTAATTTTTTCTCAGCTGTTAGTATATTTATTTCTTTGAATGTGAATAAACGTACATATTGTTTTTCTATGTTTTAAATTTCATTTCGAATTTTTTCTTATGCGTAAGATAGGTTTTGAGTTAGATCGTGTGAATCCTTTTGTTCGTTCTTTTAAATCAATGCATGAATTTTGTGAAAGACCTGAGAATGTTACTGCTGATGTGTCAATGGTTATAAAAGTTAACAGAGAATGTGATATTCGTCGTTTTAATGATGCTGTTCAAACTGATGTGGTTGCTATTTTTAAAAATGATGAATTTTGTTAAATTTGTCAGATGAAGATAGAATTGATGGAAATGAAATGATTAATAAATTTGTATGTACTGAAATCCCTGATTCCATTCTTTTTCCTAAATTACATGAATATGTGAAACGTCATATGATGCATGAACCATGTGGTGCTCTAAATCCCACTTCTGTTTGTATGAGAGTGGTAAATGTAGTAATAATTTTCCAAAACCTTTTTCTGAAAATATTAAAGAATATGTGAATGGTTATCCTTTGTACCGTCGACGTGATAATGGTATGAGTGTTGATGTACGTGGTGCATCTCTTGATAATAGATATGTTGTTCCGTATAATATTTATCTTCTTGCAAAATTCAATTGTCATATTAACGTGGAAATATGTACGACTGTTAAAAGTGTGAAATATGTTTACAAGTATGTATATAAAGAGTATGATTCTGCCAATGTTGAATTGAGAGTGAATGGAGAGAATGCAGTGAATAATGATGATGCGATTGTGGGAAATGAAATTCAAGATTTTTTGAATGGACGGTATGTTGGTTCGACTGAAGCTGCTTGGCGCATATTTGAATTTCCAATGCATTTTCAATCTCATACAATTATTCGACTTGATTGTCATTTGCCTAATAGACAAAATGTTTATATCAGGAATGGTAATGTGGCTGGCACAGTCGCAAATGTATCAAGAACAAAATTGTTAGCATTTTTCCATTTGAATTCCATTGATAATTTAGCTAATGAGTTTTTGTATACAGAATTAATTATGTTTGGTATGACCAAAGTAAATCGTGGAAAAGAAGACAACGTGGGGCTGATAAAGTTGTTGCTCGATTATATATGGTTACTCCAAAAGATATAGAATTGTTTCATATGCGTTTACTTCTGTTGCATGTTCGTGGTCCAAAATCTTTTTTTGATCTACGTATGTATGAAGGTGTACCCTACCCTACTTTTGTTGCAGCATGTGAAGCTCGAGGTATTGCAACAAATGATAATGAATAGCGTGAATGTTTACTTGAAGCTTCAGAAATTCAATCACCAAAACAGTTTCGTCAATTATTTGCATTTATCTGTGGTTTGAATGTTCCTCCGAATGCTTTAGCTTTTTTTCTTGACAGCTCATGCAGGTTGTGGCAAAACTTTTGTTCAAACGGCAATCATTCATAAATTTAATTCACTAAATCTTTCGTGTATTGTAACTGCCTTCAGTGGTATTGCATCAACTCTTTTGATTGGGGGGCGAACTTTGCATAATGTTTTCAAATTACCAATTCCATTATTAGAGAATTCAATGCCAAATATAACTCCAAACAGTGTACATGGCACATATATTAATAATTCATCAATCATTATTATAGATGAAATTTCAATGTGTTCTATTCATGCTTTAAAATTAACTAGGAAGGCCCGGCGTGCTTCGCTACGCTTATAAATAAAGTTTTTGCGTAGACATTTTGTTGACGTAGAAGCAATGATTTCAAAAAGTGGTAACGAGAAATGCTAGCATATAATTTTTAATTTTTCTTTTTAAATATATGAATGAAAAATAATCAGAACTCTAGCTGATCAGTTCGGATATATGAAAAATTAGCGATCAAATAAGTTAGAGATAAAATAAGCTTCCTTGAAAACTTATTTGATCGCTAATTTTTCATATATCCGAACTGATCAGCTAGAGTTCTGATTATTTTTCATTCATATATTTAAAAAGAAAAATTAAAAATTATATGCTAGCATTTCTCATTACCACTTTTTGAAATCATTGCTTCTACGTCAACAAAATGTCTACGCAAAAACTTTATTTATAAGCGTAGCGAAGCACGCCGGGCCTTCCTAGTAATAATAATTTCATTAAAGAAAGCTAAACCTAATTAATTTAAATTTTTTGGCACAATTGATCTGGATATAATCAAATTAAGTTTAAAATAACAAACAAATTTGATGTTCAATGGAAAACTGTTTGTTGGATTCAATAACAAATATCTTTGCCCTCCTTTGATTTTTCTAGTGTCACATTGTTATTGTTGTTCAGAAACTTTTTGTTCTAATAATTAATATCAATATTATGTGTTGTTTTGGTACTTCTAGATATATTTTATTTTTATTTACATAAAATCTGTCTAAGAATATAGAATAATATTTTATTTTGCAAAATAGAGTCCAGAAACAATTCAAAATTGACAGCATCAAAACTAAAAATAAAGTATTGTGAAATGAGATATTGGTACGAAACAGGGTTGACAATTGACATGTAATTGACCTAGTACACCTCTAATGAGTTGTAGATGTAAGGTACATTGAGTTATACTTTGCTATATGTACTTAATTTTGTTGTTTGTTTTTTCAAAGAGTTTTATTTCGATACAGAAAATCTATAAATTTGCACTTAAACTGTGTACATTTATTATGTCATAATACAAATTAAATACACCAACACGTTTGATGACTGATGAGTACATACGCCATAGTACGAACAACTTATCAACCTACCCAACATGTTTATCTATGCACAGCAATTATGTATTGTCGTTATCAAGTTCGAAAACAAATTATAGAATTGATTACATGTAGATATAGGTAGTGTTTTTATATTGGAAAATTTAATTGTACTTTTCATTTATTCATTAAAAATGTTATTTTCAATTTTAAATTTAGTTTTGGTTTTCTTGTTTGAGTCTCTTAACAAAAAAGAATTGGCAAAGAAATAATAAATTTATTTTGTTGAAATTCAAATAATTCTGCTTTTGATGAAATGTTTTCGGAATAAGTTTTTGTTACTGTCCTCAAGATTCTGTTGTTTTATTTTAAGGTAACAAAAGGATTTTGGTTTTATTGGGAATGCATATTTAAATTTTTTTTTAATGTGATGATTATTTTCATACTATGAACTTCATAGTATTTATTTGCGGATTAAATTAGATTTACACATAAAACTTGAAAGTAAACAAAATAGAAAAGCAGCAGCTTAAATTTTAGATTGTAAAAAGAAGATCAAACACATACAAACCGAGTAAGAGAAAGAAAGTTAAGATGTTTAGTACATACTGCGAACACTAACCAAACATATAACAAAGAAGTTGAAGAGCGCAGTGCTACTAAAGCGATACAAATTGATACGACATGGAGAAAACTGATTTCTCTTACCACTAACAGAGTTTAATGGTAAAGTTCAAAAAACGTTCTCAGATATTAGAGATAAAGGAAAAACATCATCCTGTATAATGAATGATAAAGAGTGATCAGTTCTCTTAATTCTCTCAAGATTATCTTAATTCATCAAAATATAAGCAAAACAATTAAATTATTTAATTTGTGTTTTGAGTAGCGTTTGTTCAAAATCTATAGTCTTTTCAGCAACTTCGCATAATGAGATTAGTCTCAAATTTAAAAAAAAAACAAGTTTGTTGAGCTATCGGTCAAAGTTTGTACAAGTTTAAGCCCAAAATACATAATAAAACTAAAATAAGATTTTCAATTTTTGAACTATATTTTTTATAAAAACTTTAACAATTACGTCAAAATTTATACAAATTTGAAGTGAATTTTTTTCTGGTCTGCAAATAGACGATTTAGAAATTCTTCTCTTAACTGTTAAAAACTCTGTTGGTGAATGAAGGCAAATGTTTGATATGTAACTTTACCAACATTCAATATGGTTAACTTGAAAAATATATTTAGTACATAAGTAAAGGAAAAGTGGTAAATGGAACGCACATATATACTCCAATATACTATTATGTAAGGGCTCAATTCTGTACCCGATTCTGTAAGAAATTCCCCTGCATTCTGTTACAATGACAGTGAGTGATCTCAACAGTTTGATTGTTTGCACATACCGATTGACGTGTAAAACATGAAAAAGAATATGATTGAGAGATCCATGATGGATCCGATTTCAAATACATATTAACATTTTTTACCAGATACTTAACATGGACTTGATAAAAAAGGCGGAGAACCTTTATCAAATTTTAAAACCAGTCGAAAATGAAAGCAGTCTTAGCCAATAAGTAATTTGGAAACAATTATACGGCATGATTTGGATTTTTAGCGATTAAGTACGAATTTGGAAACAGTTACAACGTGATTTAGATTTATTTGGCCTTAATAACAATGGCCTTAATAATAATAATAATTACACTTATTATTTTAAATGATCTTTAAATATATATTTCTTCTGTACGTTTGTTTGTGACTGAACTCCTCTTAAACGGTTGGATTTATTTTTATGAGATTTTGTGTGATTTGAGAACGGTTTAGATTTACAATTGTTCATAATTGGACAAAATGGCGGGAGGTCTCCTGAACACCTATAAGTTTTAAACTTCAATAACTTCTAATTCTGGTTTTATCTCTGGCTAAACTTATTGAGACTTATATAGTACTGTTGTGTATATAGTGTATATTTAGTACTGTTTCCAATAGTTCTACATACCAACCAAAGATTTTTTTGCATTTAATTAAAGTGTTTATCACTATAGTATAATAACTATACTATTGTCTACAGATGTAAATGATTTTCATGAAACGTCGATAAAAAATAATGCAAAAGATTTGAGAAAGATTTTTAAATCTTTTGGGTACATAGGAGAGAGGTTGAGAGGTTGTGTGAGTCTCCCGAGCGCCTGTTTTTTAAAGATCTATAATATTTGTACCTGATAATCAAATTGAATGGAGATTATAATGACAAAGAACTGATTAGTTTTTGGGTGATATTGGGATAATCGATCCACCTTTTGGATGAATAAGATGACACTGGCAAAACATTCTTCATCTCAATAGTACTTGCTCCTAAGATCATTGATAAGGTATTGCAGCAGCCTTGATTGATGGTTTACGAACTGCGCATTCAGCACTCCAGTTTGAACATTCACACAAATCTAGACGCAACGTGCAACATGAAGAAACATTCGAAGAATGATCTGTAACATAAAGAAACTTTAGAAAAATGCAAAATTATCCACATTGCACGTGCTACATATGCGGATGAAATTAACGCATGTGTTTGCCGCAATATTGCTACAAATGGGGGATAAAGCCGGACATTCACATACAACAGAAACAGAAACAGAATTTGACAGAAAATTCATACAAATATGACAGAAAAAATTCTGTTTCTGTAAAATTTGTCTGAATTGATTTGAATTTGTATTGCATTTCATACAAAACACAACTTGAATAATTTAGAGCTATCTATGAAATTTATCATTTGACCACAAATAACAATTTTAATTTGCTTATGAAGTATTATTGACTATATATTAAGCATAATATATCAAATATTATTCTTAAGTCGCTCAAAAAAGAAACATGAAAATTGTTAAAATTTCCCATATACAAAGTTGTATGAAAAATTTAACCTATTTTTGTATTTGTTTTACGGACAGAAGAAAATAATAGTACATTATGATGCTAGGACGTAAAGCTAATGGTGGGGTGTAAAACTCCAAAATATATTTTTAAAGAATACTATATTTGATAAAAAATTTAAAATACACATACAAAATATTTGTGGATTGAATGCCAACCGTGACGACGTGCAACATCATCTCGAGCACGACCAACCGCATATTCTTTTTCTTACAGAAACACAAGTTTCTGAAAACTATCCCTATGACGTAACACTAAATCCTAAATATAGGCTTGAATCAGCTTTTAAACTTCATCAAGGTGTATGTGCATACATTCATGAGAGTGTTGCATACAAACGCTTTCCAAATTATGAAGTACTTGGTGATGGCTACAGCACAGTAGTATTAAAGGTTTGACTAGCTGAAATTTCTTTTTTCACAATACCTCTATACCGGTCCCCAAACAAACATAATTTCAATTTTTTTAATCTCTTGACTAATGTTGTCGACGAAATTAGAGCACAATTTCAAAATTGTGAGGTTATCGTTACCGGTGACTTCAACGTCCACAACAAATCGTGGTTAGAATTTTCCAAAATGACCGACGACGACAACAGTGGAAGGCAGGCAGAAATATTTGCTGCATCGCACGACCTGACGCAGATTGTAAAAAGCCCAACTTTCACTCCTCGTAATGGCGGTGATAAAAGTTTTCTGTTAGACCTTTATCTCACATCTATGCCAGATATTACGAGTGTCGATGTCGATAAGGGTAGTATTGAAAATTCTGACCATTATCTAATCACATCAATTATCAAAACTGATTTGCTGCAAACTAGAGTTCCTAAGCCCCGTAAAATATTTCACTTTTTAAAAATGGACACCAATTCTCTCCGAAGTTTTTTTCAAGGGTTCCCTTTTGATCGTCATTGTTTTTATACTGACGATGTAAATGTTTCTACTCAAAACTTTACTAAAACCATTCTATTCGGTATTAACGTTCCCCGTAAATTCGTTCCCTTTTCAATAATGAAACCCCAACAAAAATATTTGTTTTCGAAAGCAGCCAAATTGGCTCTTAAAAACAAACGTAGATTATTTAATATTTGGATTCATAAAAAGAACTCTGTTAATCGATCCCAATATTTAAAGGCTAATAAAATATCAAACCAGATAATTGAAAACGAAAAAGCAGAGATTGACAGAGCGAAAACGGTAAAACTTTCGAGTATGTCAATTTCTAACAAAAGTTTTTACAGTGCCATTAATTCTTTAAATTCTGGTACTAAATCTTCTATTCCTCCTATAATTGATGGTGACTCAATCATTACTGACCCTGCAAGAAACTCCTTGGGGGATTAGAAACTCCTAAAGAAATATCCCAAATTCAGTCTTCAGGAGTTAATATGAAACAATTACATTTCAAACCCAAAATTGTCGAAAAACTTTTAAGGGGGTTAAACAACAACAAAGCCTCTGGTCTGGACAACATTCTTCCTGTTATTCTAAAAACATTTTCAAAAGAACTTGCACCAACTCTCACCAAAATATTCTATAAATCCTATAAATCTGGTATTTTTCCATCCTGCTGGAAGTTGGCCAATGTCCAGCCTGTCCCAAAAAAGGAACAAAATGTGATATTTCAAATTATAGACCAATAGCCTTACTCCCAGTCATGTCTAAAATATACGAGCACTATATTAATTCATACATATCCAAATTTTTGGAAGACAACCGTTTGATATCTGACAGCCAATACGGTTTTAGAAACAGAAGATCAACAACCGAACTATGTGGCACATCTTTGGAATAGCATACTTGAGAAAGGTGGTGAAACGTACGTGATCGCATTAGACATCTCAAAAGCATTTGTTCGAATCTGGCATGCCAACTTGATCAACAAGCTCGTTGCGTACGGTTTTCATCCCGCAGTCGTGAAGTTGATTCAAAATTTTCTGTCTAACCGATACATCTTGGTATCTATAGATGGCTTTTCTTCTGAGTCTAAATTAATAACCGCTGGTGTACCCCAAGGCTCAGTTTTATATCCCACTTTATTTTTAATTTATATCAACGAACTGTTGCAAATCACCAGTAACCCAATAAATAGTTTTGCAGGTGATAGTACACTGCACAAGTCATTCTTCTCCCTATCTTCAAAGGGCAAAATGCATGAACGAATAAATCCTACCCGGAGAGACGCTGCCATAAATGTAAACGAGGACCTAAAAAAAGTCGCCGATTGGGGTGAAAAAAATTTGGTCAATTTTAATTCCACCAAAACACAGCTATTGATTGTTTCCAGATCAAAGACCGAGTTTCCCAACGATATTTCAATTAGGGAGTCACAATATCCAATGACTTACTCTGGAACGATCATATAATGGCCATGGCAGAGAGCGCGTCAAGAAAACTCGGCCTCCTCAATAGTTGTAAAAAATATTTTACTTCGCATCAATTACTCCACATTTATAAGTCCTATATTCGTCCCTGTATGAAGTATTGTTGTCAAGTTTGGGGCGCTGCATCTGTACCTATCCTAGCTCTTTTTGGACTCTTCAAAAGCGTGCTATGCGAATTGTTGGTGATCGAAATTTAACATTAAATCTTGATTCCCTACAACATCGTCGCACTGTTGCTGATCTCGTTGTTTCTTATAAATATCGTCACCAGCAGTGCTCGGATGAAATCAGGTCCATAATGCCTCAGACATATGTTTTTCCCTGTTTGACTCGTCAATCGGTTTGTGCAGGCGGTGGGACTGTCGAGATTACTCACTTTCATAGTAATAAAATGCAAAGGGATTTCTTTGTGCGTGCATCGTACAAATGGAATGCTTTGCCCGAATCAATAGTCTCGAGTGCCTTCAATCCGCAAAGATTTTAAAAAAGCGTCCACCAACACCTCAAGACGCGAGGTTAGAGTAGTTATAAGTACGAGTTATAAAAATCGCAACCCTAATAAAACTCATTGCAAAAGCACAACTTTATTTCTGTATAGAAATGTGCTGCTGAACTAACACAAAACATAAACTATTTGAAAATTCTAACTCATTATGAGTAAGGATAACATGAAATAACTTGAGGGTAAGGATAACTTGAGTAAGGATAATATGAAACGAAAACAAGCGAAACGAGGCTTCACCCATGTGAAATATTATCCGCATGTTGTTGTAGGGCCTTGGTCCTTGGTCTTAAGGGGTTTTAATGTATTGTTGTGACACTTATTGTAATTCCAACAAACAACCCATTTTATTAAAAAAATTATTAAGAAGATTAAAACTTTTCCTTATTTATAAAAAATACTTTTTCTATTTTGCGTCTAAAATAAAGTCATTTCGATACCCAACCGCGTATCGAAATGGCCTTCATTACGATACGCAAAGTTTTGTTTTTCAAGGTTGGTTACATTGGTCATACAAACGTCAGTGAAAATAAAAACGAACAATTATATAAATAAAATTAATAAGAATATCTAAATTATCGTTAAATATTTTAATTAACTATAACTATAAAATAATTAGTAATAATAACAAAATTTCAAATTGACTATTTTTTAATAAAATACACATTTTTTTAAATTTCAAGACAAAAAATGCAAAATAGAAAAAATAGTATAAAAAACTCGTTTCATAAGACGTTTTATCGCACTTATCCTTTAGAAAACTCCCCGCTGCGCGGGTCGTTTTCTAAACAGATTGCGGGCGATAAAATCGTCGATTATGAAACTAGTTTCTTAATATACTATTATAGAAACATTAAAAAAAAAACAAACATGTAAAACGTAAGCAAATTCTTAGAAGAAAAATTAATCAAAAATCATGTAGACTCCAATTCACTTTTTTCTCGATATAGTCTGAGGTAGAGATATTTACTAAACATCGACGTATGGAATTACCTAATGTTTACGCACGATACATCGGATATATTCAATGTTTTTTTAAAGAATTTTTCTATTCGATATATCAATGTTTTTTATAAAAACGTCGAATCAATGAAATACTAACTCTGGCAAGTTACGAGGTGTTGTTAATGAAATAACTATATTCGGCATAAAATGGGACCACATATGCTCAATCCGTTAGAACTGGCAATTTTATCTTCTGTATTACAAGTTTTACTATCCCTCGAAGTTGTTACCACAGAAGTGTCTGGTGATAAGTGGCAGCAAGTTGATTCCATTATAGACTGAGAGCCCGCGACAGCCAGACCTTCGTTATTTTATAAAAGCTGAAAGTTTCTCTGCGCATACCCCCTACTCAGGTAGGAACGATAAGTGACATATGAAGTTTGGATCATAGTGGCTTTGGCAGGGAGCAGGTTCCAAAGGGGGCCTCAAAAGTTTCGTGAAAGTATAAAAGCTAATTTTTTTATATATTATTCGGGATAGTATTAGAAGTCACGTCACCCAATGCCAGACACTTACTATCGTGGAAACCCCATGCCAGACACCCTTAAACTTTAAAGTTTAAGGGTGTCTGGCAGGGGGTTTCCACGATAGTAAGTGTCTGGCATTGGGTGACGTGACTTCTAATACTATCCCGAGTAATATATAAAAAAATTAGCTTTTATACTTTCACGAAACTTTGGAGGCCCCTTTGGAACCTGCTCCCTGCTAAAGCCACTATGATCCAAACTTCATATGTCTTTAATTGTTCCTACCTGAGTAGGGGGTATGCGCAGAGAATCTTTCAGCTTTTATAAAATAACGAAGGTCTGGCCGTCGCGGGCTCTTAGTCTATTAGTTCATTGCCTAGTTTTAAAAATTCAACCTCTAACTGTAGAAAACTCGCTCGCCAAAGAATTGAAATCGCTTTTAACAAACGAAATTAAAAAACGAGTGGGTGCTATAGAAAGAGTGTATCCACTCACCATACTGTATTGGAGCCGAAATTTAAAAAAAGCACTTCAAGGCACACTTGCTATAAAGCAGTCGCTAAAATTAAAACTTTGTGAAAAATATTAAACACAAAATATCGAAATGTCGGCATCTGGTTCAGATCAATCTAAAAAATATGAAGATAGCTTTTTCTAATAGGAAGATCACTAATTATAACAAACAAGAGACACAATCTGAGGATAGAATTTATGATAAATTGTCCATTTACTTGCGTAGTGCAGTTGAAAGAAGACACAAAGAAAATCCTTTGAAAATCTGACATGATCGAAGAATTCAGCTTCCCAAACTGTATAGATTGCTTTAAAATATTTAACTATACTGTAGAGACTTTTGTTCCATTTGAAGTCAATCAGCAAAAAAATAGAATGAAAACAATTAAGTAAACTTTTGTTTCTGCAAAGTTTGTCTAAGGAACATTGGTTTTAATGGACAACATTTGATATGGAGGAACATTTCAAATATGCCATCTTTTTGTTTGTTTGTTATTTGGATAATTAATTTTAGCTTTGAAATTCTTTTTATTCTTATTGTAATGAACAGTTCGAAATTTTAATTGAATATTTCTATTTGCACTTTTGGTTTCATTTAAAAGCTATAATTCATCTCACTCATGCAATTCTACTAATCCCTGTCAGACTCCATAGAAAAAATTGAGAATAACATCCGCCATTCGATCGCCTATCGAATGTTTCATTCCATCATCCAAACGGTCGCAGAATGTTGAAACGACTAAAGTAACTTCACATGTGGTACAGCAAGTAGCAAATATTAAACTAAAGCCACCCTCGTATGACGGTACCACATCCTTCGGCATCTTCAAGTTCCAGTTCGAGACTGCAGCAAAATAAAATGTTTGGAACGCCGAAAATCGTATTGCTGCATTGATATTTGCACTTAAGGGGGAAGCAGCTGAAGCGTTACAGGCGGTGCCGGAAAATGACTGAAAAAGTTATGCTGAAGTGATAAAAACATTGGAACGTAAATATGGCAGCGACCATAAAAATGAGTTATACAGAATCGAGTTCAAAGGTAGCTTGCAGCGGAGTGGAGAAAGCTTACAGGACTCTTGCTCGGCTGTGGAAAGACTTGTTCATTTGGCGCACTTGAATACTCCACCATATTTTATGGAGAAGATCGAGACTTTTACTGATGGTATTCGAGATCCGAAAACCAGGATAAAAGTAATGACTACACCTAAGACGACTTTCTATGAAACAGTCGCATACGCAATGCCATATGAGATGGTACAGAGGAGGTATTTGCCATCTAGTGGATGCAGAAAAAGGATTGTAGAATCAAAGCATTGGCACACAGAAGTAGAAACGGCATTAAATGCTTGTATGTGATAAAGAGGGTCACATGGCACAGGAGTTCCCAAAAAATTGGGAAACAGAGAGATTTGCGTCTTCTGTGAAGAACATGTTGTGATCACAATTCTGCATTCTCTAGCTAAATTATTACATGATCTGCATTAGATAAGTTTTTTGTTTAAACACTCACTTAAATAATCAGTTGCACAAATGAAGAATCTTTTGATCACCCATGCAACCCGTATTTTTCTGATTACGCACCATCTGTGTCTGGATGTTGTTATTATTGCATTTTTTCCATTGTTTTGATTTAATATATGTTCATACAAATCAAAACAAATGAAATACAAATATAAGAAATAACCATGGTAAAATGAAAATAAGGTATTCTCACTAGAGTGACAGCGATGCCATTTTGATTTTGATTGACGTCATTCAGAGTTTTATATAATACGTTTGTTGTTATTATCAATGAGAAAAGCTATTGTTTTTAAATTAAAAATATATTTAGTATGATTTATAAGTTAATTTATTAGTTAATGAAATGATTGAAAGTAATTCATTCATTAATTAATGAACTTTAGTATTTGTTTTACTATTAAAACATATACAAATTTAAATGCCGAACTACGTTAAAACCTGCAAAAGTTTTCAACATATGTGAAAAATCATACTCAAAACATAAGGTTTTTTAATTTCCAGAAAAATAAATCAATTTGTAGTGGATAGAATCATGTGGAAAAAGAAAATGTTCGTATTTATTATAAGATAGTTTATTCCTTACACTTCACTGAAAATGATTGGACTTTAAAAGACAAACTTTTAAATTGTCTAACGAGTAAAAGATCGTTGAATTGATCGTTGAAAGTGGAACCTTATCTTAGAACATACAAGGAAGTGGTTACTTCCAATATTTGCACATCTAAAGGAACGCACATCCAAATCGCTCGAAAAGAAACGTGATATTGCTAGTGCTTGATCAATTTGACTTCAAGAGTTTCCATTCGGTTTAAAAACATAAGTCTGCTTATGAATCGATCGATGCGAAAAGAAAGTACTGGCAATTCTCAAATTATTTGATAATGCAAACTCAGTCATTCTCTCACCATTATCATTGTTGGTGTTGATTTCATAACCTCCTCCAGTGCTATGTAGAAAATATTGACGGTCTTAGCCTCAGTAGGCATGCAAGGAAATAAGAGAAATATTGTTTTATGTACCGCGTACCCCTAAGTAGCAAATCCTCTCATTGACCAGGATGCATTTCAACACGGCTTCTTGTATGCGTGCACCAACAAGGAAACCAGTACTAAATTCATTTCGAGAAGAATGACCACTACTGCATAAAGAGTGACTATTCGAGTTTTGTTTTCCGATTATTGGCTGTCTAATTTCTTGCAGAGAAATGATATCCATCCTATGCCTCTCAACCTCTGTTTCTAGGCTTATTAAAGCATCATGAGCGATCAGGCTGCACACGTTTCACGTTCCGATTCGGTAGTTTGGTTCTTTCTCACGTCCAGGTAAAACTTCTGTTGTTTTGTTAGTGTCTGGTATTCTTTTTTTGGTTATCAAATTTAACAAAGCTTTTTTTTCGGAGTGATGGTATTAACCTCAGTCCCAACCCAAATTTTCGTTAATGGTTCTGTTATGATGTTAAGGTTATAAGAAGTTTTAAGGCGCCAATTCGCCGTGATGTAGCGTAATAGACTAAGCAGTTTTTCTCTGCTTGTCTCCGATACACCAACCTAATTCTGTCTGCAATACCCCTGCAGCATGGCGTGGACGTCGAATTTCCTACCCTGTAAAATGTCTTTAGTGTTAGAAAACTTAATAAACAAATTGTTAACGAAAAAAATAAGGAAAACCATAACGTAAAAATTATGTTTTCTCTAATTTTCAAATTAAAACATTTTTTGTTTCTTTATATTTACGCCGGATGACGTCACACAAAATTTTCTATTAGCTGTCAAGAATACCTTATATTCGTTATACCATGAGAAATAACATAATTATAACTTTTCTTTATTTTTGCGTTAGACTGAAAAACAATACAAATGATATTCTCTCGTAAATGTTCTCTATTCCTTGGCGCCTTAATAAAACTTGTTGTGTGTTTCAAAAGAGAAACCAAAGAGAGGGACGCGTAATAATGAAATAACTTTTGTCCTTCTTTAGGTTAAAACAGAAATAATATTTATACGAGGATTTGCACATAAATTTGGTCAGTCAGTTTTTAATTCGATCTCCAAAGAGACAAAAAGAAAAAGAATTCGAGTTAGTCGGTTCGTTGCTCGCAATTTTGAATATAAAAGTTAACAATTGATCTTGAATCAGTGAGATATATAAAATAAAAATTAATGGTGAATCGCCTCTGGCGTCTTTTTAGAATAAAAATATTTAATGAAACCACTTGTTAATATGTGAGATAGTTCCTAAAATAAAACAAAAAAATTGAATTTATGTGCCCTTCCGGGAATGATAGTTTTTATGATAATAAAAGAACGAACCAAGATTAATACATTGTTTACAAGGTGATTTATGTACTTGTGATAAGACCAAACATATGTATATATATAGTACTAATCAAATCACATTATACAGTAAATGATTAAATAAAAAGTTTATGTGTTTTAAGAAAGAATTTTTTTTTGATTTTCAAAAATAATAAAAAGATGAAAATATGATTTGTGGAATGGCGGCAAGTAAAAATTGAAGCGTATAAGTTGGTTTTTTTGTTTTTTTCTTGGATGGTGAAAACAAACGGGAAGTAGCTAGTTATTGGAATGTTTGTTCTCTTGTTGAAATTACACGAACAACCTATCATTGAGTATTGAAGGATTTACTGAGGAATATATAATTGGATAAACACATCACTGGAGGATTTGGCGCTCGTCGAACATCAAACTCAAGAGAAGTTTTTTTATTTTTTTATTGTTATTTTTCTTTTTATATTTATATATATATCTACCTTCAGCATATTCAAGTATATATACGTTTTTATATCGTCATTTTTGTGAATATGACTGTTTCTATTTTTTTTCGTTCTTGATTAATTTTTTTTTGTCTAAGATGGATCCTTAAGCAGTATTTACTTAGATAGAGATTTTTTCTGGTAAAAGACCATATTGAATTGTTTTGTTTTGTTGGAATTATAGTTAATTTCAAATAAAATATCCCGGATAATAACAGGATCCTAGGATCCAGTAACAAAAAATGGCGCTGAAACAAAAACAAGTATATAACGTTATAACGCGTTACATACAATATCAAAAACGTTATAAATGTTCTATATTGAATGTTTTTGATATTTTAATATTTTTTGATATTTTTATATTTTTTGAATGATACGGTTTTCTTTTAAAAACGTTAAAATACAATATGAATATTCGGATATTGTAAATTGTAATGATTTTGTTGCATCTGGGATGATATGTATGTTGAATATGAGTGAATTTTTTTTTAAATACTCATTGTATAGTTGATATTATATTTTTTTTGATATTTGATATCTTTGATCGATATGATGTATGATGCAACAAGAATTTTTTGCAATAATGTAATTGAATAACATTGGTTCCTCTAACAAAGAATCCAGGAGAGCTTAACTCTCTTAACATGCCTCGCTGTTTGAGGGTCGCCTCTGCCTAAAGACATGCGATCACCAGTTGGATTTTTTTTTCTTCATTAATAAAATATAAATTTCATTTAGTTTTCCTGCCCGAGATATGATGCGGACTTCGCTGGACGTGGTTTTGCAAAAGTGAAGAGATACCTGTTGGTGTTAGTCTCGCCTAACCAAACAGGATCTCTTCTCCAGAGCTTAACCACTCCCCTGCAAAAGCGAAGCCGCATTCATATCTCCACCCTGCTGGGAAGAGCCAAAGCTCAACCTAGCCTCCCTTCAAAAATTTTAATGGGGTCAAATCCATCCATAACCGACAAACAATAGTAAATTTAATTTTTGTAGTACAGACGGATCTGTAGGGTGGAACTCTATACTGGTCCACTCTCAGCAATGATATTAGCGTTAATGTTTTCTTATATTTTTTTTTTCTTAGCTTTAAGGATGATTGAACACAGCATATGATTTTTTGTTGAAACAGATGTTTAGGCTGTATCTTAAAACAATGCTGAGTTCTTTTCATCATTCGGGAGGATACTAGAGTGTAGATTTTAGGATTTTAGACCTATTTTTATTCTAGACCTCACATATCAGTGCTGAGGAGAGATCGCGAGCTCGATTTTCAAATCCACTTCTGCTACTACAATTTCTTAAACTTTTTATAATACAGTCAATCGGTATGGGCTTTGCCTGGGAAAAATCTCTAACTCATTAAATAAAATAAATAAATAAATACCTTTTTGATAAAATAAATAAATAAATTATCATTTAAATAAATAAATAATAAATATTTTGCTTTGATACTATTATTATTTAATATAAATAAATAAATAATTTTTTTTTCTGATATTATTATCATAATAAATAAATAAAATTAATTAAATAATTTTAATATTTTCTATAATTAATTAAATAAAAATTTTGATATTTTTTAAATATACTTTTTTCGCTATAAATAATTAAATAAATATTTTGATATTTTATATAAATAAAATAAATATTTTTGATACTATTATTAAATAAAATAATAAATATTTTTGAATATTTTAAATAAATAAATAAATTATTAATAAATAAATAAATAACAAATAAATATTAAACCAATTATTTCTATAAATAACTTTTAAATAAATATTTTTTGATAAATAAATATTAGGTAAGAATACAAATATAAATAAATAAATATTTTTTCTGATAAATAAAGAAAAATTTTCCCTTTTTGGAAAATTTACTAGATATATTTGTTTATATATATTTGTATAAATTAACAAAAAAATTTTAAATTTAGGTAACCCTGTAAAAGAAGGACAAAGGTTGTTTCATTATAATACGTCTCTGCTAGTCGCGGGTTACGCTTTTTGGTCGCGTTTTTACAATTTATTGTTGGTCACGTATTTTTATTTTTGGATCGCGTTTGTATTTGTTTGGAGAAACTGGTTGATTCATTTCTTTTTGTTACGAACATTGCAGGGTGTGGTCTTGTTTTCGCTTTTCATAATCGTATTTGGGGTTTGTCTGGTAATTAGCAATTGTTTACGAATCTTTTTTTGGAAATCGTTATAATTTATCTTTTTTTTGACAACAAAAGAAAATGTCAAATTTACCTTTAGATCATCCATTTTTCGGTCTCGAACAGTGCGAGCTGTGGGTTGAATGTTTCCTCCGGGACATCCAGTACAACAGCGAAAACTGGATACAACGATTAAGTGATGCGGTTCGAAATTCGGCTATGCCAGTGTTACAATCACACGCTTCTAATGCTAAAGAAGAAAGCGAAATGATCGTGTCAGCAGCGTTATTCTTGGCTCGTGAAGTAAGGTGTTTGGTGGCTCCAGTACCACAGAACGTATTAAAAGGGTTAATAAACAGAATAACCCATTATGTGGATCGAAACAATCGTATCAATAACGTGGAAGCGTTAACTGATGCCACTGAATACGCAACCAAGATACTGTCTCAGACTTTTAGGACCATCACGGCATTGATAATGGGACCAGAAGGAGGAGCAATAAGGAAGGATGTACCGGCTCCTGCAAACTTAGATGAATCATTCCAAGGAGTGTTCGCAAGATCAACTCCGAATCACATGGAACCACTGGGTGACCTGATTGACGATATGACAGGCCGTCAACGAAGAGCGTGTCTTCCACAACAAGCCAATGATGTACAGCAGGAACAGCTTGGACCAGCAATACCACTGGAAGAGCTGTTCAACGACATTAGGATAGCGCCACCTCCTTACCGTTCAGCTAGAGTTTCAGCAGTGCCAGCTCAAATACAACCGCATGAAGGGTACCAACCAAATAGGTATTTGAGTCAATTTTTCTCTAATTGGCTTCCTTACTTCTCTGGAGACGGGTCCTCACCTGATGCTCATGAGTTTTTCCATCTGGTCGAAGTAGCTGCACGAAGGGATCGGGTGACTTTTGATGATTTAAAGTCAATCGTTCCCCGATATCTCCGTGGAGCGGCTGAAAGACATTATATTAATCTGACCTATGAGTATCGGGTGGTGACCTATCCCATACTGAGAGAAGCTTTAGTAAACACGTTTGGTACCCTTACCGATGATAAAGCGGTGTTAAAGGTATTGCTGAGCCGTAGGCAGAAAAACAAGGAAAGCGTTTATGATTACATAATCTGCATGAACAACCTGAACAGTAGATTGATCCGGCCGTATGATCCACGCGATCTGATAGACATAGTTCGGGACGGGTTGTCCGTGGAACTTAAAAATGCCACCATGATAGCAGAGTTTGCTTCTCTTGAAGACCTGCGTGTGATGTGCCAAAAATTTGAAAAATTTTGGGCATCATCACCCGTAGCGTCAAGGACAGGTGGGCAACCTCTGTTACCACCAACACGAACAGCTGGTCAGTACCGGATTAGCGAAGTCACACCTTCAGATGAAGATGAAACAGGTCCATCGAATTACATAACAGCTCCATCTAAGTATAATACAGGTCCATCAGACTACTCAGCAGGTTCATCAACATATGTAGACGTCTACAATGCACCACCTAGAATTCTGGCCAGACCTACAAACACCAATAGGTCTATCCTGCCACCACCACCACCTAGAACTGATCATCAGATTTGCAGCAGATGTAAGGATATTGGTCATTCAATATATAACTGTCCTCAAAAGCCGTACTGTTACCGGTGTGGTAAGGCTGATACTATTTCTACTAGATGTACCAACTGTCATCCATCGCTTCATTTAAACTCTCGGGCGGGAGTACAGAACTCGCGTGCTGTGCCCCCAAACCCATCTTTGAGTCCGCGAGGTCGTTTGAGAGATGCATCAACCACCACCGAAGAAGATCTTTTGCCACCACAACACCCAAAATAAACAAATCTGCTTCATTTTCAACACCATTTCCGGTTCGTCGGAAAAATAGATCTATAAAACGTATCGAACGTTCGCGCAATTACTTCAAAAAAAGAAAACTCTTAAATAAAGCGTGTGTTTCTTCGATCATTTATCGGGTAAATGATCCTAGGCCACACCTTTATATAAACATTTTTAATAAAAAAGTTTATGGACTTCTAGATAGTGGAGCCTCTATCAGTATTCTGGGAAGAAATTCCCTAGAATTATTAAGGAACGCTGGCATAACCTACAACAAAATGTTTTCTGCCATCCGCACTGCCGATGGAACCCGTAATCATATTTTAGGTTATGTGGATGTTCCAATAAATTTCAATGGCTCATCGAAACTCTTTCGTTTTCATGTTGTCCCAAGTCTGCATGAGGAACTCTACCTGGGCATCGATTTTTGGAGGGAATTTGGTATCACTCCTTCATTTGTCAGTGAATTGACACTAACTGAATCTACCAACAGCTTAACTCATGATCTAAACCCTGACCAGTTACAGGAACTGGAGAAAGTCAAGGATTCTTTCCCTTCTTTTGAGGCATTAGGACTCGGCAAAACATCTTTGGTTGAACATGTCATCGATGTTGGGGATAGTGCACCTGTGAAACAGAGGCATTACCCCACATCGCCGGCAGTTCAACAAAAGATTTATGCTGAACTAGACCGGATGCTTCAATTAGGAGTGATTGAAGAGAGTTCTGACAGTTCTTGGTGCTCGCCAGTGGTTTTAATACAAAAATCTTCTGGAAAGAATCGTTTATGTTTAGATTCAAGACGTGTCAACGCACTGACCAAAAAGGATGCTTACCCACTTCCATTAATCGATGGCTTGTTGGGCCGCCTAAATAGTACGAGATACATAAGCAGTATTGATCTCAAAGATGCGTTCTGGCAAATTCCTTTGTCAGAAACATCTCGAGATAAGACAGCCTTCACAGTGCCTGGACGACCATTGTACCAATTCAAGGTTATGCCTTTTGGTTTGTGCAATGCTCCCCAGACAATGTGTCGGCTGATGCATAAAGTGATACCTCACAAGTATCATGAAAGTGTCTTCGTCTATTTAGACGACCTACTGGTAGTGTCCTCAACATTCGAGGAACACATGGAACTACTGTCTACAGTCTCTACTCTTTTAACTAATGCAGGATTAACCATCAATCTGCAAAAAAGTAAGTTCGTGCTGCGCGAAGTAAAATATTTGGGTTTTCTGGTTGGTGAAGGTGGATTAAAAACGGATCCGGAGAAGGTACGAGCGATTGAGGAATATCCAGCTCCAACAACTGTCAAGCAGATTCGTCGGTTGTTGGGTATGGCAGGATGGTATCAACGATTCATACCAAATTACGCTAGTGTTGTTTCACCTATTACAGATCTTCTGAAAAAAGGTCCTAAACGACTGAGATGGACTGATGAAGCTCGAACCGCGTTTAATAATTTAAAACATCTTTTAACAGTAGCTCCAGTTTTAATTAACCCAGATTATGAAAAAGAGTTTTTCATCAGATGTGATGCAAGCATCACAGGTGTAGGAAGTGTACTGTACCAATTGGATGATGAAGGCCATGAGTGTCCGATAGCTTTTATGTCTAAAAAGCTAAATAAAGCACAACGTAATTATTCAGTGTCTGAGCTTGAGTGTCTTGCAGCAATTCTCAGCGTGAAGAAATTCAGAGCCTACGTGGAGGGTCACAAATTTACTATTGTGACCGATCATTCAAGTCTAAAGTGGTTGATGTCACAAAAAGACTTGAGTGGCCGGTTAGCTAGATGGAGTTTAAAGCTCCAACATATGGATTTTTCTATTATACATAGTAAGGGGACCCAAAACGTAGTACCTGATGCTCTGTCTCGTATACATGACGACACGTCTGAAGAATTTGCTGAAGCACTCGCTCATATTGATGACACAATTAAAATAGATGATGAAAGTTATCGGCACCATGAGTACACTGATATGATAGCCAAAGTACAATTGTCTCCCCAAGATTTTCCAATGGTGAAACAATTGGATGGTAAGCTATACATGCGTATAGAACCTAAAGCTGATGCAGTACCTAACGATTTGCCTGTGTGGAAACTTTGGATACCAAAACCTTTAACTATTAAATTGATCAAGGAACATCACGACAATTGTATAGCTGCTCATGGAGGGGTAAAGAAGACCTTGGTGGGTCTTCGGCGTCTCTACTACTGGCCGGGCATGGCATCCCAAGTTCATGACTATGTCGTGTCTTGTGATGTCTGCAAACAATCAAAGGCAACAAATCAGATATTGCGTCCACCAATGCAATCCCGATTTATAACAGATAGACCATGGCAGCGTATATATATTGATTTTTTGGGTCCGTATCCCAGATCAAAATCTGGGAATACTGTTCTTCTGATTGTACTTGATCATTTGTCAAAATTTGTATTAATCAAACCACTCAGAAATGCTACTTCACCTTCTGTGAATACATTTCTGCGAAATGAAGTTTTTCTAACTTATGGTGTTCCAGAGTTTGTACACAGCGACAACGGTAAACAATTTATCAGTAATTCTTTTCAAAAACTATTGTCTGAATTCAATGTTAATCATATTAAAACTGGAGTCTACAGTCCTCAAAGCAACGCTTCGGAAAGGGTCAACAGGTCTATATTAGCTGCGATTAGATCTTATATAAAAGGTATGCATAATACGTGGGATTCTCATCTAGGAGATATAGCTTTTGCACTGCGTTCTGCAGTACATAGCACAACACTTCATTCTCCATACTACGTGTTGTTTGGTCAACATCCTGTATCTGATGGCAAAACTTATTCAACTCTTCGAACTTTACATAGTCTTGGTGAACCAATTGACATGGACCTGAATCATACAGACCAATTAGCGATCGTTAGAACCCGCATAAAAAAATATATGGAAACAGCTTTTGCGAAGTCGCAACAACACTACAATTTGCGTACGCGACCTAGAACATTCGAGCCACAACAACGAGTCTTGGTACGGCAACATCACCTAAGTGATGCAGCAAACAAATTTTCGGCCAAGCTGGCTCCGAAATTTCTACCGGCCATTATAGAAAGCAGGGTTGGTAACGTATTGTACAAATGTACAAATTTGGATGGTAAGTCCATCGGGACCTTCCATGCCAAAGACATAAAAATTTGAAAAATTTTAAATACCTATAGAATAGCTCTCTGTTAATTTATCTCTTGTAATCGTTTTCATCTTATTGATTTTTTTTTATTCTTATTAATTATTATTAGTTTTTTTTCTAACTTTAGTTGATTTATTACAATTTCTCACCTTGGTTGTTCTAATAAATCATCCACTATGCTTAACATATTAACATTTTCGTGTTAGATGTGATCCGCTTAAGACTTTGTCTGCGGTTATCTGACTCTACTTTGAATTAGCTTACCATCCCCATTCATTTTACAATTAAATTTCAAAAATTTTTACTATTTTTTCTGAATAGCTTTCATCGCTGACAATAGTAATATTGTCTCTCATTGCCTGAAATTGAATTTTGGTAGTTGAGGGCACGGTTCAGTAAGTGTATTAGGTAGTTCTTTTTTTCTTTAGTTTTAGTTTTTTTGGGAAATTTGATGTACGTAGAAAGAGATTATTAGGCTCATATCTGTCATCAGTTCCACACACAATTACTGAACAGGGCTCTCAAGTATGGAATTTCGGTTGACGGTCGTGATGGTCAACATTTTTTATTCCTTTTTATTACCATAGCACCTACCTTTAATTAAATAATCTCATTTACCTGTAACTATTGCTTGACTCAAATTACCAACTCTGTGCTGCAACTTAAGGGTTGTTGAAGTGCCAGGACCCGGTGTGTCTCAACTGGGGAACTTTACTGCGAGACATGTTAGGTTATACAATCTTAATACAGTGGATCAACAAACCTTTTGCTTCATCGGTCAAGAATATAGGATACAGATGAATCAAACATTTAAATACAATAAATGAATTTTTTTTTATTTTTACAAACCACCACATACATCAAATTACATTTAGTTTTCCTGACCGAGATAGGATGCGGACATCGCTGGACGTGGTTTAGCAAAAGTGAAGAGATACCTGTTGGTGTTAGTCTCGCCTAACCAAACAGGATCTCTTCTCCAGAGCTTAACCACTCCCCTGCAAAAGCGAAGCCGCATCCATATCTCCACATTGCTGGGAAGAGCCCAAGCTCCACCCAGCCTCCCTTCAAACATTTTTATGGACGTAGCAAATCCATCCATCGCCAACCAACAATAGTAAATTTACTTTATTAAAAAAGTACAACATACATCATTTTCAATTCATGCATTATGGTTGTACAACATCTACAATTTCAAATCTTTCATCACGTTACACAACATCTTACATTATACTGAACGTCTGGTTGTCTTGGGAGAAACATTCAATTCATCAATTCGAAAATCTTTTCTAAATAACATCATCGTGATCATTTTCTTTTATTAATCCTTGCTAATTACCATATCTGCTACCTAGCGGCGGTTAACAAAACTCTGTTGTGATCACAATTCTGCATTCTCTAGCTAAATTATTACATGATCTGCATTAGATAAGTTTTTTGTTTAAACACTCACTTAAATAATCAGTTGCACAAATGAAGAATCTTTTGATCACCCATGCAACCCGCATTTTTCTGATTACGCACCATCTGTGTCTGGATGTTGTTATTATTGCATTTTTTCCATTGTTTTGATTTAATATATGTTCATACAAATCAAAACAAATGAAATACAAATATAAGAAATAACATAATTATAACTTTTCTTTATTTTTGCGTTAGACTGAAAAACAATACAAATGATATTCTCTCGTAAATGTTCTCTATTCCTTGGCGCCTTAATAAAACTTGTTGTGTGTTTCAAAAGAGAAACCAAAGAGAGGGACGCGTAATAATGAAATAACTTTTGTCCTTCTTTAGGTTAAAACAGAAATAATATTTATACGAGGATTTGCACATAAATTTGGTCAGTCAGTTTTTAATTCGATCTCCAAAGAGACAAAAAGAAAAAGAATTCGAGTTAGTCGGTTCGTTGCTCGCAATTTTGAATATAAAAGTTAACAATTGATCTTGAATCAGTGAGATATATAAAATAAAAATTAATGGTGAATCGCCTCTGGCGTCTTTTTAGAATAAAAATATTTAATGAAACCACTTGTTAATATGTGAGATAGTTCCTAAAATAAAACAAAAAAATTGAATTTATGTGCCCTTCCGGGAATGATAGTTTTTATGATAATAAAAGAACGAACCAAGATTAATACATTGTTTACAAGGTGATTTATGTACTTGTGATAAGACCAAACATATGTATATATATAGTACTAATCAAATCACATTATACAGTAAATGATTAAATAAAAAGTTTATGTGTTTTAAGAAAGAATTTTTTTTTGATTTTCAAAAATAATAAAAAGATGAAAATATGATTTGTGGAATGGCGGCAAGTAAAAATTGAAGCGTATAAGTTGGTTTTTTTCTTGGATGGTGAAAACAAACGGGAAGTAGCTAGTTATTGGAATGTTTGTTCTCTTGTTGAAATTACACGAACAACCTATCATTGAGTATTGAAGGATTTACTGAGGAATATATAATTGGATAAACACATCACTGGAGGATTTGGCGCTCGTCGAACATCAAACTCAAGAGAAGTTTTTTTATTTTTTTATTGTTATTTTTATTTTTATATTTATATATATATCTACCTTCAGCATATTCAAGTATATATACGTTTTTATATCGTCATTTTTGTGAATATGACTGTTTCTATTTTTTTTCGTTCTTGATTAATTTTTTTTTGTCTAAGATGGATCCTTAAGCAGTATTTACTTAGATAGAGATTTTTTCTGGTAAAAGACCATATTGAATTGTTTTGGTTTGTTGGAATTATAGTTAATTTCAAATAAAATATCCCGGATAATAACAGGATCCTAGGATCCAGTAACAAACAGAGGAGCCGAAGAAACGGAGCACGTAGGGTTCAAGAACAGCAGTAAGAAACTGCTGTGCTGGATGTGCAGGAAATCGCGCCATATCTCACAGGACTGCTGGGACAGGAAGCGTGAAAGATCTTCGTCTCCTATTCAATGGAAACCCGTTGAAGATAGAACTGTGAAGCCAAGAAGTGAGGAGAATGCAGCCTACATTCCAATTTCAAGAATTGCAGTAAATGGTAAAAGTTTGGGTATCAAGGTACAAATTGAAGGTAGAGGGTGCTTCATGACACTGGATACAAGTTCAACTCGAACATTCGTTCGCAAAGGTTTAATTGACGGTGTTTTGAAACCATCAGATGGATTGAAACTCCAAACAGTAACTGGAGAATGTGCTGAAGTAGTAGGTAAAAGAATCATTGAAATAAAATTGGGGAACAACTGCTATCAACAAGAGGTGCTAGTGGCAGATATTATGGATAAAGTCATTTTGGGGATGGACTTCATCAAGGCGAAGGGTCTTCGATTTTGGATGTGGGATCCTAAAGGTTCATAATGTTCAGATCCCACTACTTGTGAATGAGGCAGAGTCAACAGATATTGGTAGCAATGGGAAACTATGCAGTGCAGAGGACAATCGAGAACCACCATCCAAACAGATGAGGGAAAGAAACGTCAACTGACACAGACGTTTAAACAAACGCTGAAAGTTAAAAAGCCAACAAGTTCAGGTGCAAAACGAAGTGAGCAACGTAAATGAAGTGATTCAAAAGGCTTCAAACAGGAATGAAACGCGGTTGAAACACGGACAGTATGAATGGTTCAAAAAACCGAAGAGGTGAAAAACTCAAGGGGCAAAGAGAAGGAGAACGTCTTATAAAGAGACTGGAACTAATGTTAAACACCCTGAGAAATAGGAAAAGAAAAAAACTTTTGAATTCAACGATTGGAGGAGAGATTTAGAACCTGTTCGGGACGAACAGGCTTAGGTGGAGGGTAATGTTACGATTCTACATAAACGTAATGAAATACAAAACCTTAATTTTCGGTATACAATATTTCAAAAATCGAACAAGGTCACATTTTTTTCTTAGAAAAAGAGTCACATGAAATACAATAAAATTACATTATGAATCAAATCAACATAACGTAAAATAATCGAATATTCTAATATTTTCTCAAGGTTTCTAAAAAGTGACCTGAAATATGCTAGAAATTATGTAGAATCGTATATAAGGAGTTACCTCTTGCAAAATAAAGATTAGTGTTATTTTAGAACTGCGATGGCTAAAATTACGATAGTTTAAGTGGAATGTGAAATAATTAATTGTAAACGAGACTTTGTATCGTGTATATAAAACCGTGTAAATAGAAGAAGTAATTTTTAAATTAGTGAATAATGTTTTAAGTTTATTGAGTAGAAATATTTTGTGTATTATTTTGAACGTTGTGTAACTGGAAATTTCCGCAATAAACCGTTGGAGTTTCGAAGCTGTTGGAAGAACATTCTAGATAGGATTTAGGAATATTGTTTGCTGTATTGTGTTCCTGTTGTTGTGGAACAATTAAGGAGTTGAATACTTAGTAAAACCTGATGTGTTTGCTTACAAATCAGTGATCGAACTCAAAAGAAGATTAGGAATTGTGTTTATCGAATTGAGCGTAAGGCCATAATTCGAAGTAAGGTTGGAAAAACGTAACAATAAGTATATTATTTATGATACAAAGGGCATTCTTTTTTACTAGAAAGCTGTTTAGAAACATTTGTTTTTGCAGATCCTTCATAATTTGGTGAAAGGCAATACAAAATTATCATTGAATATACTTGTAGCACGCATAGGTATTGTCTTATTAGGGCGATGCTTTTCAACACTTGCCCACGCTTCAGCATTTCTCTTATTGCGTCAGAAGATTCGTGTTTTGTTATTACATCCTCTTCTTCTCTGACAAAGCCTGCTTTACAACTTCTTGCTGTAAAACACAATGAAAAATACTTCTATTTCGGCCGTTGATGTTCCCGGCTTCTTTTACGAGGTCAGTGAAAATCTTTTTCGTTTATTTTTAATTCTCTTTAATATATTTTGACATTTCAAGTTTTTATGCACAGTTAAGAAAGTTACTGCAATTTTTAATACAAGAATTGCTATATGGGTTATGTAATGCTAGTTATTATTAAATTGCAAAGTAAGTATTGCATTAAAACTAATTTGAATGCAAAACTACAAATTTTAGTAAAACTCTACATCTTTCTTTTTTATAGAAATGGTAGAAGTTTGAAAATAACTTGCTACGCTAGATATTTGAAAACAATTTGCTAATGCAAAGAGCATTAAATTTATCTTTAAACCAAGCTTTGCATTGTTTTATAATGGAGACTTCCGTAGGACCTATATGTGTCGCAATTTGCATTACATATTCGGCTTTCTTTTAACTGTGTGCTATCGTAAATTAGTTTTTACAATCCGGGACATGCACTCGTTATGCGAAACGACGCGCGAGTCATTTTTTTACAATTTATTTTACTCGTTATGTGAATTACTCGTGATGCGAGGTGCTCGTTAAGCGAGGTTTTACTGTAATGGTAATGTATTTGTTGTAGGTAAGCGTGGATTTTGTCTTTTCTGTGTAAGGTACCACAACAAGAACAACAACAACAAATACAAATTTTGTTTTATTTTTACAATAATAGAACAACTGATCTAGTAATATACATATCATATTTATAACACATGGTTTGTTGTGTTACCCTTTGTTTAGTCCTAATTAAATTATCTTGTTATGCACGCTTTTGATTATGAAATTAAATCTAGTGGCATCGTTCTTTTTAGCCTTTCTTTCAGCAGCGGACACATCCATTAGCTGACGTATTTCATGTTTGCATGTGAAGAAGCGTGGTGTGTGTGTAATTGCATGTTTCATTGTTGACGAACTCTTTCTTTAGACTTTAGGTCTCTATGGAATTTATTTTAAAAGATAGTACTGAGTTTCTGCCAAGTAACTAGAACATCTTTCTAAATTTTAAAGTCAGTTCTTTCTCTTTCTCACATGCTCCTTCCATTTCAGTTTAGTATCCAGTGTAATGGCTAGGTACTTCACTATGTTCGCATAAGCAACTTGTGTTGAGTTGATTTTCAGCGGCATAAAAGTTATTGAAATGTTATCATAAAGAATATTCCGGATAAAAATAAAATTAGATTCCGATCTTTAGAACGAAACATTTTCATTTTTTGTATCTCTACAACCAAATCACATTCTTTTGAGAGCATGAATTTTATTTGATTCTCTCTCTCTCTAGAATTCGTATATTTTAATTTAAAATTAAAATCATGAATAAATAATCAATAAAAAAATAATAAATAAATTTAAAAATGTAATAAAATTGCCGAACAAATTTTTCTTTGGCTCAACATTGTAGTAAAACAAATTACGTGTTTTACCACAGCAACTTCCCAAAAAACCAAAAACAATTAATAACATTTCCCAATATTCCAAATTATAAACAAATAAATCTCTATTCCAAATTATAAATAAATAGTCCAACAAAAACGCAACATTGACCTAAACTCTAGTTTTCCATTTCAATCGATTACAATTTCATAACACCTTTTTCGCAAATCGTAAATTTATTCCAATCCAATTTTATTAAAACAATATTTCCGCGATAATAACCTAAATCTATATTAAAATTAAAATAAATGTTAATTTCGCGAAATTACATTAAATAATTTTTAATAAAATAAGATAAAAACAAAAAAATAAATAAAAAAAATTTAAAAAACACACTTTTTGAAAAACGAACTAAAAAGTAGAAAATAAATTTTGCATTAACACCAGCGTTATGTCTTTTATAATTATATTTTCTTTGAAATTGTTAGAAGAAAAAATATTTAAATGGTATTTAACACATCTTAGCATAGATACAAATATTAAATTTTTGACTAATTTAAAATGCTAATTTTCGATTGACAAAATTTTTTCCGTTCCCATTTGTTACATAAAATAAAAGTGGGTGACGCATACATTAATATAGAAAAGGAACAAATGTATGTTATATTAATCTCTAACAAGAGAGACTATCAACGTTTATTCCCTTTCCTTTCTGAATGCGCCACCCACTTTTATTTTATGTAACAAATGGGAACGGAAAACTGTTTGCCAATCGAAAATTAGCATTTTAAATTAGTCAAAAATTTAATATTTGCATCTATGCTTAGATGTGTTAAATACCATTTAAATATTTTTTCTTCTAACAATTTCAAAGAAAATATAATTATAAAAGACATAACGCTGGTGTTAATGCAAAATTTATTTTCTACTTTTTAGTTCGTTTTTCAAACAGTGTGTTTTTTAAATTTTTTTTATTTATTTTTTTATTTTAGAGTTTTTAGTTATATAATTTTACCTACAAATAAGTTAACCACATTATTTCACAGAAAATACACCATAAGTAAAAATAGCAATTAAATCACTTACCGAAAATTTAATATTCTTTGAAATTTAAAGTAATTTTAATAAGGTTAATTGCACTATAACAATTGTAATTATGTTATTTAAACATCCGGTGTAAAATTTTAGTACGTTACTTTGCTCATTGTATTATAGAGCTTTTTCCTTAAAATTCGAATCGTTATATTACTGTATGTAATTGACAGATTACATACAGCAATGATAATTAATAATCATTAATTATGTATTAAAATGTATTGAAAAAATAATAGTTATGCAACTATAATAAAAAAAACTTAACGAGAACACAAAATAATCTGGATTTAGAAGAAATAGCAATTATTTATAATTTTCGAAATACAAATCACTCATTATTTACAATTTAAGCCCATTTTTTCATATAAAAATGACAAAAATGTGTAATATTCCTCTATTATAATGAGATACTCAGTATGAGCAAAATTTCCGCGCGGTAAATGGGTCATTCAGATCTTATGGATTTTTATATTTTCATACATAATAACTGATTTTTAATTATCATTGCTGTATGTAATCTGTCAAATACACCAAAATAACGATTTGAACTTTAAGAAAAATGGTCTATAAGCTTTAAACGAAATTTCATACTTTTATTTTTTTTGTGTTCATTATTTATAATGTAAGGCTTTTTATCCATATAAAATGACACAAATATGTATGATGTCTATGATTATAATGATATACACAGTATTACCGAAATTCCTTCGCTCAAAATGAGTCAACCAGAGGATGAGGATTTCAGTGCAATTCTTTAAGGTCTTTCAGAATGAAGAAAAATTTGAATTTTTTTTCTTCAGATTTATAAAGTTTTTTGCTTTAAAAGTTTTAGAAATACGTACTGACTGCTTCAACAAACTTGTCTTTTCAATTTGGGATCAATCACATAATGGGAAGTTACTGAAAAATGAATCACAAAATTCCACCCATCAAAGCTCTCAAATGTCAAGTTAAATAAAAGTGTGTAATAATAATAAAAACTAAAGGTTGGTCAGTGGATCGTTTTTATAGAAATACCAATTAATAATAAGGTCAACGAGTAATCGTTTTTAAATTATAAAAGAAATATTTTAAATTAAAATCGTGGTAGTCGATATAAACAAATCAATTAAAGCAGTCATTTTTTACACAAACCAAAAGTCGGTCGTTTTACACAAATCAATCAAATCAAAACAGTCATTTTAGCAAAAATTAAGAAAATCGGTCGTTAAGTAAAAATCAATCAAAAAAGTGAGTCGAACGGTAACTAACTAACGTACTAAACAGCGCAGTAGTCAAATAAGCCAGTACAATCAGTTTAATCAATTATCCAGTTTAATATTTTACAATCAATCAGTTAATTCGAATATAGTTAGTGAGTGATTAAGTAAATTCTAATAAGTCAAGAACTTAAGTCAATCAATTTTTGACAAAATAAATCATTAAGTGGGTGAATCTATAAATGAAATCTAGAAACTGAGAATCGTACAAAATAAGGGCGATTAAAATCGATGATATAAAATAACGTTAATAAATATTAATTTAGTCATAATATAAGATTAAACACATTTATAAAATACAAATACAAAAATAAAAATTTTATTCACTCCACGTTTCATTTTACGTTATACAGAAATAGTGTTAAATTAAAATCCCACCACACTTTCAACAACTATTAGTGTATCAAAGCTAATCACACTACATGATTCTCGCTACATCTAAATAATAAGTAGTGTGAATCTTTTCATTGAAATAACATTTTCACTCCAGTTACTCTACTTTACACCACATATTACAATAAGTGGTGTTTCCAAACAACAGACTACACCATCAATACATAAATAGTAGTGTTCGTAAATATATTTTGGCACCACAACATCAAGAAATCCAAAAATTCACTTCCTTAAGCTTGTCTTACACTCACGAGTGTTAAAAATTACCAAAATCAATCTTAAAAACCTTCATACAAAAATAGAATAACAAAACTTACCTCTTATAAATTTGCGCAAATTATTATTACTATTTATAGGAATAAATAATAATACCGCTTTTTGCTTAACAAAATTCGAATAATGGCTTATGTTGATTGAGTAAATACAAGTTTTCATTATTTTTATTTTCTGTTTTAACTTAATACGAATAACTAATTTTTTTTAAATTGAACTTAATAAACTTAAATTAAAAGTTTAGTGTTAATTGAAGAAACTATCATGGCTGCATTTCGATTTTGAATTTATTTGTTTGTTGATGGTTGGTTATATTTTACAATTTATTATGATAAATATTTAATTTTATTATATTCATTGATTTTTAAAAATAGATTATTAATTTATATCAAATTTGTTTTAAATCTCTTGCTGTTTATTTATGTAGTTATTTGTTTTTAAAATAACATATTGTTTGGAAAAATTTGCAAATAATTTTTGAGATATTTGTGATTTATTGCTATCTATCGAATTATTTTACTAAAATGTTAAATATAAAAAAAATCAACGATAAAATGTTTCAACGTTAAATCGTTTAAATTTTGTCTGTTTTTTAATTTAAAGTCTGTGTATGTGTGCCTCACAGTGTTGTGGTCTCTGTGTATATGTGCATCTTAACATATAAGCAAAAGATGGTGGCCAATGGTGATATCTTTAGTAATGGCGGTCAAAGGAGGTCCGTCCAAAATGCTTAGTCATAACGCGGATAACTAAAAACCTTTTCTTTTATTTTCTCGACTTCGCCGCAAAATTATAACAACGACAAAGTTTTAATACTTACAGCGCAAGCCCTTACTTAGTAAACCCAATAACTGGAGACAATAGTAGTTTCTCGAGAGCTTCTCGTTTTCTGATCTAAAATTAAATTGGTCCCCATCAGAATAATTTTAAATTTATCATCGATAAATTATAGTTTGGAGAGGTTTGGGAGGAAGACAGACTTAGTAAGCCAGATCTTCCATCTTTAAAATGGAAAAAAATTAAGGTAGAGAAAACTTGGACATCATAAATCAGGGATTTCCAACTGCGCTAGTAAAGAAGATTGATTGAGAATTTTACACAGTTAATATATAAGGAGGCGGCTACCATGTCAAAGGGATCAAACTCAGTCGAGAACATATCATCTTTTCAACGTATCTTGATTAATAATGAATGCTATTTTGATATCGAACCTCATATTGAATTTAGTCGAATTAAAGGACTCTACATGGAAACAAAGCTGGTTATATCATTGCTGTCTCTCTCTCTAACCTTTCTGAGTACTATAACTTCGCTATTGTAGAATTTGTTTACATTTTCGCAAGATAAGAACAATGAAAATATAAGAATGACAATCCTGCGGTGACATGTTGTAACATCGAAGTTTTCGATGTTCGATAAAGTATCGAAATTTTCGATAAATTGGCATGTTGTAACATTTTCAACCATCACTTTTTTCGATTCTCCTATTTTTCGATTCTTCGCACAAATGCTGATAACGTAAAACAGTTACTATCGAACGAAAAAGTTGTAACGTACCAATTATATTTATTTTCGCTTCGATGATCACTATCGAAGCGAACGCAAGTGATGTTACAACATGTCACCGCTGAAGTAAGCAAATAGAACATTGGGCTCATATCAGGTTATCTTTTGTTAGATGTAGTTACTATCGACTTCTAATGTAAGAAGGCTGGTAATGACTGCTCTAAACGAATTGGAGACATTCTTGGGAATGATACAAATCCACACCGAAGAAATTTCCTCTGGTTTTCGACGATGTAATCTTGTGACCACCTGGTCTGGTATCAGATTATTGGTGATCAAAGAACTAAATGTAAATCTTTTTCGTCTGTCCGATCACTGCAGTTCCTTTCAGGCTAAACTTATCGCTTTATAGAAAAACATAGACTGATTGAAGTACCATTTAATATCAATAAGGAATATTGACGTTATCAATTAAAACATTCAAGCACACTCATTTCTCATCTTATAACGAGATGGTTAATCCAACATTAAAAATTGACCTCAGCCCGGTGTCATTGTCGTAATCTGTCTCATCAGCAAACATGCAAGTAGATTACTTTTATTATATTGTTACGAATACAGAAAAATCTAAACGATTACAGAAAGATCTAGACGATTACGGTCACTTCTAGGAAAATAAAATCAACAAAACACAACAGAAAGTGAATGAAATGAATAGTGTTGTTGTTGTTGTACATGTTCTTAGAATTAAGGTCTACACAAAACAAATGATTTTATGAATCAAATCAACGTAACGTAAAATAATCGAATATTCTAATGTTTTCTCAAGGTTTCTAAAAAGTGACCGCGAAATTTCTAGAGATTAAGCAGAATGTATATAAGGAGATTACCTCTTGTAGTTTTTAATTAGTTTTATTTTAAACGTGTGACAGAGAAGTTAAAATTATAAAAGTGATATTTAAAATTAGATTTTGTAAATAAAGTTATAATTGTGTTATTGAGTAGAAATATTTTGTGTATTATTTTGAACGTTGTGAACTGGAAATTTCTACAATAAACCGTTGGAGTTTCGAAGCTGTTGGAAGAATATTCTAGTTAAGAATATTGTTTGCTGTATTGTTTTCCTGTTGTTGTGGAACAATCAAAGAGTTGAAGACTTAATAAAACCTGGTGTTTGTGCTTACTAATCAGTGATCGAACTCAGGAAGAGATTGGGAATTACGTTTATCGAATTGTGAGTTAGGCCAATTCGAAGGAAGTTTGGAAAAACGTAACAATATTATCACTTTTGAAGTGTAGATTATTCATCTTTATGGTATAAAAATAAAAAAACATAAGCCAGATTAAAAAAGTCCAAGCGGCACGTATATCCGCTAGAAATAGGTAGATTTCGAGATCAGACAGTTTTGTGTGCCAGTAAAATCTGATGTATCAGATTAGTTTAAACAACACAAACTAATTTCAAAAAGATCTCGAGCAAATTTTAAAAATAATCTATCCAATTTTGCAACAAACAAATATCAAATCTACCACAGAATATGTGTGTGACAATTTATGACATAAACCTACGCTATATCATATGTCGTCCAATTACTGCAAAATATCAAAATAGTTTATTTCTAAGAAAAAAAATTAATTTCTTCTATTCAAACCTTTTTATTTTTTTTCATTGACTGTTATAAGGTTTTTGGAAAGTGTAGTTATGGATTGTTGCAATCTTTTTTTTGAAGCCAACAAGTCAAAAACCTCTAACTGCAGAGGTTTATATTTATGAGAAACGGATTAAAATGTTTCCCCAGATTCTAAATTTATGAAGTTTTTAAAAATATTAGTATCCAAACGGCCATTATAACGGATTAAAAAAACGAATTTTTTTTCTAGTATAAAGCCTCTAGTTATTTAACCATGTGTCAGATTTTTCTGATTTACGAACTTGTCCAAGATATTAACAAAACACACATGTTTACGGAAGGTTTTTTGATCTAGCTCTACAAATGCGACCGTGAGAGTGCCGGTTTATTCAAACGCATTTTGTGTTTTACAAGCTTTTTTGTTGGAGCCGCTCACTCAGAAACCTCCGACTGCAGAGGTCTTTTTTTTGAAAGAAACTAATTAAAAAGGTTTCAAAGATTCTAAATTTATGAAGTTTTTAAAAATATTAGAATCTAAACGGCCGTTATAACGGATCTAAAAAACAGAATTTTTTTTTCAGCATAAAGCCTCCAGTTTCTTAACCCTTGCAACATTTTTTGTTGGAGCCACTCACTCAGGAACCTCTAACTGCAGAGGTCTATTTTTAAAACAAATTGATAAAAAAGATTCCAAAGATTCTAAATTTGTTAATTTTTTAAAAATATTAGTATCCAAACGGCCGTTTTTACGGTTTTAAAATATCAATTTTTTTAGAAAAAAGGCTCTAGTTCCTTAACCACGTGTCGGATTTTGCTGATTCACGAACTCGTTCGAGATATTAATAGAACACGTTTTTTCGTCTCCGCTTATCATATATCGTCGTTTGGCACAAAAATTTTTCCGAAATTCCGAGATGAAGCCCATTGCAATAGGTAGATTTTTATATGAAATCTACCTAAAAAGGAAAAGAATAGATCAAATGGGACGAATAATAGTCATTGGTCCACTCAAACAAATAAAAGTCCCCTTTACAAAATTTTTATAAACATACAACACACAATTTTGATAAAACTACAATTTTTTTCGTTCAAATCCAAAAATAATTTGTAAATCAAATAAATTTTTGGTTTTTTCAAATAATTTTTTTTGTAATGTACAATATTTTTGGTAAACTTACAAAAAAAGTTATGAGTTGTATTTTTATAAAAAATTTGTAAAATTTACTTAGTTTTTTTTGAGTGTCACGAATTACTGGTCGAAATTCGATAAAAATCAAAATTCAGACAAATAGCGATAAATCACACAATTTAATGTTTTAAATTTAAAAGTTATTCTAAGTTTCGTTAAATAAAATTCGTTATCATCAAAAGCTTTTTTTTCTGATATTAGTTCCTTAATAATCTTACCCGTGACTTGAAATTACAGATTTTGATACACCATGAATCGAACTATCTTGTTGATTTGAATAATTATGTTGATGATGTATTGGATGTTGAAGTTGTTCACAATTTCTTTTATTTACGGTTTGGAGATCCAATGCTAACGGTACTAATGGACTATCTCTCGGCCGTAATGTTGTTGATGGTCGATATATGTATGGAAATCCAAAAAAATCTGTTGTTGCCATTTTATAGGAACGACTTTTCTTATAACAATTTTTACACTCTGAAAAGATAGAAAAAAATGTATGTATTACTAAAAATTGCAGATTATTAGGGTAAATTGTATTTACCAATATGTATGATTTTTGTTTTTACTTTATAATAGAATCTTTTCAACATAATTTTTGCCTTATTCTGTTTAGAGTTAGTGTGATAATTTTGTGTGAATTTTTATATAGAGAGGATAATCCAGATTATATAAACTATCAGCATTGGTAGCTTTATACTTATTTTCATTCAGAACTCATAATGTTTATAAATGTGTAATGCAGAGGTTTCAGTTTTGGTTAATATGTATATTGTTTTGATTTTTTTATCTCGTGAACTGTTATAATCTTAATTAAATTAGCTAACAATAGTCATGTGAATAGCTCGCAAGGGTATTATTATCAGATCATTCGATCATTATGTTAATGAGGTTGTATATTTACAACAAAATGGTTGAACTAATAATTGGTAGTTTAAGATTACTAGTTTTTGCCATCAATAAATATTATTAATTTTAAACTAATTAACAAAAATTTTTTAATGAACATATAATAGTCAACATAGTCAAACTACTTTTATGCATAAACAACAACTGATAATTAACAACTCAAGATTAAGACTGACCACAATTAAACTAATAAGTTTTTAAAAGGTAGATTTCATATAAAAAGAAATGTGCTTGGGCATTATGTGATTTGGGCATTCGGAAAAAAGTTTTAATGTCAAAACTTAGAATTTATTTTTACAACTAAACAGTATAGACTAGAGTACGCGAGATTTTCACAGCCCTAGATAAAAAATTACCAAAAAAACTGGGAACTGATAAAACTGACTGTGAACTAACTAACTAACTAACTAACTGTGAACTGTGTATATAAAAATAATCGATTAAATCAAATATTCAAGTGAAACTCGAACCCAAAATTGAGTGCCTCGAGATTAATACGACGAAGAAAATTTTATTAGTCGATATGTAATATCACTTTTTACTATTTTTTTACTAAAAATTTTTACTAAAAATTTTTAATTTTCAACCTAACCATTTTAGATTTTTATGAAACTTACTGAAATAATTCTCCATAATTATACCAGTAAAAATTTGTTTTCAACGTTTTTGTGTTATTAACTTTGTTATTAATTTTCAAAATCTTCGATTATCGTCATTTTGGGGCTCCTTGTATAGTTTTGATTTCAAATATCTAAAGTTGCATAAAACTTATAGAGCTGCTAGACCCCTCATTTTAAAGATCATTATACGAGCGAGGTTTAATTTGACATGCAACTCTATGGTGAGTTAAAAACTGAAAAAATCATATAGTTTTTGATATACATATTTGATGATATATATTAAAACAATTCTGACAATTTTCGAATAAACAGCATTTCAACTTCTAACTAAAACAGATTTTTAATTTACAAGCCTTTTTAAAATTGAACCTACCGTTATTTACATCTAAAAACACTAAATCGAAAGCAATTATTCCAGTATTAGTTTAACATAAATTCTTTGTTTTACTATAACTCCTAATCCCATTGAGATCCTACTCTAAAATTTTCAGAATTGTTTTAATATTATATATCTAAAAATGAATGATTTTTCCGAAGTTTTTAAAAAACACTATCTTTGATTTTTTCCAAAAACGGGCTTAGAGATTTTCAAAAAACAGATTCTGACCTACTATAGACGAGTTGTATATAGACGAGTCGCAAACCTCGTATGATGATCTTTAAAATAAGGGGTCTAGCAACTCTCTAAGTTTTATACAACTTAATAGTATATTTTTCAACGATGCCGAAAACAACATATTTTGAAGCGAGAGGACAGTTTATCCATTGGTAATGGTCGCGAGATTCAAAATATGATTTTCGGCGAGTAGAAAACTGTACTTTTTCTACTACTTTTTTAAAAATTATTATTAATTATTAAGCATTTTCATTTAAAATTACATACAATTCAAATTTTAAAATATAGACATCCAAACAAAATCTTTAAATTTATATTTCTGCTATTAAAATATAGATGACTCAATATGAATAAATTATCCAATTTTTATGTTATAAATAAAACCATCTTTAGTTACAAGCCTGATTGTCTTTTCGTACAAAAAAATCGTCAACTTTATACATATACATATATTTATTCTATTTACACTACAAAATTCTATAATTTTATTCTATTTGTACTAAGTTTATACCACTGATAGTTTAATAAAATAATAGTTATTTGCTATTAAACTATCGATGCATTGGGTGTTTATACCACAAAATAGTATTTTACGATCATGTGGTATAAACGCTCAGAATAATATTGACAGATAGAATACGGATATCGTATTTGAAATTTGAATATAAAATCTTATCAATCGAAAAGTATTTCAACAAAAAAATAAAATACTCATATTAATTTAAAATTAAAAATAAATTTTGAGTGATTTTGATGTTGCACATTTCTTACAATCACATGAAATTGTGTTTACATTTTACGTTTTGACGTTTACAATTTTTTTGCATATACTATTATACTATCGATCAAAAGCAAAATATCAAATAAGTATCTGTCAAAGTAAAAAAGTATTATACTCTCCGTTTACACTGTAATAGTTTACTAGCAATTTGCTATTATTCTATTATACTACCATGGTGTAAACTTTGTATTGGTCTATAAAGTCCCTAAAATCATTAAATAACACATCTTTAAAGGTTTATTGTTTTTTGCATTTCGCGTCTACATAGTAGGCTTATAACTAAAGACGGTTGTCTAATATACAAAGTCAAGTCTAAAATAAAAACAACAGTTTTGATTTAGTTTTTGGATGGCAATGACGTTACGTAAATTCCTGATATATTTTAAAACAACGTAAAATATTTTATGTAAATAAATATTTTTTTTCGTTTTTCTTAAATAAAAAGGTGAAATAATTTTTTTTTAAATATCTTAACACCAACTGTTTGTTACCATACTATTTAAAAAGAATATGTGAATCTTATATAGTTAACTATTATATTATTTTTACATTTTTAATGTAAATTGTCCGTAAATAATTCTAAAATTAATTAACGTCGTCTTCCCAGGAAAGACAAATTAACACAAAATAATAATTTCATTCAATTAATTGATTCTCTTAACGGGTGTTCTAGGATGATTTATTCTAGTTAAGAAATTAGAAAATAGATGGCTTTTAAAAAATTACTTTCGTCACTAGGTACGAAAGTAATTTGTATAGGTTTTTTTTATCACTGGTGACGAAAAAGAAATTTTCGATGCAATGAACAAACATCGAAAGTAGATTTTTTAAGTTGGGTAGTAGAAAAAATGTTTTAAATTGAAACTATACGGGCGAGCCCTAAAATGACGTTAATCGAAATTTTGAAAATGAATTACACAAAAACGCGATACGATAAAAAATTTGGAAAACAGATACAAGTGCCAATACGGTTGACAATACAAATCAGCACACGAAAAAGCATTAATGAACATATCAACGGATCTAGCAACAATAAGCCTGCGTAGTATCGAAAAGTGCTTTATCTGAACATTTTAGTAGCCCTATAACGGTACACCGTGAAATAGGAATTGAGAAAAAAATTGCAGCAATAAGTTCATGTTTTTTTAAACCGGTTACGTAAATATTCCGTATCGCAGGAAAAGAAATTATGGAAAAACGAATCCCTATTTGATTGCAGTTTTGTCATAAAAATTTCGGTCTTTCAAAAATAAAGTTAAAAAGGTTGAGGCAAGGAAAAGAATTACATATTATTATTTTTAAATTTTTTTTGTATAAATTTTCAAAATATCGTTTAATAGTATATTGTATAAGTAGTGCTAACGCGTTTTCCAAACAGGAGTGTTATCATTCGTTAGTTACACATAAAAGTTTTTGTAACTAACGAACATATAATTTATTTAGCAAATTTATAAAGAAATTCAAGAAATTTAAAACTAAACTAGAGCTCTAAAACTTTAAAAATAAGCTTAAGCTTTAATAAGCTTAGCAAGAAATTGTAATATGTTATTACTTATTAGTAATAATTTAGAGTACGATGCTTACAATGAAGATGGTGTGTTTTTTCATCCATCTTCATTGTAAGTTGTAACCTTGTATTCAAAATTATTACTAAAAACAGATTTGAATTTGTTGCTAAATAAAAAGTAGACTAATTTGATTAAGCACAGTTTAGTTAGTAAAGTTTAGCATAATTTAGCATGAATTGGAACACAGTCTTAGTAATGTATTTTAGTACAAACTTACGATAAAGATGGCGTGCTTTAGTTTAGATTAAAATTTTTTTTATAAATATTTTGATGTGTAACATTTACATTTTCGCGTGCAACTTTATAAAGGTGGTGAATCGTACATTATCGCATTAGACAGCGCAAAATCATTTGATCAAATCTGGCATGCCAACTTAATCAACAAGTTCGTTTCGTACGGTTTTTATTTCGCTGGTGTACCCCCAGGCTCAGTTTTATCACTCACTCTATTTTTAACTTATATCAACGAACTGTTGAAAATCACCAGTTAAGTTAATCACCGATAAAGAGTTTTGCAGATGATAGTACACTGCACAAATCGTTGTTCCCCTATCTTCAAAGGATAAAATGCATGAACGAATAAATCCCGCCCGGAGAGACGCTGCCATAAATGTAAACGAGGACTTAAAAAAAGTGGCGAATTGGGGTGACAAAATTTGATCAATTTTATTTATTTATTTATCTGACCAACCGTAAAAATATACATTTTGGTTATAAAAAAGAAAAATTTAAAAATGCACTAAACTTACATTTAAAAAAAAAAAAGAAAAAGAAAAACAGAACATATTAGAAACCTAAAGGTTTGTAAAACTTTAAATATAGTAATCGTCGCACTGTTGCTGATCTCGTTGTTTTTTATAAATATCGTCACCAGCAGTGCTCGGATGAAATCAGGTCCATAATGCCTCAGACATATGTTTTTCCCCGTTTTACTCGTCAATCGGTTTGTGCGGGCGGTCGAACTGTCGAGATTACTCACTGTCATAGTAATAGAATGCAAAGAGATTTCTTTGTGCGTACATCGTACACATGGAATGCTTTGCCCGAATCAATAGTCTCGAGTGCCTTCAATCCACAAAGATTTAAAAAAAGCGTCCACCTATACCTCAAGACGCATGTTGTTGTGGGACCTACGTCTTAAAAGGTATCTATGTGTTGTTGTGACACATTTTGTAATTCCTACTACACACCACTTCTTATTAAAAAAAAAAAAAAAAAAATGCAAGCAATTTGGCCTAGTTAAATTTCAACAGCCTCTCCTTAAATAAGTCACGAGAAATATTAAAATCGAAAATGGTACAATATTCATTACACAATCTCAAAGAAGAAAGGAATGGTTCATTAAACCCGTAATTTGTATGACGTAAGGATAGTTTGAACAAAATATTTCTGGGGCGAATATTTCTACCCGGTACAGCAATATCACATAATCCAAGCAATTCGGAGCAGTCAATGCGATTGGTCATTATATCGAAAATAAACATCACCTTTGCTGAATTTCGCCTAGTATCCAATGACTTCATATCCAAAAGCAAAAGCCTGCTGTTATAATTTTCGATAATAAATGTTGCCGGGTTACGCGAAGATGGAAGATTACGTAACGCAAATAAAAGAAATTGCTTCTGAATACTTTCAATACGAGAACACTATTGTTATTGATAGTTAATGGATCTTGAAAACTACGAGCATGACGGCGTATAAAGTAAAGCATCTGATACCCTTTCCCAACAATATAGTCGATATGTTTTGAAAATGACAGATTGCTATCAAATATAACTCCTAAATCAGATATAAATTGTACACGTTCAAGAAAATGGCCATTAAAAGCTTAAGAAGCACTTACATGGGATCTAGACTTGTGAAATGAAATTACTTTACATTTTTCCAATTTAAGGCTGAGTTCGTTTGAAGTTGACCATTCCCGAAATCGGTCCAAATCGTCCTGAAATTGATCGCAATCCACTGTACTCTTAATTTTGGAGAATATTTTAATGTCATCCGCATACATCAGACACTGCGCAAACTCGAAACAGTTGACTACGTCATTGATGAAGATTAGGAACAGAAGCGGACCTAAATGGCTACCTTGTGGAACACCCGAAAGTACATCAAACATTTCCGAAAAAGAATTTTCAATTTTTACGCACATCTTACGGTTGAAAAGATACGAATAAAACCAATTAATCGACACGCAGTCGCAATTTGATTTTACTAATTTTCCGCCAAAACACTGGTATTGATTGTTTCCAGTTTAAAGACCGAGTTCCCCAACGTTATTTCAATTAGTGTGTGTGACGAATAACGACTAACTCTGAAACGATCATATTGCGATGACAAAGAGCGTGTCAAGAAAACTCAACCTCCTCAATAGATGTAAAAATATTTTACTCCGTATCAATTACTCCACATTTCTAAGTCCTGTATTCGTCCTTATATGGAGTATTATTGTAAAGTCTGGAACGATGCATCTGTTTCCGTACTGGTCCTTTTGGGTTTTGTTCAAAAGCGTACTATACGAAATGTTGGTGATCGAAAAATAACATCAAATCTTGATTCCCTACAACATCGTCGCACTTTGCTGATCTCGTTGTTTTTTATAAATATCGTCACCAGGAGTTCTCGGATCTATCGTGTTTCAACCATATTCTTTTCCTCGTTTTACAATCGGTTGTACAATCGGTTTGTACAAACAGCCAAACTGTTGAGATCATTCACTGGCATTGTAAAAAAATGCAAAGGGACTTCTTTGTCCAAACATCGTACAAATGGAATGATTTTTCCGAATCACTAGTCTCGAGTGCCTTCAATCCACAAAGATTTAAAAAAAAGCAACACTTCAAGATGTTTTTGTGGAACCTAGGTCTTAAAAGGTATCTATGTGTTGTTGTGACACATATAATAATCCCTATAACAACAGTTTTTATTAAAAAAAAAGAGATGATTTTCGCAGGTGAACTCTACTATTTGAAAGAAAAAAACATATTTTAGGTGCATGTGTAACATATACATATTTTGGTTATATTATTTTAGAACAAGATAGAATATTTTTTGTACATACACACATGTATTTGTGATGAATAATATTTTGTCATTTTTTTAGAACAGTAGATTGTATAACTAGTACGAACGCGTTTTTCAAACAAGAGTGTAGTTTACAAACGCAGTTCGCGCTAGTTATACTCACTCGTTTTTGTAACAAATGCACAACATTTAATAAGTTTATTGTTGTTTATATAATTTAAGTTATTTAAATTTAAACCAAAGTGCGAAATTTTAATAGTATTGGTCGCAATGTCGCATGATAAAATATTTGTTACACGCGAAAAAAATATGTCAAACATCAAATAAAGCACACAAAGTATTTTTAGAGTCAACAGTATATTTTAATTTTAAATCAAAAACGCCTCTTCATATGAGATTTATTGAACTTAAAGAACTTAAAGACGTTACAAAGATTTATGTTAATGACACATTACATACAGCAATGAGAAGGAGAAATCAATAATTTATCTATTACAATAATATTAATATAGTTTACACTTTTTGCCGTAGGCTCTTGAGTCTCGGCGTAATTCGTTGAATAACATATTTGTTTAGCACTTGTTTTATACGCACGTTAATACAGTAAAAGCCCGATTATCCGACATTCAATTAACCGAATATTCAGTTAACCGGAATTCAAAAGTTTTGAATTTTTTTCCCTTTTCACAAGAAAAATGTTTTTGTTTTGAAATTCACTGGAAATATATGGTTTTTGCTTTAGCTCTTTCTATTTTACGTTGTATTCTACTTGATTTGTAAGTGTAAGTTAGTTTATTTTATTCATTTAAATTAAATTGCAATATTAAGTGTATGTACATATATGTTACATTACAACAGTTCTATAAGTTTCTATAAGTTTAAAATTTTTTGTAAATTATAAATTTACAATAAAAAAAATCTAACTTGTCGCATAAAGAAATATTAGTATGGCATCTACCAGCAAAAAACCAACGAAAAGGAAAAGAAATGTGTTATCAATCAGTGATAAAATTGAAATCATTACAAGATTGAAGAAAGGTGAATCGCGAGAGGCATTGATGAACATTTATAATATTGGGAGTTCAACTTTATATGACATAAAGAGTAATCATGAAAAATTGTTAGACCGTTCTTCTAAATGGAGAATGAAAAATTCGCTAAAACTAAGAAAACAATGCATAAGGCCAGATTGGAGCAGCTTGATTCTGTTCTATACCACTGGTTTTTGTGTGGGAATGCCAATATCTGGCCCTATTCTCAAAGAAAAACCCAAACATTTCTATGACGCTTTAGTAATAACTGAGCAGTGTGTTTTTCTGACGGTTGGCTAGCTCGTTTTAAATCAAGACACGTTATTCGAAAATTGGATATTTCAGGTGAAAAGAAATCAGCAGATGAAACCGCAGCAATTGATTACTGCATAAAATTTAAAGAAATTGTAGCCAAATACCAACTCACTCGTGAACAGATTTATAATGCTGATGAAACCGGATTATTGTGGCGATGTTTACCCAACTCTACTTTAGCTGGATCAGAGGAAACTACTGCTACTGGCTTCAAACATAACAAACAGCGGTTAACAATTCTTTATTGTGCAAATGCAGCTGGATCGAACGGGATGGAATTATTGGTAATTGGCAAGTATGCTCGGCCTAGAGCCTTTATAAACATTTGTAGTACCGGTAATATATAAATCCCAATCGAATGGTTGGATGAACAGGGAAATATTTCACGACTGGTTTAATTCAAATTTTATACCATCGGTTAAATCTCATTTAACAACCATAACTGGAATACACAATCAAAAATGTTTGCTATTATTAGACAATTGTAGAGCTCACCGTCCAACGAGTGAGTAAGTATCAGACTGGCAATTTCATTGTTTTGTGTTTACCGCCGAATGTAACATCTTTAATTCAACCAATGGATCAGGGGATAATTCGGAATTTCAAGTGTCACTATAAAAAACAGTTTGTAAGACAATTGGTTGCTCCTGATTCAGTGAAATCGTTTCAACAACTTTACAACATCAAAGATGCAATATTTAATATAGCGTTTGCCTGGATCGAAGTAAAATGTTCGACATTATTAAGCGGCTGGAACAAATTATGGTTAGATGATAATCAGACACGTGTGACAACAACGCACCTTGCGATATACAACTTTCGAAATCATGATGTCTAATACAAATCAATTTGAAACATTCAAGATAATGAAATTAATGAATGGTTGCATCTCGATGATAACACAGAAACTGTAGAAACTTTCACGGATGAGCAACTTATCGCAGGTGTTTTAAATGCCAATACAACAGATCATTTAAACTCAGATTCTGATGAGGATTTAGAAGGAGCTGAAAAAAGCATCACTTGGCAAGAAGCAGAAGTTGGAATTACAACATTTTTTAAATTTGCAGAACAATATTCGCAGTATTCCGCCCAAGAAGTTATGCAAATTTACGTCATGCAAAACAATTTTCTTGCGAAAAAAAAGAAGTCTATTAAACAGCTAGATATACGATCCTGGCTTTTAAAAAATCCATGAATATTGAAATCCAAGAATGATGAAGAGTGAATTTGTTAGGAATTTTTTATTTATGTTTAATTTATTCTTATTATTTATTTCATTTACTTGTTTTTCTATTTGTATAAAATATTACTTTCTATATAAACAACTTGAAATACTTATAAAAAAAAATAGTTTTTTAATAGTTGAAAATTTGAAAATATATTAACGAGAACCATAACAAAATATTTATATGAAAAATAACATGAAATCGTTCAAAAACTTTTACGTATAACTTTTAAAAAATAAAAGATTTAATTTTATTTCTATGATCACTCAATATATTTCGTCTTTTTAGGACATCCTCAGAAGTAATGATACTCCTGAGGATGTCCTAAAGAGACGAAGTATATTGAGTGATCAAAGAAATAAAATTAAATCTTTTATTTTTTAAAAGTTATATTAACGTGCGTATAAAACAAGTGCTAAACAAATATGTTAATAATATTAATAACAGTGCAAGCACAATGAAATTACTTTTACTCATGAGATCCAAGTTTGTATGAAAATTTATTTTGAATAAATCAATGGTCAAGATATTTTTAGCTTTACGTAGAAGACTATGTTTTTTAAAATTTCGAAATTGTTCATAGCCGGACTGCTATGTTAATATTTTTAAAATTTATTTATATTCTAATATTATTATTTAAACTATTTGTTTGGCTAAATCAAAATTTTGTAACACTTTACATTTTTGATCGATTTTATTAAATCAAATTTGGAAAGTTGGTGGATTTTATAAAATCAAATTTAATTTTAGCAGTTCGGTACAATTTAGCAGCGAACTGAAATCTATTTATAATTTTGATACAAATATTGCAACGAAGATGGCGCACTTTGGTTTATATTTAAATATCTTAACTTTGTTTATAAATATGCTAAATAAACTACATGTTGATTATATAATATGTTAATAAATTTTGTGAATTTGTTACAAAAACTAGCTATGCTCGTGCTGTATACTACACTCTTGTTTGGAAAATGCGTTCGCACCTCGCACTATTAATTATACAATCTACTATTGTGCAATAGTTTTAAGAAAATATAAAACATATCTAAACATATTTAAAAAATGGATCGGATACGTAAATATTTGAATATTATAAATGCGTTTACGAATTAATTTTTATATTTATTTCAAGAACAAGCATTCAATGCTGTTTAGCAAAAAGAACGGTTAGTGGCATTAAAATGTTCGTAAATAGGAATATGTGTAATATGAATATAATTCGTAATATTTTAATAATAACAACTTTGCGAATTAAATACACAATTTTTTCGGCAAGCGTTTAAATTTTTTATAAATAGGAAATTAATACATCAAAACTTTTATAAATATTATGATTTATTAGGGCTATTATTTTGAAAACGTACATTTTTTTGTTGATTTTTAAATTTTTGATTTTTAAAAAATCTGAAATTTTGATATATTGTTGGTATTGACGAAAGGAAAAACGTATTTCTGCTTTTATTTTTTGAGTACTCTGAATCGGAGTTATGCGCGGTTGAATTTTTGAGGCTTTTTCACGTAGTTTTGGTAATGGTGTCAATGTTTTGTGAATAGGTGCCACAAATTTCATCCGACTTAAGTATATTTTTGCAAGTAAAAAGGAAAATAATTGAATAATTGAAATAAGTAAGTTTAAAAGTAATAACTTTTTTCTTTTCCGCTAGGCGGCGCGTAAAACCTTGGTTTACTTCAAAGCTCATATCTCAAAAAACCTTTAAACCTTTAAACCTTTAAAGATTTTTTAAAGTTTGGTATATGAAAAATTCACATGTGTTTTTTTATTAAGTTAATAATCCTGTACTAAATGTGGATCTAATAAATTAAACATTTCATATTTTAGCACCTGCAATAAATTTGAACCATTTTCTGTGTATTTCTGATTGAGAAACGGGTTTTTATTCAGAATTAAGCCTCAATTAGACTATTGCAGAACTCTGCAATATTTCTGCAATGGGAGTGTGTAAAATATTCATTGCAGAAAAGTTTGGCAATGAACTCATTGCAAAACATTGCAATGAGTCATTGCAATGTTTTGCAATGAGTTCATTGCCAAACTTTTCTGAAATGAATATTTTACACACTCCCATTGCAGACATATTGCAGAGTTCTGCAATAGTCTAATTGCGGCTTAAGAATTGGAGATCCCAATGATCGAAGATTTTGTTATAATTTCAACATCACCAACACTAACATTAGAAAAAACCAATAAAAAAATATTTTTTCTATAAACATTATAATTTAATCAATATTATAAATAAATACATTAAAAAATTAATTTATATAATTCTTTTTGCCTTTAAATTGAAATATTTATGATTATCAGAAAAAGAAAACATTTTGGCAATTATTTTATCGGGTGTAATGGGGTTTAATCGGGTTTAATGTCCGAAAACCGCATCGAAAGAAATTGCTCCTGTAGTTCGATATCTCCTGAAGACACATATGAAAACATCATAACGTGCTTGGTTTTTTTCGACCAAATTTCCGCCCATTCAAATAATTCCCTTGCTGTTGATATTTTTTCTCCTCTAAGCGAAGCTCTCCGGGCTTTTCTTTTAAGTGTTCCTCCAATCCCATCGGTGGGACCGTTTCGTGGGCAGTTGCAAAGAAATTCCATTCTGCAGGTATTTTAAAATCATCAATATGTTTGCAGAGATTTATGAAATTCTTCTTATTTTTATATTGAGCTGCTGAACCATCAGTAAAATATAAAAATTTTTTGATACTTGGATATATTTCTTGCTGTTTTTCAATGAATTCAATACACCTTTCCTGGTATTTATGAACTGCAACTGTGTTATGCATTAAATGATAAGATATAATGACAAAAGATAAGACCTCTAGTTTATCATTACATGATTTGTAGTAAACTACGATTGGGTGGATTGTGGCTTGAACTTTATTGAAATGTGCAGCATGTATCTCATTCTGCGTTATCATTGAGTAGTTTTCTGAAAAATCCATAATAAATACCTATTCGCCGTGACGTAGTTTAAGTTTCGTTTCCTTAAGAAACTTTGATTGCTGCCTTGCGATGAAATCATGAATTTTTAATTTGTTTACCGATGCATGTACTAAATCTTCTACAAATTCTTCCCTATTTTTAGGTAGATTTCATATAAAAATCTACCTATTGCAATGGGCTTCATCTCGGAATTTCGGAAAAAATTTTTGTGCCAAACGACTATATATGATAAGCGGAGACGAAAAAACAAAAAAACAAAAATTTATATATATATATATATATATATATATATATATATATATGATAAGCTCTTCTAGTGCTCTAGAGCTATAATATACAGCTGGTTGCTTTATATTTTGCTGATGCAGCGCTGTCACAGCTCTAGCAGAGCTGTTGTGGTGCTAAATCTGCTACTTTTACAGCATTATTTCCTCTAAAGAAGTGGTTTAATAATATTTAATAGAGCTATATTAGCTAAATAAAGGTTGACTGTTAGAGTTTTTAAGAGCTAATGTTACTTTTTGAATACAAATACTAGTAATTTTTTCAATGAAACTTTATGTTTACATAAACTTTACAATATATCGACATGGTTTTAAAATGTTTTGATGTTATGGTTTCTGTCAAATAAATTCTTTTATAAATTAAATGGCAATTTGTTATATTTTAAATAAATAATATATGTAATTACTTTAATTGAAAATATGTATACAAATTTTATGTGCCATTTATTTTTTATGGTGAATAGTGATAGTTTAGAACTAAAATTTTAGTGCGCCCTTATTATATTAGTTCTGTGTATTTGGTGGCAAAATAGAAAAATTATAAATTTTTTTTTAATATTTTGAAACATTTTTCACTGTTTCAGGTTTGTTAAATAAATTTATTTTGGTGAATTCATCTTTAAAAAAATTCTTAGTTATAAATGGTTAACAATAGAAATCCAGTTATCGTGATATGTCATATTTCCAAAATACATCATTATCAAAAATAATTATTAAAACATTTTTGGCCATTATGGTGATATTTTTTACTCCATCTTTATAAAAACGAAGATGGTGGCAAATTATACCAATATAGTGCTACCTATTACATATTACTCCTTTATAATGCTATTTATAACGGTTTATTTTAATATAGAGCTATCACAATCGCATTATTTTTTTATAAAGCTATTTGCTCTGTGAAACTGTTCTTTTTTTTGTGTCACAAATGCTTTATTGTATAATAAAATTATTATGTTACAAAGCAAATAGCTTTATATAGAAGTAGTGTGATTAAGAAAGCTCTAAACTTTTAAGGAAAATGTCACACATAATCAAATGTCAATGTCACACATAATCAAATGTCAACGTTAGTTGAAATTACGTTTGACTGAAAAACGCAACCATTTTGAGCTATTGAAGATTCAAAAACTCACAATAACTCAAAATTTACGTAAAAAATAAGCTCTGTTATATTTGAGCGCTTTTTATATTAGAAAAAAACAGTTTATAAATAGACATTAACACTATATTACAGTAAGATTCTATAATGCTTATAGCTTTAAATAAGCTCAATTATAGCTCGCTTTGCTGTTGCAACGGTGAAATACAGCTCATAGGTCTATAATAAGTGGTGCTGCAATACTTTAGTTTAAGAGCTCTATATTATGTTATGAAGCTATTGTAATGCTATTCTAACAACTGCCTGCTCTATATTTTATTAGAGCTATGAGTTTTCAAAAACTATTTTATAAAGCAACAATAATTTTGTTTAGAGCTCCAAGTATCACTCGACAAATAAAACGCGCAACTAGCAACAAACAATCTTCTGTAGAGCTTCAGTACAGTATCTTGATACTAATAGCTCTAAGAATTGTTACTTGGTATATATATATATATATATATATATATATATATATATATATATATATATATATATATATATATGTATTTATATATATATATATATATATATATATATATATATATATATATATATATATATATATATATATATATATATATATATATATATATATATATATATATATATAAACGATATGAGATATAACGAAAACGACCGGCACTCTCACGGTCGCATTTGTTGAGGTAGATCAAACAAATTTTCTGTACTTGTGTGTTCTAATAATATCTTGGACAAGTTCGTGAATCAGCAAAATCCGACACGTGGTTAAGAAACTAGAGGCTTTTTTCTGAAAAAAATTTATTTTTTAAAACCGTTATAACGGCCGTTCGAATACTAATATTTCAAAAAATTTAACAAATTTAGAATCTTTGGAATCTTTTTTATCAATTTGTTTTAAAAATAGACCTCTGCAGTTAGAGGTTCCTGAGTGAGCGGCTCCAACAAAAAAGTTTGCAAAAAAAATTTTTTTTTTTAAACAACTGGCACTCTCACGGTCGCATTTATAAGGCCAGATCAAAAACCCTTTTCTAAAAATGTGAGTTTTATTAATATCTTGAACTAGTTCGTAAATCAGCCCAATTCAACACATGGTTAAGAAACTAGAAGCTTTATACTAGAAAAAAACTCTGTTTTTTAGATCCGTTATAACGGCCGTTTAAATTCTAATATTTTCAAAAACTTCATAAATTTAGAATTTTTAAAACCTTTTTAATCAGTTTCTTTAAAAAAAAAGACCTCTGCAGTTGGAGGTTTCTGAGTGAGCGGCTCCAACAAAAAAGCTTGTAAAACACAAAATGCGTTTGAATCAACCGGCGCTCTCACGGTTGCATTTGTGGAGCCAGATCAAAAAACCTTTCTTAAAAATGTGTGTTTTGTTAATATCTTGGACAAGTAAATCACGTAAATCAGAAAAATCTGACACATGGGTAAGGAACTATAGGCTTTATACTAGAAAAAAAATTTGTTATTTTAATCCGTTATAACGGCCGTTTGGATACTAATATTTTTAAAATCTTCATAAATTTAGAATCTGTGGAAACATTTTAATTTGTTTCTTATAAATATAAACCTCTGCAGTTAGAGGTTTTTGACTTGTTGGCTTCAACAAAAAAGTTTGCAATCCCCAACTACAATTTCCAAAAACCTTATAACAGTCAATGTCAACCTTATAACAGTCAAAAAAACCAATTTTTTTTCTTAGAAATAAACTATTTTGATATTTTGCAGTAATTGCACGACATATGATATAGAGTAGGTTTGTGTCATAAATTCTCACACACATGTTCTGTGGTTGATTTGATATTTGTTTGTTGCAAAATTGGATAGATATAATTTTGCTTGTAGGTAGCTAATTTTCTTTTTAAAATTTGTTTAATATATGTTTGAAATTAGTTTGTTTTGTTTAAACTAATCTGATACATCAGATTCTACTGGCACACAAAACTGTCTGATCTCGAAATCTACCTATTTCTAGCGGATATACGTGCCACTTGGACTTTTTTCAATGCGTTCTAACGAATATCTATCTTGCATTAACCATTTCTCATAATGTATTTCTTCGTAAAACTCAAGAGATTCCAAAATTGTTTCTGTGTTAGCTACAACGATATTTTTACAACCATTGCATACATTTGTTCCACAATCCACTGTATCATTAGAACAACTCAGTTTCTTAAGCAGATCTTTTTCATTTTTTACTAAATTTAAGAGCGGCTTACACATTAAACGTACATTTTCATGTATAATGCATATAAAGACATTGTGTGTTCCGGTAGATCCGGCTAAAATACATTCCTTCGGTCGCAACGTAGTGAACTTTGAAAAACTGATTTTGACATCTGGGTTTTCTTCCAAGAACATTTCGTGGATGTCGGTAAGGGTCCATAACACCAACCCCTTTGATTTCCTAATTTTTGTTGATCCTTCTGTAATAGTAACAACATCTTTAAGGCCAGGCATTGTTCTACTAATTTCCTCTGATAAGAAGTATGTTTGAATTTTTTTAGTATCTTTTGTGACAAACTGTGCACTTGTTTGCCTTGAGGCCAACTGTAAGGACCTACTGTTTCCAACAGATCCATGGTGAATTCTACCACTCGTCTTGATGCATTAAATTCATCCTGGATACGTTGATTTGACCAAAATTTGTAGAATTGTCAACAAAAACACTTGTTTGAGAGCTGGCATCTTTAAATTCTTTTTTAAGGTTCATAAGCCATGATGTATATTCACATTCCTCGTTTGGTGTTAACACTTTAACTGAATCTACTTGAAATATTCTTTGACTTATTGCCGATGGGACACTTGCAATTTTTTTCTAAAATGTCATTAAGTAGTTCAGAAGCTGGTGGAGATATATTATCAACTGAAACTGGTGATGGATCTAAAGATGCTGGAGGTATTTGAATATTTTCGTTCGTTGGAAAATTTTCAACATCCTGATTTATAGAAATAATTTCACTGTCGATAGCTTCCGAACATGAAAGCTGCTGTAGAAAATATTGGTTGCATATGAATTTTTATTTATTTTAATAAAATAATTAAATTTACCTTATTTTTATAGATATAAGTGCGACATGTTTCACATATAAACTGGTCATCACACAAAGTAAAATTTAGGGTTGCAGCTTTTTGAATAACAGCTGGTATGACCAGTTTCAAATTTTTTGATATCCGCTTATGATTTTTGAGACCGTACAAGTTACAGCACAATTTGGCATTTCTATTATTATCTTTTCTAAACGTTATGTCTTCTAAATATTTTTGGATATACTTGCTATAAGGCAATCACATCAATATATATACCTTTTAAATAGTTTTGACATAGGTAGAATCAGGTAAAATTAGGTAGGTACAATTTAATATATTTTGATTGGATGCAAGCATAATTTGTTCCAAAAAACGTTTGTGGGCATCGTTAGAAATGTTAAATGTTAAAATTATGAGTCTTTAATGAGATTTAATTAGTAAAAAGGGGCTGAATAGACATTTTTTAAAATGAATAAACATTTTACAGACCCTTTTAATAATTTAAATTCCTTTATTTTACCACTTAACTTAAATTTTTTTAATAAGTTTTTAACCATTAATGCACAGAAAATGGTTCAAATTTATTTCAGGTGTTAAAATATGAAATGTTTAATTTATTAGATCCACATTTAGTACAGGATTATTAACTTAATAAAAAAACACATGTGAATTTTTCATATACCAAACTTTAAAAAATCGTAAGAAAAAAACCATATTGAATTGCGAACTTTTTATTTCTCAATTTTATAGCTGCATATCTTTACTTTAAAATTTGTGAAAAACAAAAAAAGGGGGTTTTTTGAGATATACGAGCTTTGAAGTAAACCAAGGTCTTACGCGCCGCCTAGCGGAAAAAAGAAAAGTTATTAACTTTAAACTTACTTATTTCAATTATTCAATTATTTTCCTTTTTACTTGCAAAAATATACGTAGGTCGGATGAAATTTGTGGCACCTATTCACAAAACATTGACACCATTACCAAAACTAAGTGAAAAAGCCTCAAAAATTCAAACGCGCATAACTCCGATTCAGAGTACGCAAAAAATAAAAGCAGAAATACTTTTTTCCTTTCGTCAATACCAACAATATATATAAATTTTAGATTTTTAAGAAATAGTTGTTTTTTTCGATGTACGTTTTTAAAATAATAGCCCATCGTCATAGTTACGTCCAAAAAAGTAAAAAACATTTAAATTTGTATAAATTTTACAAAACATAAATTTTTTTATCAAAGCAACCTTTCAATTCAAAATTTCATGATCTAATCGAAATATTTGTTCTCATAGTTATACAATTTGTTTAAAAAATAACAAATATTTTGGTCAAAGGTAACATGTTTTGAACAAACTCATAATCTCATGTTGTTACTTTGGTGCCGCCGTAAGCCAAAAGTATGGACAAAAATGACGACACTTTTTAATAATACATTATGTATATATGCTTTTTTATTGCACATATTGTTAATTATATTATCAATAAATATTGCTCTAAATTTCAATATGACATATTTATTTTATATTTTATCTTTTTAGTAATACCTGCCACAGTAGCCAAAGCAGTTTTACTTCAACCGCGTGTAAAGATTACGCACTTCATTTTTTATAAATGTGAAAGAATACATAAGTTTTTTTTTATTCGCCTACATATTAAAGTGTTACTTTATTACTGTAATTTGCGGCTTTAAAGTATCACCTTTCAACTATTTATTTTTTTGTCATAGCTACGTCCAAAAAAGTAAAAAGCATTTGTATTTGTTTAAATTCTATGAACAATCAAAATTTTTATCAAAGCAGCCCTTAAATTCAAAATTTCATTATCGAATTAAAATAGTTGTTATCATTTGTTGTCATAGCTACACAATAATTTGGAAAAACTAATAAATATTTTGTCAAAGGTTACTTGTTCCACATATTTTTATTTTAAAATTTAAAAAATTTTTAAAATTTATTATTTTTAATTTAGTATAAACAAATTTTCTTAAAATATTTTGCTTGCGGCGAATAAAAAATAGTATATGATGCACGGACGTAAGCTATTTTGGACTTAATGTGGGTGCAAATATCGGCTAGCGCCTCGATTTGCAAACTCCACATCCGTCCAAAATCTTTAGCTTTACGTCCTAGCATCATAATGTACTATTATAAATATGATCTAGTAGGTAATAAATTTTCTGAAATTACTTTTTAATGATTTTAATTAATTAAAACGAACAATCATGCTGTTTTGAACAAATTTACTATCTCATGTTATGTTATTTTACTGCCGCCGTAAAAATATGGAAAAATGGCGGCACTTTACTACCGCAGTAAAAAAAGAAAAAAATGGCGTTACTTTACAGTCGCTTTGATTATATGTCAAAAAAGTAAGACTTTAACCTTTTCACAAGCGCAATAAAGTTAAGTTTTACAGCCGAAAACAGTTATTTATGTACCAAGGGTGTAAAGTTATAAATTTCTCGACTAACGTCTCGGGCAACGAATTCTCACTCGGGCTGATATTAACTATACACCTCTGGTACATACAAGATTTTTTACACTTCCTATTATTATTTATTAACTTTGTGAGAAAAATATGTTAACGTTTTATAAAAAAGAATATCATAAACCTATTCTTTTTTTTATGAATATCTTTAAAACAGATAAATCGTAGGCGATGTATTTTAATTTAAAGTTTAAAAATTTTGTTTGTCAAAGTTTATTTGTTTTTTGGTTTAAATAAAATAACTGTTCAATTGATTGTTGAAAGGTTTTTTTAAAATAATAATTGATTTTATTTGATGGTAATGTCATTAATTATGTTGAAAAAACAAAATAATTAGGTTTAATTCTTAATTATGATCTCACTTTTGATGATCATGTTATTAAAATTTGTGGTGAAGTTAACAGTTGCTTAGGGATGCTTTATCAATCAGTTAGTTTCACACCTGTCAATTTACGTTTGAAACTTGTTAGAGCTTTAATAATACCCAAATTACTATATTGCTCAAATATTTTCCATAATTGTTCAAGAAAAAGTTGGGATTTACTAAATGTAACATTTAATAACTGCGCAAGATATATATTTAATCGAAACAGATTTAGTTCAATTTCTACCTTTTCTTTTCAAATTTTAAATTGTTCTCTTGAAAATTATCTTAAATATCGTACTTGTCTATTTTTGCATAATTTAATAAAATATAAATGTCCAGACTATCTTTATGAACTTCTCATTTTTCCAAGATTTCAACGAAATAAGTTACTGAAACTCAGTGGCGAAGCGTCGGTATAGACACACTAGACAGTGTCTACCCAAACATAATATAAATATGAAACTTTATTTTCATATTGTTCGCATAATGTCGACTTAATACTATTTTGTCAAACGTTCTAAGAAAATCATTAAGTTTTAATACAATAATTAGAACAATTCAGCTATGTTCCCGAAACTTTAATACAAACGTTTCCCAGTTTCATGTACAAACAAACAAAAATGTTTTTCTCAGTGCAGTAGACGTTTCAAATTATGACTACCAAAATAAGCAATAGCAACAACAACAAATTTTCAACTTTTGTTCCTTCTTGGATAGACAGTTTTGTTTCTGTCTATTTTTGTTTCCAAATTTGTTGAGAAACATCAGTAGACGTTTCAAATTATGACTACCAAAATATGCAATAGCAACAACAACAAATTTTCAACTTTTGTTCCTTCTTGGATAGACAGTTTTGTTTATGTCTATTTCTGTTTATATATTTTGTTTCCAAATTTTTTGAGAAACATATTATGGGAAGCATTTTTGACAAAAATTGTAATTATTAGTTAGATGTTTCTTGAGCAATTTTTTGTGTGATTGTGTGATTGTGAATTCGATTCTACGACTTCTGAAAAACAGGAACAGTTGGAAAATAAATTTGAATCTTTGATTTTGGATAAATTTTTGGAATATTTTTAGAATTTTGAAAAAAGTTTCAATCTTTGATTATGTTATAATTTTTGCAATATTTTTGGCATTTCGGGAAAAGTTTGAATTTTTAATTTTGTTATAATTCTTGCAATATTTTAAGAGTTCTAGGAAAAGTTTGAATTTTTGATTTTGTTATAGTTCTTGCATTAATTTTGGAATTTTGAAAATAGTTTCAACTTTTGATTATTTAATAATTTTTAGAAACTTTTTGGAATGTTGATGAAAAAGCTTAAATTTTGGATTTTGTTATAATTTTTGGAATATTTTTAGAATTTTGAGAAAGTTGTACGTGTACTTTTATTTGTACTTTTACAAAGAATTTTATGTTTAATATTCATCGCTCCCCAAAACTTAAAACATTGTTTTTGTTATGTTATAATTTTAGAGAAGTTACTTCAAATAATAATGAAGCGTTTTCTTTGTGTTGCCATAAAGGCAAAGTCAATTTACCTCCTCTTTCTGAAAATGCATTTTTCTCTAATATTTTCGAAGGATTGAATTCAAATGATAATGCTATAAAAAAATGTTCTAAAATTTTTCTTTCAAATATTCGTTCCTATAATTCTGCATTTGCAATGATCAGTTCTGAATGTAATATAGCGGATTCTACTGCACGTGGTATTTATCATTTTAAAATTCATAATATTTTTTATCATCGTACTGGTGCTTTAATTCCTGCTTATGGTCGACCTCCAATGTATGCACAATTATATTTTTATGATGTTGCTGCTAATATGAGAATGAATAGAAATGCCAATGTATGTGAAGTTTTTCTTATGCGTGAGATAGGTTTTGAGTTAGATCGTGTGAATCCTTTTGTTCGTTCTTTCAAATCAATGCATGAATTTTGTGAAAGACCTGAGAATGTTACTGCTGATGTGTCAATGGTTATAAAAGTTAACAGAGAATGTGATATTCGTCGTTTTAATGATGCTGTTCGAACTGATGTGGCTGCTATTTTTAAAAATGATGATGGTGAACCACCTTTTGAAAGAAATATGATTGTTTTTTCAAAAAATGCAAATGAAATTCGTTCTGTTTCTGTCCTTGATTCTTCTTTGGATCCTTTAGCTTATCCTTTGTTGTTTCCAAATGGTGATACTGGGTGGCACGTTAATATTCCACATAATTTAGTTTCAACTTCACGTGCTAATGTGTCACGTACAGAAGTTACAATGTTGCAATATGCATCTTATCGCCTTGCTATACGTGATGGTTTTAGTCTTTTGCATCGTTCTCAAAAATTATTTCTTCGATGGATTGTTGATATGTATGTTCGTATCGAAGGTACACGGCTTCATTACATTCGTTCAAATCAATCTGCTCTTCGTGCTGATTTGTACAATAATTTAACAGATTTCTTGCATCAAAATCGCAATGGCGATGATAATATGGAAGTAGTTGGTCGTAAAGTAATTTTGCCATCTTCTTTCACCGGTTCACCACGTAACATGTATCAAAATTACTTGGATGCAATGTCTATTGTACAACATTTCGGTAAACCTTCTTTATTTATAACAATGACATGTAATCCTCAATGGCCAGAAATGGTTGATAATTTGAGTAATTATGAGTCTTCGAATTTTCGTCCTGATATTGTTGTGCGTGTGTTTAAAGTGAAACTTAAAGAGCTCATAGATTGTTTAATGAAAAAAAAGATTTTCGGTTCTGTCAAAGCACTTATATATACCATTGAATTTCAAAAACGTGGTCTTCCGCATGCTCATATTTTGTTAAATTTATCAGATGAAGATAGAATTGATGGAAATGAAATGATCAATAAATTTGTATGTACTGAAATCCCTGATCCCATTCTTTTTCCAAAATTACATGAATATGTGAAACGTCATATGATGCATGGACCATGTGGTGCTCTAAATCCCAATTCTGTTTGTATGAGAGATGGTAAATGTAGTAAGAATTTTTCAAAACCTTTTCCTGAAAATACTAAAGAATCTGTGAATGGTTATCCTTTGTACCGTCGACGTGATGTTGATGTACGTGGTGCATCTCTTGATAATAGATATGTTGTTTCATATAATCCTTATCTTCTTGCAAAATTCAATTGTCATATTAACGTTGAAATATGTACGACTGTTTAAAGTGTGAAATATGTTTACAAGTATGTATATAAAGGGTATGATTCTGCCAATGTTGAATTGAGAGTGAATGGAGAGAATGCAGTGAATAATGATGATGCGATTGTGGGAAATGAAATTCAAGATTTTTTGAATGGACGGTATGTTGGTTCGACTGAAGCTGCTTGGCGCATATTTGAATTTCCAATGCATTTTCAATCTCATACAATTATTCGACTTGATTGTCATTTGCCTAATAGACAAAATGTTTATATCAGGAATGGTAATGTGGCTGGTGCAGTCGCAAATGTATCAAGAACAAAATTGTTAGCATTTTTCCATTTGAATTCCATTGATAATTTAGCTAATGAGTTTTTGTATACAGAATTACCATTACATTATGTTTGGCATGATCAAAGTAAATCGTGGAAAAGAAGACAACGTGGGGCTGATAAAGTTGTTGCTCGATTATATATGGTTTCTCCAAAAGATATAGAATTGTTTCATATGCGTTTACTTCTGTTGCATGTTCGTGGTCCAAAATCTTTTTCTGATCTACGTATGTATGAAGGTGTTGAGTACCCTACTTTTGTTGCAGCATGTGAAGCTCGAGGTATTGCAACAAATGATAATGAATGGCGTGAATGTTTACTTGAAGCTTCAGAAATTCAATCACCAAAACAGTTTCGTCAATTATTTGCATTTATCTGTGGTTTGAATGTTCCTCCGAATGCTTTAGCTTTATGGATTGAATTTAGAAATAGTATGATTGAAGACTTTTTACGAAATTACGATGAAGGTGTGTCAATCGAGCCTTGATTGAAATTAATGAAATTCTTCTTACACATAATACTTCATCTGGTGATCTTGGTCTTCCGATTCCACAATATAACTTACAGATTGGCGATGTAGGTCATTTTGATATTGAAGAAGAAGCTATAGTTTTCGATAGAATGTATGAAAATGCAAATAATGAGCAACGTAGTGTGATTGATATTGTTTTGCGTGAAGCTCAATTCCATGATACTGGAAGTAATGTTTTTTTCTTGACAGCTCATGCAGGTTGTGGCAAAACGTTTGTTCAAACGGCAATCATTCATAAATTTAATTCATTAAATCTTTCGTGTATTGTGGTATTGCATCAACTTCAGTGGTATTGCATCAACTCTATTGATTGGGGGGCGAACTTTGCATAATGTTTTCAAATTACCAATTCCATTATTAGAGAATTCAATGCCAAATATAACTCCAAACAGTGTACATGGCACATATATTAATAATGCATCAATCATTATTATAGATGAAATTTCAATGTGCTCTATTCATGCTTTAAAATTAATTGATCGTTTGTTAAGAGATTTGACTCCAAACGAAGAAAATAAAAATAAACTGTTTGCAGGTAAAACTCTTTTACTGAGCGGTGACTTTCGCCAAATTCTTCCAGTTATACCGCATGGCTCACGTTCTATTTTAATTGAAAATTGTATTACATCTTGGCAAGAATTTATTAACTTTAAAATTTTGAAATTAAATCAAAACATGAGAGCTCTCCCTCATGAAATTGAATTTGTAGAATTTCTTAGAAGACTCGGTAATAATGATATGCAAAGTTTTCCACAGTTTGGTTTAGATATCATTGAAATTCCTCATAATTTGATTGCCAATCCAGACAATATTATTGAAGACATTTTTGGAAATATTTCTGATACAATTTTATCTGATGACATTTTGAGTTCCGTCATTTTAGCCCCCAAAAACAATGATTGCAATGAAATCAATTCTAAAATCTTGAGTATTATGCCAGGAGAGGAGAAAGCATATTTTAGTTTTGATAAAGTTGTTTGTGATGACATTCGTGAGCAGAACAATTTTCCAATAGAATTTTTAAATAAATTGAGTGTAGGAGGTTTGCCACCTCATAAATTAAATTTGAAAGTGAGTCATTGTTCTCCTCATACGTAATTTAAATACAGGTCAAGCATTAGTAAATGAAACACGAATGCGTGTAAAAGTTATGCACCGAAATTCAATAGATTGTGAAGTTTTGACTGGTGTCATGCGAGGTGTACGCATTATAATTCCACGCATTCATTTGACTTATTCTGGAACTCTTCTTCCATTTAAATTTCAAAGAACTCAATTCCCTATTATTCCTGCTTTTGCTATGACTATTAATAAATCTCAAGGTCAGACATTCAACAGAGTTGCTATTTTACTTAAAGAACCTGTATTCACACATGGTCAATTGTATGTTGCTGCAAGTAGAGTGCGTGCGTTTGAAATTTTATATTTATGATACATCTGACCAAGGTCATTTGTTCAAAGATGATAGAGTTTTCACAAAAAACATCGTCTTCCCAGAAGTCATTGTTATCTGATTTCTTCTCACTTTGCTGAAAAACCTTTTCCTCTTTTATGAGTACTAGGAGGGCCCGGCGTGCTTCGCTACGCTTATAAATAAAGTTTTTGCGTAGACCACGCTTATAAATAAAGTTTTTGCGTAGACATTTTGTTGACGTAGAAGCAATGATTTCAAAAAGTGGTAATGAGAAATGCTAGCATATAATTTTTAATTTTTCTTTTTAAATATATGAATGAAAAATAATCAGAACTCTAGCTGATCAGTTCGGATATATGACAAATTAGCGATCAAATAAGTTTTCAAGTAAGCTTATTTGATCTCTAACTTATTTGATCGCTAATTTGTCATATATCCGAACTGATCAGCTAGAGTTCTGATTATTTTTCATTCAAATATTTAAAAAGAAAAATTAAAAATTATATACTGGCATTTCTCATTACCACTTTTTGAAATCATTGCTTCTACGTCAACAAAATGTCTACGCAAAAACTTTATTTATAAGCGTGGTCTACGCAAAAACTTTATTTATAAGCGTAGCGAAGCACGCCGGGCCCTCCTAGTATGAAATTAATACATCAAAACTTTTGTTAATATTATGATTTATTAGGGCTATTATTTTGAAAACGTACATTTTTTGTTGATTTTTAAATTTTTGATTTTTAAAAAATCTGAAATTTTGATATATTGTTGGTATTGACGAAAGGAAAAACGTATTTCTGCTTTTATTTTTTGAGTACTCTGAGTCGGAGTTATGCGCGTTTGAATTTTTGAGGCTTTTTCACGTAGTTTTGGTAATGGTGTCAATGTTTTGTGAATAGATGCCACAAATTTCATCCGACTTAAGTATATTTTTGCAAGTAAAAAGGCAAATACACTCAGTTCTGTTTTTGCACGAATTTATTATGCACGAATTTGAAATAACACGAGTTGGAGGAAAAAAATAATTTTTTTTATGCACGAAATTTTTTGAAATAACACGAATCGACTAAACTTTAAATTTAAATTTTTTCGCCCGTTTATCCGATTTTTCAAGAAAAGAAATTTCTTTTGTAGTACCTTATATATTTTTAAAAGCCGCTTCAAATTACATAATGCATTTGCCAAAAAAAATTAAATGAAAATATTTTAATTTAAAAGTTCTAAACTGTAACAAGGTATTTAAATAATATTGAAATAATAAACTCCTTATTCTTGTTAAATTGAGTTTTATTTCACTAAATACGTATTTCGAAAGCTATATGCTTTCATCGACAGTATTATCTAAAAACGTTTTTAGATACTACTGTCGATGAAACGATAGCTTTCGAAATACGTATTTAGTGAAATAAAACTCAATTTAAAAAGACTAAAGCGTGTATTATTTTATTATTATTTAAAATTTAAATGGAGAGTAGAAATACAGTAAGTATTTACATTTTTACTCTCTATTCATTATTGTACGATCCGTGATACGAATCAGAATCAGAAAAGGTAGAATGTTTTATAAATTTTTATCTAAAAATAGCACAGTTTCCACTAATTATATTTCTATGTTTTGAAGGGATGGAAATGGGAAAGGGTGAAAAAATCCTTTTTGACTTAATCTGGCTGTCATTTGAAAGACTTACACTTGCTTTGCTACAGTTTTTGAGTTATTGTCGTTTATATATTTGTGTTTATAATTTATAAATTATAATTTTATTTGAACAGTGCGTGTTTCTATATAGTGTGTGTTTCAATATAAACCATTTACAGGCTGGTATAATTTAATATTTCTTTTTTTGTTTAATTTTATTTTTTTGGCGTTCATGTTCCATGTAGGGGCGTTGCCAAGCTAATCAGCTTTGCATATTCACCACGATAATTCGCCATGTAGCGACATAATTATCATGGCAGCCGATTTTTTTAAGTTCGATTATTACATCCATCTCTCATTGCAGCCGCGGTCTACCTCGCGGTTGCCCACTCCCTGTGGTACTAACGTACATTTTTTAAATCATTCCGGTCAGACTGTGGACCATTCCAATCAGACTGTTAATCGGCTCGTAGAACATGGCCAAACCAAGCAATCCTATTGGACCGGATACAACCTATTATATCATGATCGACAAGAAGGACGCTGATTTCAAAGTTATATATATTAAGTGAACCAAAAATGTGGCTTACGATCTTACGCTCAAATACAGATAAATGTGACTTTTTGTAAGGATTCAGGTTTGTGACTCTTACATTACAACCGGTCTAATCAATGTCTTGTATAACTCGAGTTTGGTGTTAGTTGATACACACGGTGATCCAAGGAGAGGTTTAATTGAGTAGAAAGTTCAACTATCTGCAATGATTTGAGCTTTTATATCTGTAAGTATGCTGTTGTTTGCGTCGAGCATTGATCCCAAATATTTAAAAGATTCTACTCCCTCATTTCGATCATCGCCGCACATCAAACCTTTCTCATCCTTCCTTGAAACATTCATATATTTGGTTTTATCGTAGTTATTTTCAATTTTTTTAGTTAAGATCAATTTTTCTAGCACCATTCTTAAGTGACTTGAAAGTTTTACTCATAAAATTTTCACTTTGGCCGAGTATGACATCAGTCATATAATAAGCTTTGCTCGTCGCCCGACTTGTTCCTGGTCACTTAAGAAAATTCTCAAAATAAGAAGCCCAAGTATCTAAAATATTTTTAAAGTCTACTTTTAGCTTCCCATCTTCGTTTTGAATAGCAGTCGATCTAGTATGAGGTCCCTTCCTTAAGGTTTTAACCTGTTGAAAGAAGTAACATGTTTGATGTTCCTTATTAAAGCTTTCAATCGCCTCACACTTCTTCTTCCAGCATTCTCTCTACGTTCATCTACATAGCTTTGTAACGGCTTGTCTTGCCAGTTTAAAGTTCTCCTTCGTGGACCTGATTTCTCCAATGTTTGGCAATATGGTTTTGATATCTCTCTTCTGTTTCAGCATTCTTTAGTGATTAGATGTTAAAACGAGTCTGTTCTTTGAATTTTGGAATGCCTGGATCTGAAAATTGGAACCTTATCTTAGCACATACAAGGAAGTGGGTGGTCACTTCCAATCTATGCAGCTCTAAAGGATCGCGCAAAAAGATCCCCCCAAAAGAAACGTGGTTACTAGCACGTGGTCAATTTGATTTCGAGTTTTTCCATTCGGTAAGACCCAAGTTTGCTTATGAATCGATCGATGCGAAAAGAAAGCACTGAAAATTCTCAATTTATTTGATAATGCAAACTCAGTCATTATCTCACCATTATCATTCGATTCAAATATCTATTCCAACCTTCCCATTAAAATCATTAAGAACCATAATGAAGTAGCGTGTTGGTATTTGTTTCATAACCTCTTCCATTGGTATGTAGAAAGCATTCTCCTAGTCGACGGTCTAAACTGGAGTGGTGCATGCACCGTAATAAGAGAAATATTGTTGTATGTACCGTGTACCCGTAGGTAGCAGATCCTCTCATTGACCAGAATGAATTTCATCACGGCTCCTTGTGTGAGGGCACCAACAAGAAACCCAGTACCAAATTCTCTTCGAGACGGATAACCACTACAGTATAAAGAGTGAATACCTAAATCTTGTTTTCCGATTATTGGCTGTCTAATTTCTTGCAAAGCAATGATATCCATCCCATACCTCTCAGCCTATGTTTCTAGACATATTAGAGAGCATCAAGTGCGCTCATACGGCGCTCGGTAGTCTGTCCTTTTTCACGTCCATGTGAAATTCTGTTTTTTGTCTAGGTTTGTTAGTCTTTTACTGGTTTCTAAATTTAACAAAGTTTTTTTCGGGGTTAGGGTGTTAACCTCAGACCCAACCCAAACTTTGTGATTGGGTTCGTTCTAATGTTAAGGTCATCAGAATAACCTTTTTACATGTTTATTTAGCGTGCCACTTGATCCAAGACAGACGCCCGTTCCCAGCCGCCCCTAACATGGAGAAGAGACGCTTGGGTCGCATTCGTTTTAAGGCGCCAATTTTCTGTTATGTAGCGTCTTTGACTAAGCAGTTTTTTCTCTGCTTGTCTCCGATACACCAACGTAATGCTGTCAGCAGCACGGCAAATACATCCGATTTTGCTACTCTTCTTTATCTTTAGTTACCATAAACCGCTATGAATAAGATTAAATAAATATTAAATTATTATTAAATATTAAACATTTTTCAATGGCAATATGTTACATTTTTCGTATCTGATCGATCAATTTTCCATTGACATTGCTATTTGTTAGAGAAATTTTACATCCATGCCGTGCTACTTGTGTAACGTTGACAAAATTAGGTTAGTTTAGTTGAGAAGAGAAAAGTAAAAACTGCGTAAACACAAAGTAAGAATGATTCTATACCTTGGCGAGTAATTGCCGCCGTAAAACCAATGCAACTCAAGCGTCTGTTCTCACCAACTACAATCGGAAAACGGCCACCAAAATCGCAACAAATGGTTTGACGACTATTGTCGCTAAAGCGTTGAACATAGGCGAGAAAAATGGTTAACAAGGAACACCCGAAGCTTCCAAGCTGATTATTTTCTACGGAAAAGAAACGCGAACATATAAAGGTTGTATCGAAAACATCAACCAACATGCTGCTAATAGAAATTCGAAAGAGTGTTTTGCCAATGCGTGAAATGTGACAAAAAATTACCACCCAAGATCCACAGTCGTAAAAAATGGAAGCTACGAACTTACAACAAATGAACGTGATGTGCTGGCAGTATAGCGCTCCCACTTTCAAAGCCTACTGAACAGAAAGAATGAAAATGATCTTGTTCGAGCAATTGCGCCGTCAACTTGTGGTTTTCATCCCAACCGTTCAACCGCAGATCAATGTTTTGCTTTAAAGATGATTCTAGAAAAATGTTGGGAGTACAACATCAGCATCCACCAGCTCTACGTTGATTTCAAGCAAGCATATGAGAGTATCATCCGCGACAACAACAGTTTCTGGTCCTTTCGATATAACACGATCGAACAGGTGTTCGACAAGGTGATGCTCTTGCGCCTGTACTATTTAATTTGCCGCTTAAGAACGCGATAAGAAAAAGCCGAATCGAGACACAAAACTGCATTTTTAACAAATCTAGTTTAATTGTTGGTTACGCAGATGATATTGCGCTTCTCGGACGTAGAACAATTGATATTAAGAATAGGCTCACAGCTTGAAAACTAAACTTCTAACAACATCTAGGAACATAACTTCCGGGAATCTGGATACTGGCGACTATAAAGTGGAATGGAATGGAAGCTGATTGCACAGGTGGCAAAATCATTTTAAGTTTAAGAGGAAATATACATTTTGTATGTCCTTATGATTTGGCAATAGAAATACTATATGCATACAATACAACTTTGTCAATTATTTTTGATACTATGTTCTTTTACGTTCACGGAACTCTCGGCGAGCGAATTTTATTCGCACTTGACCAACTTTTTTGAATTTTGTTTACGTTTTGGGCCTGAATACTAAAATTTGATCAGCAGCCAAATTATGTAATTGTGAAGCGGTGAAGTTGTAAGAACTCGCAATAATTCTGCATATCCAAATTTTTGGTTTGCCACTTTCGATAAAATTATTGAATTTGTACTTTTATTTAACAAATTTTCTAAAGTTATAACTAACTTATGGCAACAGCTAGCCATCAATTGAACAATATATATAAGCGTACTATACTTTCAAAATTGATGGTGGTGTGAGTCAACGCAACAGCGTGTCCAATATTTTTTGTACTGATTTCTTGAAAGTGGAACCAATCCTCCATTTTTCCATATATACAATGTATATTTTTACACGAATTTTTTTTACACGTCTTTCTCTGGAACCAATCTGTCGTGCAAAAACAGAATTAGGTGTAATTGAATAATTGAAATAAGTAAGTTTAAAAGTAATAACTTTTCTCTTTTCCGCTAGGCGGCGCGTAAAACCTTGGTTTACTTCCAAGCACATATCTCAAAAAAACCGAAAGTCCGCAATTCAATATGGATTTTTTCTAACGATTTTTTAAACTTTTGTATTTAAAATTCACATGTGTTTTTTTATTAAGTTAATAATCCTGTACTAAATGTGGATCTAATAAATTAAACATTTCATATTTTAACACCTGCAATAAATTTGAACCATTTTCTGTGTATTTCTGATTGAGAAACGGGTTTTTATTCAGAATAAGAATTGGAGATCACAATGATCGAAGATTTTGTTATAATTTCAACATTATAATTTAATCAATATTATAAATAAATACATTAAAAAATTAATTTATATATTTTTTTTTGCCTGTAAATTGAAATGTTTATGATTATCAGAAAAAGCAAACATTTTGGCAATTATTTTATCGGGTGTAGTATTATCCGGTAAAAAACAGTGGAATCCTTGAGTTCCGCTTTTGGTTTTAATGTCCGAAAACCGCATCGAAAGAAATGGCTCCTGTAGTTCGATATCTCCTGAAGACACATATGAAAACTTCATAACGTGGTTGGTTTTTTTCGACCTAATTTCTCCCCATTCAAATAATTCCCTTGCTGTTGATATTTTTTCTCCTCTAAGCTAAGCTCTCCGGGCTTCTCTTTTAAGTGTTTCTCCAATCCCATCGGATGGACCTTTTCGTGGGCAGTTGCAAAGAAATGCCATTCTGCAGGTATTTTAAAATCATCAATATGTTTGCAGAGATTTATGAAATTCTTCTTATTTTTATATTGAGCTGCTGAACCATCAGTAAAATATAAAAATTTTTTGATACTTGGATATATTTCTTGCTGTTTTTCAATGAATTCAATACACCTTTCCCGGTATTTATGAACTGCAACTGTGTTATGCATTAAATGATCAGATATAATGACAAAAGATAAGACCTCTAGTTTATCATTACATGATTTGTAGTAAACTACGATTGGGTGGATTGTGGCTTGAACTTTATTGAAATGTGCAACTTGTATCTCATTCTGCGTTATCATTGAGTAGTTTTCTGAAAAATCCATAATAAATACGTATTCGCCGTGACGTAGTTTAAGTTTCGTCATTCAAGAGATTCTAAAATTGTTTCTGTGTTAGCTACCACGATATTTTTACAATCATTGCATATATTTGTTGCATAATCCTCTGTATCATTAGAACAACTCAGTTTCTTAAGCAGATCTTTTTCATTTTTTACTAAATTTAAGAGCGGCTTACACATTAAACGTACATTTTCATGTATCATGCATATACAGACATTGTGTGTTCCGGTAGGTCCGGCTAAAATACATTCCTTCGGTTGCAACGTAGTGAACTTTGAGAAGCTGATTTTGACATCTGGGTTTTCTTCCAAGAACATTTCGTAGATGTCGGTAAGGGTCCATAACACCAACCCCTTTGATTTTCTAATTTTTGTTGATCCTTCTGTAATAGTAACAACATCTTTAAGGCCAGGCATTGTTCTACTAATTTCCTCTGATAAGAAGTATGTTTGATTTTTTTTTACTATCTTTTGTGACAAACTGTGCACTTGTTTGCCTTGAGGCCAACTGTAAGAACCTACTGTTTGCAACAGATCCATGGTGAATTCTACCAGTCGTCTTGATGCATTAAATTCATCCTGGATACGTTGATTTGACCAAAATTTACGTAGTAGAGTTGTCAACAAAAACACTTGTTTTGATTTAGAGCTGGCATCTTTAAATTCTTTTTTAAGGTTCATAAGCCATGATGTATATTCACATTCCTCGTTTGGTGTTAACACTTTAACTGAATCTACTTGAAATATTCTTTGACTTATTGCCGATGTGACACTTGCAATTTTTTTATAACTTCCTGTTGTAATATGTTTTTGTTTGATAGGAGATTCGGCTAACCTTCCAAGAACATTGTTAATATCTTCTAAAGTGTCATTAAGTAGTTCAGAAACTGGTGGAGATATAGTATCAACCGAAGCTGGTGATGGATCTAAAGATGCTGGAGGTATTTGAATATTTTCGTTCGTTGGAAAATTTTCAACATCCTGATTTATAGAAATAACTTCACTATCGATAGTTTCCGAACATGAAAGCTGCTGTAGAAAATATTAGTTGCATATGAATTTTTATTTATTTTAATAAAATAATTAAATTCTCCTTATTTTTATAGATATAAGTGCGACATGTTTCACATATAAACTGGTCATCACGCAAAGTAAAATTTAGGGTCGCAGCTTTTTGAATAACAGCTGGTGTGACCAGTTTCACATATTTTGATGTCCGCTTATGATTTTTGAGACCGTACAAGTTACAGCACAATTTGAAAGACATTTCTATTATTATCTTTTCTAAACGTTTTGTCTTCTAAATATTTTTGAATATACTTGCTATAGGGCAATCACATCAATATATATACCTTTTAAATACTTTTAGCATAGGTAGAATCAGGTAAAATTAGGTAGGTACAATTTAATATATTTTGATTGGATGCAAGCATAATTTGTTCCAAAAAACGTTTGTGGGCGTCATTAGAAATTTTAAATGTTAAAATTATGAGTCTCTAATGAGATTTAATTAGTAAAAAGGGGCTGAATAGACATTTTTTAAAATGAATAAACATTTTACAGACCCTTTTAATAATTTAAATTCCTTTATTTTACCACTTAACTTAAATTTTTTTAATAAGTTTTTAACCATTAATGCACAGAAAATGGTTCAAATTTATTTCAGGTGTTAAAATATGAAATGTTTAATTTATTAGATCCACATTTAGTACAGGATTATTAACTTAATAAAAAAACACATGTGAATTTTTCATATACCAAACTTTAAAAAATCGTAAGAAAAAAACCATATTGAATTGCGGACTTTTTATTTCTCAATTTTATAGCTGCATATCTTTACTTTAAAATTTGTGAAAAACAAAAAAAAGGGGGTTTTTTGAGATACGAGCTTTGAAGTAAACCAAGGTTTTACGCGCCGCCTAGCGGAAAAAAGAAAAGTTATTAATTTTAAACTTACTTATTTCAATTATTCAATTATTTTCCTTTTTACTTGCAAAAATATACGTAGGTCGGATGAAATTTGTGGCACCTATTCACAAAACATTGACACCATTACCAAAACTAAGTGAAAAAGCCTCAAAAATTCAAACGCGCATAACTCCGATTCAGAGTACGCAAAAAATAAAAGCAGAAATACTTTTTTCCTTTCGTCAATACCAACAATATATATAAATTTTAGATTTTTAAAAAATAGTTGTTTTTTTCGATGTACGTTTTTAAAATAATAGCCCATCGTCATAGTTACGTCCAAAAAAGTAAAAAACATTTAAATTTGTATAAATTTTACAAAACATAAATTTTTTTATCAAAGCAACCTTTCAATTCAAAATTTCATGATCTAATCGAAATATTTGTTCTCATAGTTATACAATTTGCTTAAAAAATAACAAATATTTTGGTCAAAGGTAACATGTTTTGAACAAACTCATAATCTCATGTTGTTACTTTGGTGCCGCCGTAAGCCAAAAGTATGGACAAAAATGACGACACTTTTTAATAATACATTATGTATATATGCTTTTTTATTGCACATATTGTTAATTATATTATCAATAAATATTGCTCTAAATTTCAATATGACATATTTATTTTATATTTTATCTTTTTAGTAATACCTGCCACAGTAGCCAAAGCAGTTTTACTTCAACCGCGTGTAAAGATTACGCACTTCATTTTTTATAAATGTGAAAGAATACATAAATTTTTTTTTATTCGCCTACATATTAAAGTGTTACTTTATTACTGTAATTTGCGGCTTTAAAGTATCACTTTTCAACTATTTATTTTTTTGTCATAGCTACGTCCAAAAAAGTAAAAAGCATTTGTATTTGTTTAAATTCTATGAACAATCAAAATTTTTACCAAAGCAGCCCTTAAATTCAAAATTTCATTATCGAATTAAAATAGTTGTTATCATTTGTTGTCATAGCTACACAATAATTTGGAAAAACTAATAAATATTTTGTCAAAGGTTACTTGTTCCACATATTTTTATTTTAAAATTTAAAAAATTTTAAAATTTATTATTTTTAATTTAGTATAAACAAATTTTCTTAAAATATTTTGCTTGCGGCTTAGTAACCATTAGAGTTATTAGAAAAAGTTTAAATATTTGATTTTATTCTAATTTTTGGAATAATTTTGGAATTTTGAAATAAGTTTCAATTTTTGATTTTGTTATAATTTTTGCAATATTTTCAGAATTTTTGAAAAAAGTTTAATCTTTGGTTTTGTAATAATTTTCGGAATATTTTTAGAATTTTGGAAAAAGTTTGATTTTATTTAATTTTTACAATGTTTTTGGAATTTCGAAAGAAATACGAATTTGTGATTTTTAGGGTTCCGTTTTTTATACTGAACACTATTGGTGAGAGTAAAACGAGTTTTTCACATTATATCGATTATCTCGTAAACTATAAATGCTATGGACTTGAAATTTGAGGTGCGTATAAAACTAATCTGCTCACATGAAGTGACGGATACAAATAAAACTAAAGTGGTTTTCGTTTGGTTTACAGGGGTTCGATGTGAGACCTTTGAGAAAATATATTTTTTTATAGATTCAAGTAGGGTATCATATGAAAGGGGTTTATTTCAGTATTCCTTAAAAGTTTATTTTGGAATTTTACACCTCACCGTTTTTTGTATAATTTGGAATAATGACGTTTTTTTTGTGTTTTCTTACCTCGATTAGCTCCGAACCTAACTAATCGAAAATTTTCAAATGTATTTGGAATAATAGAAAAATTAGTACGTTTTTAATAAAAAATATAAAAAAGTGTCATATTCTCATACTTAGATTTATTAAGAGGGTGGATATGAGGAGGGGTAAAATCACTATTTAAAATGGGGTCAAATGGGGTGTCATTTGAAAGAGCACTTTATTTAGAAAACATAACAACTTTTTTTAGAATTTTGCGATGCACAGTTTTTGAGTTATTTTCAAAAAAGTGCAACTTTCAGACCGTTCCCCCCCTACGTTTCGACACTGATTGACAGAAAAATTTGTAAAAATTCACAGAGTAAATTTTGGTAAATTTTGTATGAAAATTATAGCGAGGTCTCAAATAATTATATTTCTGTGTGTTTAGGGGACCGGTGTAAAGAGGGTAAAAAAAATTTTTTTTGAACCAAGCGAGTGGGGTGTCATTTGAAAGAACACTTAATTTAGAATTTGTTTCAATTTTTTTTGAATTTTGCGGTGCACAGTTTTTGAGTTATGGACAAAAAAGTGCAAAATTCAGACCGTTACCCCCCCCCCCCCCTAAGTTTCGACACTGATTGACAGAAAAATTTGAACAAATTCGCTGAGCTAGGAAATCTAGTAAATTTTGTATGAAATTATAGCGAGGTCTCAAATAATTATATTTCTGTGTGTTTAGGGGACCGGTGTAAAGAGGGTAAAAAAAAATTTTTTTTGACCCAAGCGAGTGAGGTGTCATTTGAAAGAACACCTAATTTAGAATTTGTTTCAATTTTTTTAGAATTTTACGGTGCACAGTTTTTGAGTTATGGACAAAAAAGTGCAAAATTCAAAACGCTAAATGGAGAGGTTTTTGAGTAGTTTGCTGATTGTATCATGTTTTCACTAAATCATATTAATTTATGATCTGTTATGATTTTTCGGCAACGTATTGATGCTTCGTGTTAGTTTTGTAATAAATTTCTAACTAGAAAAAAAAATAATGTGAAAATTGCACTAAAATTCGGCTTTTAGGATAAGAAACGATTGAAACGGATAGGAATTAACAGAAAAAAAAAAGTGAAAAAACCCATTGAAAACGATTCAAAACGATAGGATATTGCACTGAAATTCGGCGTTTACGATAAGAAACATTTAAAACGGATAGGAATAAACAAAAAAAAAATAATGTGAAAAAACCCATTGAAAACGATTCAAAACGATAGGATATTGCTCTAAAATTTGGCTTTTACGATAAGAAACGATTAAAACGGATAGGAATAAACAAACAAAAATAATGTGAAAAAACCCATTGAAAACGATTCAAAACGATAGGATATTGCACTGAAATTCGCCTTTTACGATAAGAAACGATTATAAAACGGATAGGAATAAACAAACAAAAATAATGTGTAAAAACCCATTGAAAACGATTCAAAACGATAGATATTGCACTAAAACTCGGGTTTTACGATAAGAAACGATTAAAACGGATAGAAATTAACAGAAAAAAAAATGTGAAAAAACCCATTGAAAACGATTCAGATAATCTACCAACAAACGATAGGAAACGATTAAAGCGATACAAACATTCTATCGGAAAAAAACGATACAGCCCCATTCATTTTCATTCAAAAATCGCATAGGAAACGATAGAAAACGGTTCTATTTTTTTACTAGATTTTCATTTCTATCAGAAAATAACGATAAGAAACACCCAAAAACGATAAAAATTGCGTCCGCCACAAAAGGCAAAACGATGATTATTAGCAGAAAGAAAATTAATCAAGTAGGGTATCATATGAAAGGGCTTTATTTCAGTATTCCTTAAAAGTTTATTTTGGAATTTTACACCTCACCGTTTTTTGTATAATTTGGAATAATGACGTTTTTTTTGTGTTTTCTTACCTCGATTAGCTCCGAACCTAACTAATCGAAAATTTTCAAATGTATTTGGAATAATAGAAAAATTAGTACGTTTTTAATAAAAAATATAAAAAAGTGTCATATTCTCATACTTAGATTTATTAAGAGGGTGGATATGAGGAGGGGTAAAATCACTATTTAAAATGGGGTCAAATGGGGTGTCATTTGAAAGAGCACTTTATTTAGAAAACATAACAACTTTTTTTAGAATTTTGCGATGCACAGTTTTTGAGTTATTTTCAAAAAAGTGCAACTTTCAGACCGTTCCCCCCCTACGTTTCGACACTGATTGACAGAAAAATTTGTAAAAATTCACAGAGTAAATTTTGGTAAATTTTGTATGAAAATTATAGCGAGGTCTCAAATAATTATATTTCTGTGTGTTTAGGGGACCGGTGTAAAGAGGGTAAAAAAAATTTTTTTTGAACCAAGCGAGTGGGGTGTCATTTGAAAGAACACTTAATTTAGAATTTGTTTCAATTTTTTTTTGAATTTTGCGGTGCACAGTTTTTGAGTTATGGACAAAAAAGTGCAAAATTCAGACCGTTCCCCCCCCCCCCCCTAAGTTTCGACACTGATTGACAGAAAAATTTGAACAAATTCGCTGAGCTAGGAAATCTAGTAAATTTTGTATGAAATTATAGCGAGGTCTCAAATAATTATATTTCTGTGTGTTTAGGGGACCGGTGTAAAGAGGGTAAAAAAAAATTTTTTTTGACCCAAGCGAGTGAGGTGTCATTTGAAAGAACACCTAATTTAGAATTTGTTTCAATTTTTTTAGAATTTTACGGTGCACAGTTTTTGAGTTATGGACAAAAAAGTGCAAAATTCAAAACGCTAAATGGAGAGGTTTTTGAGTAGTTTGCTGATTGTATCATGTTTTCACTAAATCATATTAATTTATGATCTGTTATGATTTTTCGGCAACGTATTGATGCTTCGTGTTAGTTTTGTAATAAATTTCTAACTAGAAAAAAAAATAATGTGAAAATTGCACTAAAATTCGGCTTTTAGGATAAGAAACGATTGAAACGGATAGGAATTAACAGAAAAAAAAAAGTGAAAAAACCCATTGAAAACGATTCAAAACGATAGGATATTGCACTGAAATTCGGCGTTTACGATAAGAAACATTTAAAACGGATAGGAATAAACAAAAAAAAAATAATGTGAAAAAACCCATTGAAAACGATTCAAAACGATAGGATATTGCTCTAAAATTTGGCTTTTACGATAAGAAACGATTAAAACGGATAGGAATAAACAAACAAAAATAATGTGAAAAAACCCATTGAAAACGATTCAAAACGATAGGATATTGCACTGAAATTCGCCTTTTACGATAAGAAACGATTATAAAACGGATAGGAATAAACAAACAAAAATAATGTGTAAAAACCCATTGAAAACGATTCAAAACGATAGATATTGCACTAAAACTCGGGTTTTACGATAAGAAACGATTAAAACGGATAGAAATTAACAGAAAAAAAAATGTGAAAAAACCCATTGAAAACGATTCAGATAATCTACCAACAAACGATAGGAAACGATTAAAGCGATACAAACATTCTATCGGAAAAAAACGATACAGCCCCATTCATTTTCATTCAAAAATCGCATAGGAAACGATAGAAAACGGTTCTATTTTTTTACTAGATTTTCATTTCTATCAGAAAATAACGATAAGAAACACCCAAAAACGATAAAAATTGCGTCCGCCACAAAAGGCAAAACGATGATTATTAGCAGAAAGAAAATTAATAATCCTCCTCCCATTTTATTTGATGGTAATGTCATTAATTATGTTGAAAAAACAAAATAATTAGGTTTAATTCTTAATTATGATCTCACTTTTGATGATCATGTTATTAAAATTTGTGGTGAAGTTAACAGTTGCTTAGGGATGCTTTATCAATCAGTTAGTTTCACACCTGTCAATTTACGTTTGAAACTTGTTAGAGCTTTAATAATACCCAAATTACTATATTGCTCAAATATTTTCCATAATTGTTCAAGAAAAAGTTGGGATTTACTAAATGTAACATTTAATAACTGCGCAAGATATATATTTAATCGAAACAGATTTAGTTCAATTTCTACCTTTTCTTTTCAAATTTTAAATTGTTCTCTTGAAAATTATCTTAAATATCGTACTTGTCTATTTTTGCATAATTTAATAAAATATAAATGTCCAGACTATCTTTATGAACTTCTCATTTTTCCAAGATTTCAACGAAATAAGTTACTGAAACTCAGTGGCGAAGCGTCGGTATAGACACACTAGACAGTGTCTACCCAAACATAATATAAATATGAAACTTTATTTTCATATTGTTCGCATAATGTCGACTTAATACTATTTTGTCAAACGTTCTAAGAAAATCATTAAGTTTTAATACAATAATTAGAACAATTCAGCTATGTTCCCGAAACTTTAATACAAACGTTTCCCAGTTTCATGTACAAACAAACAAAAATATTTTTCTCAGTGCAGTAGACGTTTCAAATTATGACTACCAAAATAAGCAATAGCAACAACAACAAATTTTCAACTTTTGTTCCTTCTTGGATAGACAGTTTTGTTTCTGTCTATTTTTGTTTCCAAATTTGTTGAGAAACATCAGTAGACGTTTCAAATTATGACTACCAAAATATGCAATAGCAACAACAACAAATTTTCAACTTTTGTTCCTTCTTGGATAGACAGTTTTGTTTATGTCTATTTCTGTTTATATATTTTGTTTCCAAATTTTTTGAGAAACATATTATGGGAAGCATTTTTGACAAAAATTGTAATTATTAGTTAGATGTTTCTTGAGCAATTTTTTGTGTGATTGTGTGATTGTGAATTCGATTCTACGACTTCTGAAAAACAGGAACAGTTGGAAAATAAATTTGAATCTTTGATTTTGGATAAATTTTTGGAATATTTTTAGAATTTTGAAAAAAGTTTCAATCTTTGATTATGTTATAATTTTTGCAATATTTTTGGCATTTCAGGAAAAGTTTGAATTTTTAATTTTGTTATAATTATTGCAATATTTTAAGAGTTCTAGGAAAAGTTTGAATTTTTGATTTTGTTATAGTTCTTGCATTAATTTTGGAATTTTGAAAATAGTTTCAACTTTTGATTATTTAATAATTTTTAGAAACTTTTTGGAATGTTGATGAAAAAGTTTAAATTTTGGATTTTGTTATAATTTTTGGAATATTTTTAGAATTTTGAGAAAGTTGTACGTGTACTTTTATTTGTACTTTTACAAAGAATTTTATGTTTAATATTCATCGCTCCCCAAAACTTAAAACATTGTTTTTGTTAATTTACAATATCCTTTATCTTTTGTACAAAATATTTTTATTTCAAAATTTTTAATTTTGATTTAGATTGAACAATCTTTTTTTAAATATTTTGCTTGCGTCGAATAAAAAATATAGTATATGATGCACGGACGTGTCATTTTAAATGTGGGTGCAAATCTCGGTTGGCGCTTCGACTCACAAACTTCACATACGTCCAAAAACCTTAGCTTTCTATCCTCTCATCTTAATGTACTATAATTAGTTTCTACAGGCAAATCAATAAAACTTTTGAATATGTCTACCCTAGTTTCAGAAGCACGCTTCGCCACTGCTGAAACTTCCAAACAGTTGCCTTTCTTCACAATTTAGATCAACGTTCTTTGTTGAGAGTATTAGATTGTGGAATAATCTTGAAGCAGGCATTAGAATTCTTGAATCAACTTCTGACTTCAAGAGGAAATGCTTGCTTCATTTCTCCTCATGTTAAGGGTTTGGTCATTGCACAGAAGTGATAATCAATAAGTTTAGGCTTTTTGAACTCAAATTACTATTTATTAAAGAAAGCAGTTCATTAATGTCACCAGATTGATTTTGTTACATTTTCAATAATTCTTTATTTTCACAATTATTTAATTCTTTTTTTTTTTTTTTTGTATTAATTAATCAATGAATAATTAATATTTTAATATTAAACTTAGTTCACGATAAACTTCGGTTTAAAAAGGAATTCCTTATGTGATACTACACTGTATAAATAAATAAATGTAAGAGTCCGCATCCGTTTCTATGAGAAAAAACGATTCCAACCCATTAATTCTCATTCAAAAACCGCACAGGAAACGATAGAAAACGGTCTATCGGTTTCTATCGTTTTCTATCAATTTTTTTCACAAGGGAGGTAGATATTATATCGTTTTCTTAGATAATTAAACGCTTAATGAAAAGATTCTTACTGCGTGTATCCGCTTCACTTCATTTCTTATATTATGTATTTTAATTTATGATATGTTATAATTTTCCGACAAGGCGCTGATGTTTCGTGTCAGGTTTGTAATAAATTTCTAGAAAGATGTACCGTCAAGTGCCGATTATAATACCCGGGTATACTAAGTAAAAATTAAAACAATTAATCTTATTTTAAAAAAGTAGTACTTTACTCGGTTTTTATTAGGCAATGACTAATCTAGTACCTGGCCGGTTCTTCAAATTGACAATAAACTATTGAATTTTTAATTGTACAAATTCTACTTCACATCAACAACCAATTTGGATATGAAACTACGTCTTTCTACAGTTATATGGAGTAAAAGTGCGTCACGAAAGTGTAGCACATTTTGAGTGCTTATAACTCATAAACAAAAAATCGTAGAATAATAAAGATGATGCTTTTGTAGTCAGATTAATGTGAGCCACAATTTAAACCATAACTAAAGTTTTACTCCTAAATGACTTTGTTATCGTTTCCGCTTAAAGTTTGATTTCAAGTTTAATGCTGCCAGCTTTGTTGTGTATTTTCGATTATTTTTTCTACTGTTAAACTTTTATTATTATTGCGATACAAATAAGTTCATAATAATGGTTTCAATTCTTGTGACATGCAACTATTATAACGATGATTTTGTCAATAAAATAACAAAGTCTTGTTAGTATAACTTGATTTCCTATTAACCACAACAGATCATAAATGAAGTAATACATATACCCACCTCAAACACATTCAAAAATTTAGCAGTATCTACATCGTTTTTATTCGATGTAAGTAAGACATCTTACACAGAAAAGAAAAAACATCAAAAGAAAAAACATTCTTACCAATTTTAAAATTTTAAATTTTAGAAAAAGTAATTGTATACCCGAAAACATTATTTGGGACAAAGGGGCTAACTAATATATTCGAATCTTTTATTGGTAGACCTCTACCATATGATCGGCACTTTACGGTACATAAAATATTTGTGATGTTCCAAATACTTCTGCCTGCCTTCCATTGTTGCCGTCGTCGGTCGTCTTAGAAAGTTCTAACCACGATTTGTTGTGAACGTTGAAATCACAGCAACACTCTCATGAATGCATGCACATACACCCTGATGATGTTTAAAAGCTGATTCAAGTCTATATTTAGGATAAAGTGGATTGTTTGAAAACAAGTTTTTTTAGAATATAAGATTTATAATGCTTGAGATTATGTTGCACGGCGTCCCGATTGGTGTTTAATCCAGAAATATTGTGAAATTGCATGTTAAATTCACCTAGGTCAATATTTATTACAGCATCCTAAGATAACAACATTCCCTCAAAAACGTTTTACTTATAGGACTCTGTTGTCCTTTTTCTGTTCGTTGCCTTGGGTCTTTCAGAAATCATTTCCACAAATAATGTAATTCAAAAGATTGAAGAAAAAAATCTCACCATTATTTACTTTAGTTTCACTCTCATCAGCAACAATCAACAATTCAACAATTTTCGTCAACACCTCCAACAATATTTATTATTGTATGAATTATATTATAATAAATTGAGATTTATAAAATGTCGAATCGAAATAAAAATTAAAATAATATTTTTATGTACACTTTTATGAACATTTGTTATAATCCTCATCATTCCTATTTAAACACAAAAATAAAATATCTCAATTTACGGACAGCACGAAAAAAAGCTTTACCCTCATGCTTTTTTGTTATATTAATAGTTTATTGTGTTCAAAAATAAATTTAAATTTATGAATGTTTGTATATGTGTATAACAGTTTTTTTATAGCAAATTATTTAAATATTTGTTTTGTTGCTTGTGGTAATAATTAACACACTTTTTCGAATGAATTGTTAAGATTGAGAGAGTCTATTCAAAAGAAATTTACTATATTTTTTTTAGCAACAGGTAGGTAGCTTTCGGTTGAGTGACGATGTATTGCATACTGCCACAAGTTTCGAATTTTGTTTAACTCAGTATCACTTTTTTATGATAGTTATTGAAACCAGATAAACCCGCCATACCTGTGTTAAAACCGTTATTGGAATTTTGTTTTAAATAGAAAAACGAAATTTCTATGTCGAGAACAAATATTGCATTGTATGCACATTGCACATTACACAAGTTGTGAAAATATGTAAGTTGCACTAAATTCCTCAAATGTGCATACATATTTTCTATTTGACATCGATGTTCATCGAAATCTCTGATGGTTCCCAATCGATGGAAAAAATAACTAAGACCAGACAAAAATTTGCATGTTAAACATACAAAGCTCTGGTCATTCTGATTCGTCTATATGAAATGAATTATCAAAAATTAACATTGGTTTTGATAGTCGATTTGACCAATCGACTTTCGTATTCTACAAAATATCCAAATTTAAAATATGTGGACTACTTTAAGGGAGATATTCTTTGTTTGTTTTGAGTTCTGATGGGCAAGAAACCTTCAGGATTCTATCCCCCCAACTATTGATTTTACAAAGTTTAAAATATAGGATCGTTGGATCATCGTTAGGTTAGGAAAGGTCACAAGTTTTTTTTGTTTGGTCGTAGCTCCCGTTTTACAGAATTCTCAAATGTTGAATTTTGTGTGGGCTAGAATTCGCTTGCAATAACCCAATCCTACATGTCGTAAATAGTTTTAACATTTATTTTTATTTAAGGAAATATTTATTTGATTTTAAAAATCTTTTGCTTCCGACGACATCAAAATAATATTCACATGAATTTTTTTTTTTTTTTTTAATAAAATGTGTTGTGTAGTAGGAATTACAATATGTGTCACAATAACACATAAAAACCTTTTAAGACCAAGGTCCCACAACAACATACGTTCAAAGGTGTTGATGGACGTAAATCTTTCTTTTTTTGTATTTTTATATTTTTTGTTAAAGAATGGATAACTAAACAAAAAATCCTATCACTAACAAAATATGACATAGGCCAATATTTTATGATAGAATAGATAAAATAAAAGTAAATTAAAAAGTAAATAGCAAATTGTTACAAAAAATGCTGAAACAAAACAAAAATGTAGTTGCCAATAATCCAGCCGGTTGCATATTTCTTGATCCGGTAACGTACTCTCTTTCTTAAAGATTAAAGCCTACACATAATTATATGAAGGCTAGTTTCTTCAAGGAAGCAATAGCGTCTCATCATCAAGGATTATTTAACAGCTAAGATTGAGGGTGCTACCGTTGACTGAATACAGTTCATCCGCCACCACCCCTAAGATGTCACCTTGGCTAGTGATATCTCACTGCTATTGCCAGTGGTGTGTGATATCTCACGTCAACTCGTATGTCAATAGCAGGGACTGGAGTACGCGGGGTTGTCACATTCGTGGATCAAAAATAAAAAAAAATTTCAAAACAATAAAAACTGATCCCTCCATGCGGATTTTGAAGTATACAACTCATTTTTAAGTATGCAACTCATCAACAAAAAACTGATTTACGGCATGTAGGAAAGGGATACTCCAAGTGAATTCTAGCCATCCTCCAAACTCAAAATTTAAGAATTTTGTAAAACGGCATACAGATAAACGAAAAAACTAGTGACTTTTCCTAACCTAATGATTTTCCATCAAGCCAAAATAAAAAATTTAGATTTCAAGCATGTTGGGGGCTGAAAAATTGAATTGCCCCCTAAAAGTTTAAAATTTGAGAAGACTGTAAAAAAATGGAATACTACCAAACGAAAAAAACTAGAAATCTGGAATTTGTATAAACATATGGGTAAACATATAAATTTTGCGATATCGCAATCTATTGTAAAGTTTCGAAAGATGGTAAACATAGCAAACACCACCATTCACCATCAGATATACCAAGACACCTCACATTTATGTCGTTCCCATTAAAACTTGCTTAGAGTAGCTAAAAGGAACACGGGATCTGTCAAAATCTCAAATTATTTTAAAGACTTTTCAAATACAAATTTCATCGATTGGCGTAAAAATTAATTTGTAATACAAAAATAAGAGTTCAATAATATTAATTAATTATATTTTATATGTTATTTTATTATGTTATTTAGTTATATTTATTTTTTATATAATATATAAAAAATATGACATAAAATATGCATAATCTATAATAATAAAACAAAGTGTTTGTCTGTCTGTGTGCGCTCTCAAGAGAAATCTGGAGCACACAGGAGTCTGGAATTTGTCAGGAGAAGGTAATTAACAGGTACTAATGCACCTCGGAGCCCGAATTTGAAAATTTAATTTAGTTTATTTTTAATTAATAATTTAATTTTCTTAAGGGTTTGCCTAAATGTTGATTATATTTTATATTTGGATTTTTGTTCAAACTTCGTAGATATCTTTGATTGATTTTTTTTTTCGCAAAACAGAATGATCATTCAAATGGAAAATTAAGGTATAATGTGACAAACAAATTCATTTAGACGAAAATTATATACATTTATATATTTATTATATACACACAATTATATGCATCCAACACATTACGTTGCAACAAATATTTCTAATTTACAACAAACATGTTCTTAGTTTGGTGTATATATATGTAATACACATTTCATTTGGTTTATATATGTATTATGTAATACATGTTCAAAACAGAGAAAATGGGCATTTCTTTTCCTCTTTAAGAAACATTGATGCAGCAAGTTTTTGCAATGGAACCTTTGTATTGAAGAAAAGGGGTATGAACAATAATATCAAAGCTACAGGTTGAAAGTATTTTAACTTATTAAGGAAAATACGCGTCCTCATTAATTTAAAAAAGAAACAAAGCACATGCATCATGTAGGTTATTTGAAGAAATCGGTAAAATATATGCAAATATGTCAACAAATGAAGTGATTTGACTGGTTTTACTAATCTAAAACCAGTCAAATAAGTCTGGATTTATAAATGATATTATTCTTATTAATATTATTTTTTTATTATACTACAAATTATTCTTATTATTATGTTTGTCCAAATTTTTTTTCAAAACTGGCAGAAATTTCAAAATAAGACGATGGCCATAAATCGACAAAACCCATAAAACGAAAACATTCACTAAAAATGCTGTCATTCTTAGACCGGGTTTTTGATTAGTATCAAACATTAGCGCTATGCATATTTTATTGTGCTCTTCCAAGTTTTCTTTCAGCAACATGCACCATTACTACTAAAATTACACAGAGCGGATGTAGAGCATTGCAAATAATTGGTAAAATATATTTGAAAATCCAAATTGACTTTATTTGAGAACAGCACATAATCTGGATGGATTGACAAATGAAATTAGTCAACATGAAATGGTACGCTAAACCAGTTGCACCAATGTGCGGTGTGCCTATTTTGTATGGCAAGTATGATGGTTCCAGAGTAAGTCATTGACAACTGTAACACCCAATAAACGAATGTTTTGACGTTCACCAAATTTTTCGCGTCACAAATTAAGCGGATTATCGCGAAACATTAAAATATTTGTATTACATCTATGAAATAATTTTTAACCTTTTTCTAACCTCTATCTTTTGCCATCTATTTATAAAAGTTATTGTGTAAACTATTTGTGTGCACTAATGTGTTTTAATTTTAACATACATTTCATATGCAAATTTATTAAGCTTTAGAGACCTTTACTTAATTACTCTTGCTGACTGCCAATATGATACCAATATTACATTTTTTTCAACATTTTTATAAAACTAATAAAACAAATTAAATTAAATGACAATATAAAAAGTTATAAAAGTATTTACTCCAACAAAAAACAGTTTCAGTTTCCACTTATTTTTAAAGTACGGGCATCGCCGTGCGGGCACTTTCTAGTATATAAATATGTATAACATATTATGTTTTTATATAATATGACCAAGTAAAATAATAGGCGGTTTTAATTTAAAACTAGAAATTTATTTATATAATCAAGAAAGGAAAAGGAAATGAAAATTAAGATTTTATTATGAAATGCAATTATAAATTTTAAAAAAGTCCAAGCGGCACGTATATCCGCTAGAAATAGGTAGATTTCGGGACCAGAAAGCTTTGTGTACAAATAGAATTGGATGTGTCAGATTAGTTTAAATAAAAAATTTAAGTAGAATAGTCCAAGTCCAGAATAATCCAAAAAATTTATCAAACCAAACTAAATACATTAACGGAAACTACTTTATCAATGCGATTTCGGAACAGTTTTATTTAATTTGGTTAAAACTACTTTTAATAACATATTAAATCCACCAAAGAGCAAATAAACGTTCTCACAACGTCACACCTACAGCACCACCACACATAATTTTATAATCTAAAATTGTCAAACAACTTTTACACCTCAAATAATTCAAATATCTACAATTTAGGAAGACTTTTGTAAATGTGTAATCAATATATGAGAAAATATTCCTTAATTTAAAACAATAATGACAAAGCTGAGTTTGTTTTAATTTCTTTTTAAATTTTTGCGAAAAAAAATAAAGACTAAAAAAAAAAACAAAAGAAAATTTTTTTAATATTTCTATGGGATATTTTTATATTTTTATGGAAGTTGTTGTAATTGAATGGCATGCATTAGGTTTAATGCTAATTTCATTGAAACCTCTTGGGTTAGAAAGCTGAAAATCTTTGAGGTTATAGTTGAAAATATAGTTATCTAAAAGTTAGTATGAGTTTAAACAACATAAACTCAAAAATGCGGAAGGCATGGCCGTTTGCGTTTGTTTTCGTTCTAACAGCTCTGGTGTCTCAACCTCTAGACTTGAACTATTTTTTTTTTAAATTTTGGAAAGATTTATGTTCTAGATAACGTGCGCATAAATTTTCAAAAGTGAGATTGGATATTTTCAGCCAAATCAAGGACAACAAAGTTTATTAAATTTTTAAAACAGCTGATTTTTTAGGAACCTGGAACGCCAAGGTTGTCATTTAGAAAAAAGTGATAGATTCAATATTGATAAATTTTATTAAAATATTATGATTCAAACGGAAGTTATAACGCCCTAAATTAATTAATTAATTTTTTTTCAAACGATTAACTAATCACCTACTAAACAAAAAAAAGTTCCATAAAATTGCTAAAGCTGTTTTTAAGCAATTTGATTTCGAAAGCACATCGGATTGGCAGAATTTTCATTTTTCCAAAATACTTAATGCTTATTTTAGTTTATAATATATGATAATTAATATATGATATGTTTTAATTTATTATGAATTTTTCATTGTAATTGAAAAAAAAGAAAATTCACTATCTATTTGATAAATTTCAGCAAAATCTGCAACTGGTATATTTTTGCTAGCAATTATTCGAATGGGTTTTGATCGTCGAACAAAACGTCTGTCTGTAATTTAAGCATGCTTTGGGTAAAAGATTAAACCTTTAGAAAACCCAAAAATGCATTATTTAGTACCTTCTTTAAGCCTCATTCAGTACCTTCTAAAACCAGAAAAAGTTTAATAGAATCAGTAAACTTGGTTTTAGTGTATGGAACAAAGTACAAAAGAAAATCAAATTATATTCAAATGGCTTTTTCTCAAAAACAAAAAATAACGATTGTTTAGTATGTTTTGAGTAAATAACAAATCTGTAAAATAAAATATAAAAAACATGAAAGAAAACAATAAGGTACTTTTTGAGATCAATATGTTTGAAGAATAAAATTTACTTTTTTGTTACTTAAATAAACTAAAAGTAACGAAAGTATATAATTGTTCATAAATGTATTTCCAAATGATCGTCGTTTACGTAATCATAAAAATTTAAATGATTTTATTAATTAGTAACAATTATTCAACGATAAATATGCAAATTACCACGAAAAAAGTGATTTTTTCGGTTTTTTCAATTTTCCCGCCATTTTTTCCTTAGCAGTGTACCTTTTTTTACCACTTATCAGAAGTAGACGTAACAACGAGTAAGTGAACCAAAACAGAACTCTGTAAGAGGCGTAGTTTTAAGAGGAATCGCAGTTAAACATTTGGTTTTTTTTAAATTAAATTTAACAACAACGTCAAAATATTTCCCTCCGAAAAAATTACTGCCTTTTTGCAATAAATAGAGGTATCTTTTGCCAACGTTTGAGATTCGTAAAATTTTTTTTGTCAAAGCAAAAAGAAAAAAGAAAAAAATCGGTTTTTCGCATTTTTTTCGAAAAATTTTGAGGTTAGGGAAAAATGGTCCATTCCCTACAACTTTACATATAATTCTTTTTGATAGGATGCACGGTTTAGCCAGAAATCACGAAAAACTGTTTTCAACCCCTAAAAACCCACCCCACTCCCCCCTGAATAGCAGCTGTCGGTTCGATTTATGTTTCCCTCTTTTACAATATCGTGTTCTACACTATCCCACTGTCAGTTTGCTGTAACGAATTATTTTTTTGTTCTAATTTTTACTCCTATTATTACTGGCCTAGAGTTCCAATGGAGGTAAAAAGTAGACAAAGTCGCGTTCTTATCATACTTTAATTTACAGTAGCAATAGTCTCGGATTATCATATCCAATTCGTAAATACTTTATTCCAAATTTACACTTGAAAAGGAAGCAGGAGGCCACTAACTGGCAGTTATGTGATGTTTAGTGCTGTACTTATTTATTTTAGCATTGGCTGTACTTATTTATTTTAGCATTAACTACTACTTAGATGTAAACTCTCAGCTGTAGATTAGGAATAAATGTTGTCAAAACAGAACTGGTTATTTTACCAGGATATTTTGTTCCCATATCTAATAGATGTAGATTTGGTACTAAGCGACCAAGCAAAACACTTAAACACCATTCAGAATAGGAAATCTAATTAGAAGTCAAATTCCAGACAGCGAGCAATTAAAGCAATGGTTTTACTCCGCCTTAATTAAATCTATGTATTATGATGGGTTATGTAATCGTATAATTGAGGTGCCGTTCTTGGTGCGGCGAACATTTAAATAGTAAAAAAGCGCAAAGAAAAGTTACTATGGATACATTGTCTTTGGTGGGCTGATCATAACAACTATTCAGAGTTATAGAAAATCATTTTGACCTTTTATTTCTTGATGTGCAATTTAAACAAATAGCATATCACACCACTCTCGAATCAGTTATTTCAATATTCCTAACAAACAAGGACTCAACCGAAGGGACATTTATTCCATTTCTCCCACGTTATGTTGAAACGAGGTTTTAAAACTCTCATTAAAACTCTCATAAAACTCCCAGTAACTTAAATATTAACATTTTCTACTTCTAGCAGCATCAGTATTGTAGCGCAAGTGGTTGCTGTAAATGAATCCTTGAAAAATAAAATATTAGATATATCAACATTTATGTATGCAATCAAAAAGTATTGAAGTTATTTGAGGCAGTTACAAAAATGCCAAAAATAAATCCATGCAGGTATTATTGTTCGGTCAAGGTGATCTGATGTGAATGTAATAGGCTAGGAACTGCAGAGTTGAACTTTCAACCAGGTAAACGATTTTCGGCAAGATCACTATCCTCTCGTTAACTCTTAAAATATAACCTAGTTGGTCAAATATCAGCATTTGCAAATAAAACAGACAAATTTAACTCAAGCATAATTTCCAGTGCTCATCGTTGGATAAATCTGCGAAAGGAAGATATCGAGTCAACAAGCAGCCAAAAATATTGATCTCCCTGCCAATGACTTTTTTAAAAGCAGTCCAGGTGAAAAGAAAGAGAAAAGGAAAAAACATTTTTCACCAACTCACTGAATGTTTTGTTCAAGATTATAAGTGGTAAACGTGTTTTGAAGCAAATTAACTACATGCTTTCGTAAAGCAGTTAAATGTTAAAATAATTACAATTAAATAAATTATTTAAGCTGCGAATAAATGGAGTGATTTGGCAGAATCAATAGCTTCGGGTTTTCATTAAACACTTTTTTATTGCTTCATTGGTTTTTTATTGTTTAAGGAGTAAGGGATATGTGGTATCATAACTGACCTATTTGCTCTTAGTGTGACATCGTGATATTATAGGGTATCCAATTTACTCGACTTTGCAAGTACCCGGTTGTTGAAACAATTTCGTAGTTCTATTCTCCATATCTACCCGCACGGTGAGATTGAGACAACTGCAATTCGATTGGAAATAGAACATGTTTTTTCAGTGTTTGTTTGCCTAAAAACCAAAATTTTATAGTTAATTTTTTATTTATTTAGAGCACTAGATATCATTAATATATTATAATTGTTATTGTTTAGTTAAAACACACTTTTTTGATATCTATATGTTTATTACAACCGATCGATTTCGAAAGCTAAACTTTCATTTTCAAGGATCGTTCTTTCTAAGGATCCAGAACGATCCTTAAAAATGAAAGCGTAGCTTTCGAAATCAATCGGTTGTAATAAACATATAGATATTAAAAAAGTGTGTTTTAACTAAACAATAACAATTATAATACAAAATTTTATAGTCGATCCGAGATACCCGGGTAGTCGAGTATGTTGAAAAAGCCATAAATACCCGGGCACCCGGGTACTCGATAATCGATATTGGATACCCTAGTAATATAGCATATTAGCATCATAGTGAAAACCGAGGATAAAAACCAAGCAAATTACAACTGATGAAGCAATTGGCATACAGATTAATTAAGATTACAAGTTTATGATATATTGTCAAAACTCTCATCAACAATTTTTTAATGCTTAACAGGATCGGCGAGGGCCTGGCTTTCCAAAAGGCAATATTGGCTTAATATTTAAATAGTTTAAATATTTATAATGTTTTAGTCTGTAATCAGCAGCAATATTTATTAAATTTTTTGTTTTATTTTTCAAAACTGAAAAAAAAAACAACTAACAGATCAAAAGCCAACCACTGGATAATCCATTTGCATTTGATATCCCTATAAATATTTTTGTTTAAAAGCAATAGTTTTACAAGAATATTTATAATAAAATATTATTTAATTAAAACGGACGTGAGCATAACTTTTTTTATAAAATGCATAGATTTTTTTTTTAAAATATTCAAATGTAGAATTGATTTGAACGAGGTGTGCGTGTGACAATGTGAATGTAGTATTGTGGTAATTTATGATTTAATTTTTATAAAAAAAAATATATTTCGATTATTAAAAGGATTTTTATCGTAAAAATTTTGTTGTAGTGATAAAAAATTATTCAAAAGTGATGCCACAATACAATAACTCAAACAGTCATTTTGGGGAAAGTTTTTTAAACCTTATTCTGTTGTGGGATGGGGATCTTCGATATTTGTTACAATCTGTTTCAAGTGGAGATGGAGGGATAAAAAAACGGAAAAAATGCGTTACGTATAATTATAATTTGATTTCCTTTGTTAATTGAACTTAATTGCTCACAAAATAAATGAAAAATATATTTTTGGCTCTGTCTTCCTTCCCCGAAAATTAGAACTAGTTCTTATAAACGAATAGAAGAACCACATGCTCTTTTATTCGTTTATAAGAACTGGTTCCTATATTCAAAGAAAATTCATTAAGATTAAAAAAGATTAAAGATTTAAAGCTGGATATAACTGTTGCAACGCCAAAATTTAGTTTATTAAGAAATTTGTATTATGTACAAATAATTGTATACAATTATTTCTAAACAAGTTCACAACAAAAGTTTATTGTTTGTTGACTTAAAAATTTGCTGTACAATAATTGTAGGGAACTCCCAAAATTTGTCCCAACAAATCAAATTATGACAGATGGAGGTAGTAAAGTTTTAGCATAAAACAAATTTTAAAGCTTGAATACTAAATGAACTATTGGGTAAAAATCGGTCAGCAAACAATAATATAATAAAAGAAGTTTAAAACTCTTCGAACAACCTCTAAAGTAGTAATAGGAAAACATATAATTCTTTAAATAATTACTTCATAAATGGTGTGCCAATTTTGATTTTTGTGATTTTTTCAACAGAGTCTCTCATCTTTGGAAAGCCTTAGCTTCATAGCTTTTCCCTGATAGAATTAATCATCACAATTTCAAAGTTAGCATCCATAAATTTCTTAAGAAAACTGAATAAATATTCAAACTTAATCCTAATCCCTAGTTGGGCATGGTATCTTCGGATATTCAGTTAGGCATGGTTTCTTCGATAAATAAAAAAAAACTATGACAGCCATAATTTATGAAGAAAAAAATTACGAAAATATAGACATAAATATAAACAAAGATCTTGAAACCTTAAGACTATGGTTTAATTTACATTCTATGATCCTTAGTGAGAAAACAAAAATTATGTACTTTGACATATCCAAAAAATACATCCCTTGCGCAGATCACGTTTACCATAAAGTTAACTGTCAAAAGAATGATTGTTCTATGGACTGTATTAAAACTGAAACTGTTCAAACTTTTCGTTACTATTGGACTGGAACTGGATTTCAAAATAACATGGAAAACTCACATTAAAAAACTTAAAAAAGGCCTCCTCTTCTTTATGTATCATTTTATTCTGTAGTAGCTTCAGATTAAAATTAACCATAGGAAGTATACCTTACTAGAGTGAGATAAACTTATATAAACAAAAGAGAAACGCTACCATCTGACCCATTAGTGTTGCCGTTTGACTCGAATTGAAGTTTTTCGACTCCTTTTTGGGCTCGAGAAGAAGCACAAACTCATTTTTCGTGCCAACTACTTTTCATACATGACCAAAGTTTTATTGAAGAAAATCAATTTTTCCCATGCCACAAGATATTTTAATATGTTTAAATATACAAAAATCTCCAAAGTAGTAAATTTTTTATTCTGAAATAATTTTTAATTCTTTAATTTAATTCAGAAACCATTTTTTTTGGTACAACCCTGCCAAAGATTTCGGCTAGTTGATTTAATTTCTGTTGTGCTGTACTGTTGGATCGTATCGTGTCAAAGTGTCTGTGAAAACGAAAAAAATTTGTGTATTGTGGTAAAAAAACGAACCGCTTCATTCATTTACTAAAATTTATCTAAAAAAGTGCTAAATTATTAAGTGTAAATTGGATGGAGCGAAACGGAGAAATCAGCGTGGAAATCTTTGAAGAAAATAAATTCAGTGGTCCACCAATATTATGTGATGTAATGATTTATGACGGATTCTTTATTTTACATGCGATGACAGAAGTTTCATTATTATTAGATTATCAAGCAAAAAAAAAAAAAATAAAGAAATAAAAATGGTCGTCAACTAAGTGGAAAGATTGTCAGTTTGCCAATGTGACTATGCTGAGCTGAGATGCACTGAGCGCGCCGCATGTTATGAGACAAAAATTTGTCTGCTATTTTTTGGCATGTTTGGGTTGTCGGACTCGACAATAGCAGTCAAATTTTTATCGGAAGGTTATTCTCGTGTTCTAAAGCGAATTTCCACCCCCCACAGTTAAAAATTAATTGTGTTAGCAAATTTACAATATCCCGGACAATCGGCATTTCTCGGAGCTTGCCGAACGAAAAAGCGGCCGAATCGAAGAAAATGGCAGAATAAAAGCTTATGCGGCTGTTATCGTCTTCTTCATAAAATATTTTCACTTTATCTTTTAATTCGACGGATAATAAATCTCTACTGTGAACGAATAGTCCTGGAGAATGACCACATATTACGCTGGAGGCTTTTACTTTTGCCAATAGTGCAAATTAATAGTGATATAATGTGAATGTTACCAATCAATGCTCCTACAACTTTGCATCACTATTTTCATTGGGCAATTTTAGCAAAAAAAGTTGGAAAAGTGTGAATATAACTCGCTTGTCGAGGGTTCCGTGTATATAATATTCTACGAGAATAGTTTTTCTCAAAAACACAATTTTAGAAACAAATTAAAAACGTTGCCTTCCCAAATTAGAAAAACAAAATTGTTTTAGACTGGAAAAAATTCACCTTTCTTTCATATGACACAAATAATAATTTTTTTTCAAAATTTTCACTCACATTCCCGAATTCCATTTTAAATGATCTGCCGCTTTAGTTTTCATTCAATCTTTACAACATTTATTTACATTTGAAAAAATAAGTCGAAAACTGTGCTTCGAAAAATACAAAAATAAAATGTTTTGAAGTGAAAAAAAATTCACCTTTCATGGTCAAGGTCAGGTTCACTTGTCAAGGTCAATTTTTTTTTTTTTTTTTCTAAACTTCCACTCTCAAACCTCTCCAATTAATATTTTAAAAATTTAACCGACTTCTATAGTTTTCATTCAATCTTTACAACATTTATTTACAACTTTAAAACCGTATTCTATCTGTCAAAATTATTCTAGCGTTTATACCGCAGATAGAATAATACCATTTTGTGATCTAAACAACCAATATATCGGTAGATTAATAGTAAAAACTATTATTCTATTAAACTATTGCCGGTATAAACTTAGTACATATTAGTTATTCATAGTCTGTATAGTGCGTGAAGTGTTTTTTCCTTGGAACAATAACTAATCCACATATTTGATTGTGAATAAAGTAGATGAAAATCTATAATTAAATATAGATTGCATTTCTATAAATATAAACCTTTTTTAGAGGAAATTCTATAAAATTGATTTTACAATAACGGAAAAATCAGCGTAACCGTTTAAGGATCAAAATTTCCTTATGTTGTTGAAATAATCATAACGAATACCAGTAGCGAATTTTACATCCAACTTAACTTTAAGTATTGATAACGGAGCCGAACTGTTATATAAGTATCGAGTTGGGAATGAAATCGTTAGAATTCGTAATGTATTTCGTCATTCTCTAAAAATAAAATATCATTCGGTGGTAAAATCAATAATGGAGTAGATATTTTTTATTGAAGGGGGATGTTGTGGCTGAGGTTTTGTATGTAACTTGGTAGGTCTGATGCTTGTTCTTCTTGTTCCTTATTCCCAAAGCGTTTTTATCAGATTTATGTCTAGTCTCAGATACTACTCCACCTTAAATCCTGAGAAACAGTCGGAGCTTAGTGGCCGCCTGAGTCTATCATAAATAATTCTGCTAACAATCCTCACAGATTGTTACAGATGGCGCCCAAAGGGGTAAAACTCGTTTTATTAGGATGCTTATCTACTTAAAATCTTCACAGATTGTTGCGGCTTGTTAAATCTTCATCTTAAAGATGTTCTGAATCTTTTGATATGACATTTCTGGTGACAATAATGATAATATTTTCTTTTACTGTTCATGTTAAAAAGTTTTTAAATTCTAATTGTTATTTAATACGAAAAACTAAGTAGAAAATAAATAAAAAAATAAAATAAGTAAATGAATGAATGAAATGAATAAAATATTAAATAATTTGTTTATATATTGAATTTAGTAAATGAATAAAAATTAAAAAATTTAATTTAAATATGTAAAATAATAAATACTATTATTAAAATTTCTCTAATTATTATAATAATTTTAAACAAACATTTTAAACAACATAAATATTTTTGTAAACTCAATAAATATGAATTATTAATTAATTAATTACTCATTAGTTATTTCACTAATTATGTTTCTTTACTTTCTAGTTTATCGTTCTATAATTGTTCAAAGAAATGAAAAATTAGAATTTTTAGTCGGACTGAAAATCTTTAAAAATAAATATCTCAAGAGTATTTTAGTTTTTAGAGTAAGGAACTGTTAAAAAAATAAAATTCAAATTCAGTTGTACTTTGACCCTAGCGCCATCTTTAAAAAATATTTTTTAAAATTTTAATTTTAAAATTAATTACAAAAACGTTATGTATCAATCAAAAAAGTTTGTTGAAATTGGTATAGCCGTTCTTGAGAAATTTAGTTTCAAAGTTCCCTCGGCTTGACGAAATTTCAATTTTACCCATGTTAGAGTGCCCCCTATGCTCAAACTACGCACTTTAAAAAATTCCATAATAAGTCTTATTTTTTATTTGTCCATACTACTTATATGTCAAGTTTCAGGAAAATCAAAAATGGTCAGGTTTTCATAACTAGGTCTAGAACACGTTTTTCCTTAGAACATGATAGCATTATTGAGTTTAATTAAATACAAAAATTTTTGACCGTTCTTTCAATATTTGATTTCATGATGTAAACGTAACAAATCAAAATGTTTTATCAAGATTTTAATCTTAAAATTGAATCCGGATTTCACCAAAATATTTTTTGTTTGATACACAACATTTATTGTATGGAGATTTCATGATGAAAGCACACTATTATAGGTCAATAGACTATTGAATGAAAATCGAATTGAATCAAAAACAATGTGAATCGAAAACGGATTATCATATACCCGAGAATCTTTCTTATCCTGAGCAATAATATGGTTTTGCAACGAGGAAGGTAAATAAAAAGTCAGATCGTAACGTTTATTAATATTACTGACGAAGATTCGTCGCGACGATGACTTTCGATAAATAAGCTAATTTAAGTATCAATCAAGAACCAAGTATCAATTTGAATTTAACTTAGATTTTCACGCTTTTGAAATACTAAACAATGAAATCGAATTTTAAAATTTGGCAGCAAGCATCACTCAATTTCTTTAAACCTCATTGCCCTCCATAATAAATAATAACGACAGTCATCCTCATCCCAACAATTCCCCAAAAAATTATAAATAGAAAAGAAAATAATAAAACAATATTTTATGTATTCATAAACAAACAAAAACGAGTTCTTTACAAAATATCGTTCCAAAATTGGTTCTGAAAGTTCTTTGGGCTTCTATTACTGTTATAATACAACAAAACTCGTATTCAGTTAGAAATAAACTTCAACATATTTTTAAGTTACATCAAATTAATAATCAATCGGTTTTAATGAGAGCAGAATACATTAATGTTTTAGCAGTTTTCCAGTGATACATCGAGTTGTATGATTATGATCTTCAAACAGACCAAATCATCCATGTAGGGATTGTGCACATTGTGTAAGCTCAACAAAAGACTTATATCTATATTATATTATATTCTAAATGCACTGCAGATTACATTAATGTAACATGTTTAAAGGTTGTTTCGTGGTAAGTGGTAGAACAATTTGTTTTCTAGATAATTAAAATAGATCAACTCAATGACAAAACTCTTTACTATCTCTATAATATTTTACTATAAGAGAAGAATGCATACAAGTTACATTAATATACGTTCGATTTTTCTTTTAAAAAATTAATTTCTTTTCAATATAAATAGCAAAAAACTTATAGTGTATTCTTTTCGGCTTTTCCCGTCAAGTTCTAACACCGAATTATCGAATTTTGTATTCTTTTGGAATGAATTTCAATACAAAAAAAATAATTCGGTGTTGGAACTGTACTGAAATTTGTTCGGTACAGCCGAAAAGAATACACTATTAAGATATTAGATTTTTTCGTAAATATTTCAGTACAAATATATAAAGTTTTCAATAAAACTTGTACATTCAAAGAGGTTTATGGTTAACAATTTTTGAAGTTTTTTGAAATATTTTTCATTACATTTTTGAACGACTTGAACAGTATTTTTAGTAATATATGTTAATTAAAAATTTTTCACAAGCGCTAGAGGGGATTTTTAAAATGTCTATTAGTGGTAGGAAGGATAAAGTAAATGTATGTTAAATTATACATACTACGAATTCGGCCATTGTAAATGGAATTTGTAAATAGACCCCCCAACAAAATAGCTACAACATATTATTTCAGAGTTTGGTTAATTGATATAATTGATTTTGAATTGTGAAACAAATAACTTGAAAAAAAAACAAAATAACCGAACAAAAAACACACCTATCACATTTTTTCTGAAAAAATCGTCAAAATTAAAAAAAAAGTATTTTTCGGCACATTTATTACTCAGGACCTTTCCAACGATATACATATTGCCACAATTTTGATGGAACAAATATTTTAAAATTGTACCACAAAAATATTGCTTACGTATTTACTATTTATATATAGATATAGATTGATTTTGAATTGTGAAACAAATAACTTGAAGAAAAACAAAATAACCGAGCAAAAAAAGCAAAAAACACACCTATTACATTTTTGCCATTTTTTCTGAAAAAAATCGTCAAAATTCAAAAAAAATCGTCAAAATTAAAAAAAAAAGTATTTTTCGGCACATTTACTACTCAGGACCTTTCCAACGATATACATATTGCCACACTTTTGATGGAACAAATATTTTAAAATTGTACCACAAAAATATTGCTTACGTATTTATATATAGATATTCCAATAATTATGCTATGATTCGTGTTTTAGAATCATGCGCCATAATCTAATGATTATAAGTGCTAAATTTTTATTTGTATAACTTTGCCGTGACCCTGTTTCCTTCAGTCAGATATTTCAAACAGAATATAGACGATGCAAATTTTAATAAACCAGCCTTAGTTTAAGAATATACACACTTTTTATATATATGAGCCTGGACAAATTCATAACAGAATTTTTCTACGGCTGCACTGAATTTGAGCTTTCTATAGAGCTTTATAAATACTTAAACATCTGTATGCAATTTTTTTAATAAAAAGCGTTGTGTTATAGGGATTACAATATGTGTTACAAGTCACAACAACACATAGATACCTTTTAAGACCTAGGTCCCACAACAACATGCGTCTTTAGGTGTTGGTGGACGCTTTTTTTAAATCTTTGTGGATTGAAGGCACTCGAGGCTATTGACTTGGACATAGCATTCTATTTATACGATGTACGGACAAAGAAGTCCCTTTGCATGTTTTCACTATTATTGTGAATGATCTCAACAGTTTGACTGTTTGAGGAGTACAACGGAGAAAAGAATACGTTTGAGTTATGATGGATCTGATTTCGACCGAGCACTGCTGATGGTGATGTTTATAAAAAACAACAAGATCAGCAACAGTGCGACGATATTGTAGGGAATCAAGATTTGATGTTAAATTTCGATCACAAACAATCCGTATAGCCCGCTTTTTAACAGATTCCAAGAGTGCCATGATGGAAAGAGAAGCAGCACCCCAAACTTGACAACAATATTCCATACAGGGACGAATATAGGACTCATAAATGTGGAGTAATTGATACGGAGTAAAAAATTTGTTACATCCTTTAAGGAGGCCGAGTTTTCTTGACACGCTCTTTGCCATCGCCAAATTAACGAATGTTTTCACATTTATCAATTTGTCCGTCACACATACTAATTGAAATATCGTTGAGAAACTCGGTCTTTAATCTGGAAACAATCAATAGCTGTGTTTCGGTGGAATTTAAAATGATCAAATTTTTGTCACACCAATCGACGACTTTTTTTTGGGTGTTTTAGACCTATTAGAAAATTAGAATTAGAAAACCTTAATTATGAATTAAAATTTATTGGGATATTATTTGGAAAACGTACATCGAAAAAAAAATCGACTATGTTTAAGAAATCTGAAATTTTGATATACTGTTAGTATTGACGAAAGAAAAAAGCGATTTCTGAATTTTGTTTTTGATTACTCTTAACAGTAACACAAATTCTGCAGTGAAAAAAAATTGTGCCTATAATATCAAAAAACACATACATTAAGCATTCATTGAACAAATTTTTTTTTCAGTTTAATTCATGAAATGAAATTATATTCGTTACCTGAACTTGTACAACGTCAACGAAAATTAGTCTGTTTCATAATTGTTTTTTGTTTTCATCATTATTTCAAATTCAAATATAATTGGGAAAAGTAAACCTTTCCTAAATCCTAATCGTTGTGATGTCAATCGAACAAATTAACAAAAACTAATTAGAACTAGAAGAAATTTTGTATATTTGCAAAATGGCGTTGTATTTACACAAAAATATTAGAACACTTGTTTCTGTATTTATTAAATGCCGTAGAACTACAGTGTATAACTCGCCAAAATGCTTGTATGGTTATAGTTCTCGCTATGCTCGTGCTGCAAATTTCATACTTGCATGAAATCTTGTACATTTCGGCTTCGTTATACAAACTACTATAATTGTATCAAAGCACAATACATTGCTTTCTTACAACTTTATTTTTTATTTTTTAATAATTCACTAGAATCATACTATACATAATCCTGATAGTTCTCGAATACCTTTTTTGAATGAAATAACATTCAATTACATATAAAAAGTATTTTTAAAAACTCAATCTCTAAAAAATAAAAAATTTAATACTATTTTAAAAAACAGAATAGATTTCATGGAAATTTATAATTTAGTTCGACAAAATTTTTTATTAACCAGATACAATGTACGAATGTACAATAAAATGAATAGTTTTTATAATTTTTACAACCACCAATTCATTACCAATCACCAATTCATTATTACAACATAAGAAAAAAAACTTAATTAATGTGTTCATCAATTGAGTAATCGCCATTCGTTGACTTGACAAACAAATTTGTAAGCTAAAAAATTTTAAAATTCATTGTAACCAAGTGCCAAAGACTCCTCCGAAGCATCGATTCGTTGTTGTTTTTGGTCGACTGTGAGCTCACGCGGCACCCAATTTGCACAGAGCTTTCGCATACCCAAATGTTCATGTAAAATGGTAAAAACACTACCATCTGCTACCTTTACAATGTCAGCTATTTCGTGCACCTTCAATTTGCGATCGTTCATAGCCAATTTGTGGATTTTTTATGTTTTCTGGAATAACAGCCTCATTTGGGCGTCCACTGCGCTCTGCATCTTTTGTGCTGGTACGACCACATTTAAATTCAGCCATCCACTTCTCTACCATTTGTCTCGATGGAGCAGAGTTTGGATAATGTTTATCAAGCCATTGTTTGGTTTCCACTGTATTTTTTTTCATCAAAAAGCAAAGCTTTATTAAAATTCGAAATTCACTTTTTTCCATTTTTTTTTCAAAAACAAAAGTTGCTTCACACAAAATGCTATAACTCACGAATAAATAGTCAGATTGCTGTCAAATTTATAAACGTATCGTTTGAAGGTTAGTACTAAATAAAAATCATATGGAAAAAATTCTAGTAACGCCATCTATGTGTCATCCTACGGACTTATTGAATGACCTAGTATTAATCAAGTTTTCGATTATTCACACTAATGATTGCAATCATGGAATCTTGAATCCTTGGTCCCGCGATCCCGAAGCTTTTTTTTCCGGCAATCCCGGGATAATTGAATAATTTTTTATTGTTTGTATGACAACTCCGCATCCGCCAGTCCCTGCTAATGCCACATGAGATAACGTGAGACTTTATATACTACTGGCAATAGCAGTGAGATATCACTATAGTCAAGGTAATATCTTAGGGTTTTAAAGTTTTTATTAACGATTATTTAAATTTGCCTGGAGCAATAGAGATGGCAATTATTCGACATTTTTACTATCCGACATTTTTACTAAATTTTCAAAAAACCGGTTTTAACCGGTTAACCGTTTAAAAATTAAAACTGTAATTCACAAATAAATTTCTTTAAATAAGTGTTTCTACACTAATCAGTAATCATAACACATCATTTAAAACATACCAGAACATATATAAAATAAGGCAATTAAATATCAGTACCGTACTGTTCTGTATAATGTAGCATGGTACACTATTTGAATTTTAGACATTTCTACACATACAAATGGAGAAAAAATAATGAACCAGGTACATTATACGGAATTTACCGAATAATGCACATGAAATATTATTTGGATAAAACAGTTATTAAAAAAATAAAAAATAAATCATTCTTTTATAACAAAATTATTTTTTTATGAATAAGTCATTTACAAAAAAACAAACGATTTCAGAATTGCCAAAACTTTCAAAATATCAAATAGTTGATTCAAACATCAAACATAAAAAACTTAATTTAGTTGGGTAAACTCATAAAACAAATATGACTAGCTATACCACTATTTTAATCTGAATCAACTTTGCGGTCCTTTGAAGTTTTTTCAATACTAGCCCAGAATAATTCGTCCTACTCAACCAACTCAACTATTTTATTTACTAAAAAAACAAGGACCGACATGAACAAAATGCTAATAGAGTTTTCGATTCTACCAAAAAATCTGATTTTTTTGCACTTTTTTTCAGGTCACATTTTTTCTAAAATTTAATTTTTGGTTTTAGAGTGCGGTAAAATCACTATAGTATAACAAATTGGTTTTTGTACATAGTTGCAAGTTTCCTTTTTGATTTTACATTAAAAAACTATTTTTCAAAATTCAAAACAAATATATTTTTATTTTATTTTAAATATATATTTTAATCTAACTTCTAAAAAACAATTTTAATTTTCTTATTTCTCTTACACGTGTTTCAATCTTTTGATCATCCTCAGAGAGAAAATATTTACAACTTATCAGTTGTAAATATTTAACACGTGTAAGAGAAATAAGAAAATTAAAATTGTTTTTTAGAAGTTAGATTAAAATATATATTTAAAATAAAATAAAAATATGTTTGTTTTGAATTTTGAAAAATAGTTTTTTAATGTAAAATCAAAAAGGAAACTTGCAACTATATACAAAAAACCAATTTGTTATACATTTTTTCTGTTCCATTCTCGAAAAAATGTTGACATGAAAAAATTTGCGTTTTCTTTTCTCGATTTGAATGTACGCTTAAAACTTTTTAAGGGCAATTATTTTGCATTTTTTTGCTTTTTCTCAAGGGACGATGCAAAAATGTTGCCTTGTATAATATATTAATATATTAGACAAAATAAGAAAAAACATATTTTTAATTGTGTAATTTTCTTAAATAAAAATATTTAAATTGTTTAAAAATAATAATATACAATAAATGATTGAATTACTTTATTTTGACAATCAAATTTGACAAATCTAAAAAATTTTACTGTTTTCTGTTCGATTCTCAAGTATTTTGAGGGTAAAACTGAAAAAATAAATGCAAAACTACAATAAAAAAAATGCAAAACTGAAAGAGTTTTGCAAGTTCTGAGGTCAAAACTTAAATCTAGAAACGTAAACGCATAAACGTATAAATTATATTTTAATTGACTCGTTCGTATATAAAGAAAATGTATACATAAAACACACAGCCCATAGGTACCTAATATTTTTACAATATCCGTTATTCTGGGTAAAAATTTAATACGTATGTTGAAAAAAAATAATGTTTGAAAACAACAAATATTAGAAAATATGGGATAGAGAACTTTTTTGAATTAAAATATACTGTACCTACTATTCGAGTGTCTAATTCCGAATAGTGTACCACTGGTGTACTATTTTGACGGGTACATTATTCGGAACTGTACGGTATTTGAATTTGACTGTTGAAATCTTTATGTATTTAAATTTTAATCATAAAACTAAACTTTATTATAGTTTAATTCGATGAATTTTAGAAGTAAAACTCCTTGTTATAGTATTTTGCAATTGAGTTTTTATAATTAATAAATTAACTATTTAGCTATGTATTTAATTTATATGCTCGATCTGATTTCGATTGTGACTAGGGATTGCAATCCCGAGATCATAAATAACAGATTCCAGACATATTTTCATGATCCCAAAATTTTGAGATTAATGATTAACGAGTTAAAATCACCCCTAAGACCATGGATGAACTTTATTCAGTAAACAGTAGCGCTCTAAATTTTAGTTATGGTATATTGTTGATGATGGAACGCTATTGTTTGCTCGAAGTAATAAGCTTTCGTATAATTTTATATGCGGGTTTTAATTCTTTAGAAAAACCGTACGTCACATGATCAATGAATATGTCACTAGTACTATGCTTATTGGCAACTCAATTTTAGTTTTGTTGCTGCATATTTTTTAAGGAATGCTTGCAATTTTTCAGCCGTAGTTATTTTGTATTCTCTGCATTCTATCATGAAATAATGAAATATCGCCATTAAAATCTTTTTTTAATTATTTGTGATTTTCCATACTCATTAAATCCCGTGTTTTAATATTCAAAATGCTCTCATTTTCGGGATGCATGGATTGAACTGGATTGAAATCCCTAATTCCTACATCATCCTCAGCAGCCTATAAAAACCTTTCTTTGTAAGTTCCTGAGGCTGATGCCACAATCGATATTGAATCAGGCATATAAAAAGTAAGGCATATAAAAAAACTCAATTGCGAAATGCTATAACAAGTGTAAATGCTATATTCGGAATGTACTAATTTTGACAGAATTTGTTTGAAATTAGAACAATCTATTCTATCCATTCTATTCCGAATGAATTAACGAAAATGCCAAAGAAATCTCATGTACAATTATTTATTATACTTTTTTTCTTTTCCTGCAGGAAACAATATGTTATTTTTAGAACTTATTTAGAACGTATCTTAGTTGCGAAATTAGATATGACTGAAAACACTGGCCTATATTTACTGCTGACGTTGGTCTAATTATCATCAATCTTTGCAATCGTCCCAATTAGTTTTCCCTTTTTTATACTTTAATCAAATGATTTAAATTCAAGTTTTGTAGATTACAATTGTATGAACGAGTAGAGACATCTTTAATTGAATTAGTTTTTTTATGCAATTCGTGATCTAGGCCATCATGCATGCCATGGTGCATCGGCCATCGGCCATGGTGAATGCTGAAATTTATATTTAGACCGATATTGTTGTCCGATTCAGGTGAATTAAAATATTCCTTGTTTACAGTTTAGCCACTGTTAGAAAACATTTGATTAATTAATGCAATTGTTAATGCAATTGTTGTGATTTTGTTCGAATATTCGAAATATTGATTTGAGTGTTTATTTAGACGTGATTATTTGTTTTACTACCAAATTAAATTTCATAACCTGATCTTACAGAATAATAATTGCTTTTTGAAAATTTATTATTTATGAAACTATAACATAATTGATTATCCGGTTAACCGAGTTGATTACCCGGTTATTCGAATAGTTAAATTTTGCCAAAATTACCCGGTTAACAGAAAACCGGTTTGCCATCCCTATGGAGCAACAGCTAAGGGTTGTGAAAAGGATGATTGATCTTCTCATACAGCTGCATCATAACGCACAGAATACAACAAAAATGCAACTAAGGATGTGGTTCTGGTCGATTTAGTAGAGAAAAGCAATTTGGAAGTTGAACTGTAACTCAGTATTAACTCAAGCTTAATACCTATACAGATCCGTTTTGGTTGGAATACTACAACATAAATTATTAAACTGTTCCCCGTAATTGGAAAAGAAATGAAAATATTTGAGCTCAGAGAACCCCAATTGCAGCAACTGTATAATGATTTATTTAAGCAAAGCGTTCATAGAAGACCCCATTTGTAGCGAATATATAAGTATTGATTTATTGACTATTCCACCAAGAAGTTTGGAATCGAAATGGGTTTTTTTCAGTCGTGTGAAATTAAAGTTTTACTGAATTGAATTTTTATTGTTTATAGAAATTGAATTAGTAAGTTAATTTTACCGGGATTCCAAGATTTAAAATTTATGAATTTCGGAGTACCGGGCTTCATAAACCGCTACAGAATTGCAATCTCTAATTTATACTACTGTTTTTATCAGTGTAAAGAGCTAGAACCAACCCTCAGTAAACTTTTCTTTTTGTAGTATACAAGAAAGGAATATACCCTGATACATGGAAAATGGCTAAGTTTCAGGCAGTTTCAAATGAGGATATTAAAACTGATCTAACAAATTGCTGACCCATTTCAATTTTATCGCTAAGATATTTAAGAAATATATTAAATTATATTGTAATGACTCTTCGTTGGTTCTTTTAGATTATTGAGCAAATACGACAGTAAAAAGACGGATCTTTGGTTAACAGAATCTCAAACTTTATTTGTCAACAAATTACAGCAGCTTCCGTTTTTCCTTACAATAAATTCCAGGGTCTCCAATTTATGTACAATAAACTTCACCGCTTTTCCAAAATTTGAATCAATAATATTCGGAATCGTAAAATCTGTATTTACTATTCCACTAAGTTCAGATTCTTTCACTATTAGTACCCAGGCTCAAGTACCACCGATGATTCCTTAAACTTTCGAATATTTGTAAAACACTTTTAATCGCAAAATTAAAACTGACTATCTGATATTTTTGTTTGATTATTTATATCGAAAAATAAATAAATCGAAACTTCTATAATCCACTAGAAATCAATACTACGTAGTCTGTACATCTTGAATAGGCCACACCTGTTTTCATTCATACTTGCATTTGTATTAGCGAACTCAAATTTAATTTATGCAAAATGTATTAGGTAACTCCTTTTAATTCATTAATGTAAACATTTGTATAACAAATTTAATTTACATTAATTTATGCAATACAATTTGCAATACAAGTAAAAGATTGAAAAAGGAGTTAACTTTTAATTAATGAATGAGTAAATAAAATTAACCCATTCTGGACGTTTATTACGATAAAGATACTTAAGTTTATTACAATATATTTCGAGCTTCTTAGAGTCTTCAAAATTTCTTAACTAACGACAATACGGCTTTTGAGAGGGGAGTGCGATGGGTGATTTATTTTCTTTTGTCACTTATTTTTAGAATAAAACGCTTAAAAATTATGATGAGCAACTCCGAAGCTTTTGTTATTTCGAAAGCATTTGAAAAAGTATGGCATAACAACCTTATATGCAAATTGGGCTCCTGTGTTTTAGACAAACAACTTATATCTTGGACACAGAGCTTTATCTGATCGAAAATTTCGAGTCACGAATTATAGAATTATCGAATGGATGTCATCGAAGTATCGAAAATATGTCGAATTTGTTCCTCAAGGTTTTGCTTTGTCATCAATTCTTTTTCTTATATATTACTGTTTTGTTAGATTCAACGATTCATCCTATACATAGTTTTGCTGATGATAGCACACTTCATACGTCCCATGAAGCACTTAAATTATATACACTCGTAGCGCTTAGTGACTGTAGATCGAATATGATAGATTCACTTATCAATTTTAATTTGGTAACAGTGTTTAAACCAATATGTATTAATATTGTATATAGGCTAACAAACGTTTTTATCTCGCGTAGGAAATTCTACTTTTATAAACGTTTTTTTAAACGTTTAAAGGTGTGATCGCAAATATTTGGCACCCGTGCCAGACAAGACACGTTCAATAATATTGTAGCCATGACAAAGCGTTTACATTATAACCGTCTCATATTCACTATTTTGAAATCAAAAGTAGTGCTGGAGTAGTGCTGGATGGTGGTATGTCGGCTAAATTCCCAATTCGAGCCGGCGTCCCTGAGGGTTGGGTTTTATCACCATCCCCTTTTTCTGATTTTTATCAACGATTTCTTATCTATCACTACAATCCTAATATATAGCTTTACCGACGACAGTATACTATATCTTTCATTCCTATTATTTTGAAAAACATCCATATAATCTAACTTCTAATTGCCATCGAAAAATGATTAAATCCTTGGATGTAGATCTTGAATTTATCTTATGACATTTAATTCTATGAAAACAAAGTCGTGCGTTTTGTCCCATAAAACCTCACTGTTAAGCTGCAATGCAACGTTTTCCAGTCAACCTACATTGAAAATATTGAGTACTAATATCAATCACAAACTGAAATAGTATGATCATATTCTTTCCGTGGCAAAATTGGGGTCCCAACGACATGGTTTTCTATGTTGCTGTAAAAGCTTTTTCTCTAAATCTGAAATTACTACGATCTATAAAGTATATATACGACCAATCCTCGAATTCGACTCCTAATTATGGGCTGTAGCACAAGAAACCTCTTTAAATTTAGTCATCAGAGTTCGCACAGGCGTTCATTTAAGGTGATTGATGATCCAATGATAACACCGGGTATGGCTTCGATGCATCATAGAAGAGTGGTTAGATTTCTTACACTATTTTACTAACACTACTTACAGTAGCAAGTAGCTCTAAGGAAATTAATAACTTAATACCTAATATCTCCATTACGATCTTCATGAGCCACAAGACAATCTTTGCATTCCCAGAAGCATACCTTGGAGGTCTCATATGTGAGAATATCTGTAGCTATAATAACTCCTTCAGTTCACGTTCTGTATCTGGTGAAATCTATTACCAAAAAAATTTTTTACCTATGCTACGTGTAATCTCTAACCTTTTAAATCCGCAATACATCAGCACTATTGCTCCAGTCATATCCAAAGTTCTTAAATGCTAAGCTTTTAGTTTTCTTTTTCTATCGTTAACACGATGCATTAAGCATAAGAGGTCTATAACCTAAGTAATTAGCCAAGAAATAGGAAATATCAGATTATTGAATAGCATCAAATATTGTTGTAAAATCATTAAATTTGCAAAATTTATATTAAAAGACTTTCTGGTTAGATTTCGATAATTGGAAACTCGACGATGTAAACGATTTAAAAACATGACATTCGGCAGTATATTACTATTTCATTAAAAGAATGAAACTTTGGCCTTATATCATGAATTTTTCATTTCAAAATAGAAGTATTTGAAATTAATTGAACTATATTTAATATTCACATAAACATTACGTGCGGTGGCCTTAACTACACCGTTCTGTAGCTGTTGAATCAATTTCGAAGTTTGATTCCCCATATCCGCCAAGAAACAACCATATTACGATAGAACATGTTTTTTTGTGTGCTGATTTTACTTTGGGTATTAGCGTTCTTACAATATCTTTGATTTAAACCTGACTTTTGACCATAATGTATATGATTGTCTCGTAACTTTGACTAGAGTTGACCAATTTAAAAGAATTTAAGAGATCAGATATAAATTAATAAATAATTAATTAAAAAATAACAAAAACATGCAGCTGGCACCAGTACCAATTTTGAAAGTCACATTCAAGTTTTTTAGTTTTCTGCTCTAATCTTTAGGTTCGAAATATTATCAACAATAATTACAAACTACTATCAAATTCTTTCTATTTTATCAAACATTAATTTTACACATTAATCCTTTTCTAATCAGTTCAATTTACGTTTTTCTTGAAAAACACTGGTGAGAATTTTTGTAATGATTTTGTATTCAACTTTTACATTCATAAACTAAGTAATATTTGATCAAATCACTGATCAATTCACTTCATATATATAAATATATATATATATATATATATATATATATATATATATATATATATATATATATATATATATATATATATATATATATATATATATATATATATATATATATATATATATATATATATATATATATATATATATATATATATATATATATATATATATATATATATATATATATATATATATATATATATATATATTATATATATATATATATATATATATATATGTATATATATATATATATATATATATATATATATATATATATATATATATATATATATATATATATATATATATATATAATATATATATATATATATATATATATATATATATATATATATATATATATATATATATATATATATATATATATATATATATATATATATAAATATATATATATATATATATATATATATATATATATATATATATATATATATATATATATATATATATATATATATATATATATATATATATTTATATATATATATATATATATAAATATATGTATATATATATATATATATATATATATATATATATATATATATATATATATATATATATATATATATATATATATGTATGAATTTTATAAAGTGATTAGTTTTAAAATTATTTCAAAAACGTAAAACTGTTTTAATAACTGATAATTGTATAAACATTTGATTAATTGAACCTAATTCAAAATTGGGTAATACATACAAAATTTTTGACCAAATTGGTAAAGATCGTTTGTTAGTAAAAATCAAACTATTTCTAGAAGTAATAATTATGGGACCTTTTAGAAGAGGCTAAAAACATAATTATGTTTGAGAATTTGTTATCACTTAACATTATCACAGTACTTAACATAGCACTTAAGCTATAAGGTTGCAATTTATAAATTTTCTGGAATAATTTGTAAACTAGGAGTACAAATAATCATCAGGTAAGGTTAAAAATAATAGTTGAAAGCTAAAGTTATAAAAGGTTATTTGGAAATTAGTCAAGAGATAATTACATTTTCGATTACATTACAAACAAAATACTGTTGACACTTATGAAAATTATTACCATTATAAGAACCATCGATCACACGGCAAAAGCTTGATTGCAAGGTATAACAAAATTAAGCAGTTCAAACTTAGCTGTACAGAATAGACAAATTTTTGAATAAAAATTAGCAGCAAGTTTTAAAATTATTGTATCATTAATAATCTTTGGTCACTAATAAACTCATTTTAAATTTTATGAAGGTTGTGGAATAAAACATCCTTTATTTACAAAAAAAACAAAATCAAGGAAAATGATAATATTCAAATCACAACAAAGAAGTAATGGGTGCACAACTCAAGTCCTGCTTCTTTCATCAATCTCGTTACAATCCAAACAATTTTTTGTTTTAATTTTCAAAGTAGAATTATAAAGAGCAAAATATCAAAAATAAATTCAGAACTCTTAAGAATTTAAAAAACCGTAAAACAGAAATTTTTATTTCATAAGTTCTTCAACCACTCAATTTATAAATGTATGCTGTAAAGAAAATTTCAATTTTTTTTCAATGTAATACATAATTACGTCTACCAGATTTTGCAGTTTTCATAAAGCCTATTCGTTATTACATAACATAGAAAATTAAACAAGTAATTAAAATGACGTACAAATTATTTTAATAAAAATACAACACATTTTAGTGTTCATTCAATATAAACTAATTATATTATGTTCGCGGTTTTATTTTTAAAACTTTTATATACAAGTAAACAGTTTTTAAGCCTTTTGTCTTGTATATTATCTTTACATAACAATATTATTATGTTGAACTATCACTCACTTATTAAAAATTACTCAAAATCATGTGGAGTGTGCTTTTTTTTGGTTTGTGTAGGAGTTGAACAGAAATCTTCAAACACTTCGGTGCCATCGAGTAAAAGATTGATTAACTTATTTTACGGTAATAAAGTTATATCATAAAATAAAACTTACCAAAAATTTATTTGTTATTGTTATTGAATATTTGATTATTTATATGAATTTCATAAATACTTAAATTAAACTTATAATTTCACAGATCAATTAAATATTTCACTTCTATAAGTCACATAAACAATTTAACTACCTAATTTTTAAAATATGAACTAATATTTAAATTGTTTTTAATAGGAATTGGTCTTTTTGTTCTTATATTTATATATTTAAAACTTTAAACTTTATGTCCTTATTGATAAAGCTTTCACGATACACTGAATCAGCAGAACACACTTTAGGTGCGTTCGATTTGACTGAAATAACTGAAAAGCATCATCAATTGCATTTAATTTTTCAGTTGATTCAGTTGCTTCAGTCAAATCGAACACGGCTTTTATGAATAATAATAATATAATTTCACATTTCACTTTTTCGGATAGAAATAAATAAAAAAAATAAAATAAATAAAACATTATATCAATGTATTCTTATAATTCTACACACCAATAGAATTCAAAAAGTGCATATGTTCCTTGCTTTTCTTTACAAATCATACAAAAACAAACCAAAGCTTAATTATATATATGTATCATCGTCCCTTTTGCAACGAAAATAAGTTGAATATTGCACCAATACACAGACATCAACCAGAAGAAAAAGAAAAACAATGCAATTTTCATCAAACGGTTTATTATTGTTATTTCCGACACTAAAGCGAATGAAACCGAGTGCTTCGTGGGGAAAATGATAATAAAAAATAGGAAAAATATGAAATGAAGTTTTACAGACAAAACGTTATTTCATAAATTTGTTGTCTTGAGTCGTGTTCGATTTGACTGAAGCAACTGAAACAACTGAAAAATTATATGCAATTGTTGATGTTTGTTCAGTTATTTCAGTCAAATCGATCGCACCTATGTTTAATACTGGTTCTCAGTCCATTCATGAACTAAGAAACGGCAAGTATCAGTTTTGCTGGACTGCTCAGGACTGCTGGAAAACCGATGGGGGATCATAATT
>OY856187.1:304246945-304477530 GCA_963693315.1 Diogma glabrata | reverse complement strand
TTAAATTAATTTTTGATAAGTTTTTAACCATTTACCCGCACAGAAAATGGTTCAAATTTATTGCAGGTATTAAAATATGAAATGTTTAATTTATTAGATCCACATTTAGTACAGGATTATTAACTTAATAAAAAAACACATGTGAATTTTTCATATACCAAACTTTAAAAAATCGTAAGAAAAAATCCATATTGAATTGAATTGCTGACTTTTTATTTCTTAATTTCATAGCTGCATATGTTTACTTTAAAATTTGTGAAAAACAAAAAAAAAAAAGCTACTTTTTGAGATATGAGCTTTGAAGTAAACTAAGGTTTTACGCGCCGCCTAGCGGAAAAGAGAAAAGTTATTAATTTTAAACTTACTTATTTCAATTATTCAATTATTTTCCATTTTACTTGCAAAAATATACGTAAGTCGGATGAAATTTGTGGCACCTATTCACAAAACATTGCCACCATTACCAAAACTACGTGAAAAAGCCTCTAAAAAAGCCGCGCATAACTCCGATTCAGAGTACTCAAAAAATAAAAGCAGAAATACTTTTTTCCTTTCGTCAATGCCAACAATATATCAAAATTTCAGATTTTTAAAAAATAGTTGTTTTTTTTCGATGTACGTTTTCAAAATAATAGCCCACTAACTTATTGTATATTAATAAATCGTGTTGTTTAATGGGTATCTTATACTTACAACTAACAACAATTTCTAAGAATAGGAATCGAACCAGAAGTTGTCTATATTATCGACATTAATCTTGTTTGAGACATCAGACATACTCATTATATACTTTGTCGTATGCTCATATCATACACCAACATAATTAAAAATCCACTCTTATTACTTGGATCATAAATATGTTTAATAATTAGAATAAACACATACATTACTTTCACATCATCCATATTTTAAGTGGAAGTAAAATACACGTAAAAACTTAGTTTTAAATTAATTACCATAATCATCAATTAAAAATTAATAATTTTTTGTTAATAAAAAAATACTCCAAAAATTATTTTAAATATTTGTTGTAATTGAAATTAAATTGACTACAAATATTTTATTCATAAATATTCGATAACAATTGAAATTAATTCATAAGATTTAATATTGTGTTGTAATTATAAATATTTATACGTTATATTTATTTGTTCAACTCATTTATATAGGGAATAATTGAACAATATTTTTAATTTTTTGGCTTTGTAGCAAAAGTGATTTTTCCTTTATGTAAATATTATAATTAAACAATTGGTTGAAATAAAGTTTTGGCTATTAATTATTTTAGATTTTAATTCATTTATTGGTTTTAATTATGGTGTTTATATTTGTCTACTGGGATAAAGTAGATGTTTGGCTTGGCCAAAAGAAAATATAATACCGTCAGGGATCACCGTTTCTGTTTATCCATGTAAAATAAATATTGTTACGACTCTAAATAAACGCAATGAAATACAAAACATTATTGTGTTCAACCTCAATTTTCGATATACAATATTTAAACGTCTCATTGTTGTCTAAGAAAAAGGGTCAAAACATGAAATTAAATATATAGAATAGTTATTTGTTTAACTAGGCAGCAAAGTAGTAGATTGACTGCCGCGGCTGATAGTGCATAACCGAGCGAAGCGAGGCTAGGAATTCAGCCAAGGCAGTCAATCTACCTTGCTGCCGAGTTGAACATATAATTTTTTCTCCGATTAATTACAATGATATGTAATTTAATAATTATTACTTTAAAAATAAAGCAAAATTTTAAAAATGAAAAAAAAATGGCAATTGTTGGAAGGATTAGTTGTTATGGAAATGTCATAATAATTATAGTTTGACAAATTAAAAGATTTCTGCCAGATTCGTGGAAAAATATCTGTTTATTTTTATGAAGTCTAATTATTTTGCTGCCTAGGCAGCAAAGTACTTACTTTGCTGCCTAGGCAGGAAAAGTGCCACTTTGCTGACTGAAATAAGTCTGCAAAATTTATATTTGCTGTCAATCGGAGAAAAAATTATTATACGTTAAATTCTGTAACTTTCTTTGTAAAAAATTGATTTTCCTAGAATATACGAGAAATCAAACAATTGTATATAAGGAATTCCTCTTGCAAAATTAAAATAGTTTTTAACAGACTTCGATGATATAAAGTTATAATTTAAATTAGAGTGTAAACAGTTTAAGTGGAATACGATAATGTTAAACGAATTTAATTGTAAACGAAACGCTGTGTCGTAAACATAAAACCGTGTAAATAAAGTTATTTAATTTTTTGTAAATAAAATTTTAAGTGTTATTTAATATAAATATCTTGTGTATTATTTTGATTTTTGAACGCTGTGTTTATACTGGAATATTCTACAACCAACCGTTGGAGTTTCTAAAGCTATTGGAAGAATATTCTAGATATCGGTTTGCTATATTCTTTTTCTATTGTTGTGAAACTATAGCGGTGTTGAACACTTAATAAAACGTAGTGTTTTGCTTACTAATCAGTGATCGAATTCAGAAATCGATTTGGGAATTCCATTGTAAGGCCAATTCGAAGAAAAGTTGAAAAACGTGACAATATGAACATTTCATAGGTACATAGAAGGTACACTTCATAGAAAATTCAAATTATTGCAATGTGTGTTATCTCAGGAAGAATTTTGGTGCCACTTCAAATGAAATGCAAGTATTTTGCATAATATTGTAGGTATAAAACAAAAATTAAATCAATAAAAATATTATGTTTTAAATGTGCAACCACTCGTCCACAGAGCGGGTTTTGTTTAAATTTCTATATGCACGTTTTGTGAACATGTTTACATTATTTAAAAATGTCAAATTAAAACAAATTTGTATGACGTTATACTCAAATACTTTTAAACTTCCATTAAATTTAAAATATATAAATTTTTTTTAAAAATAAAAAAGTGTTGTGCTATAGGGTTTACAATACGTGTCACAACAACACATAAATACATTTAAGACCCAGGTCCCACAACAACTTGCGCTCTAAGGTGTTGATGAACGCTTTTTTTAAACCTCTGCGAATTGAACCACCTGAGACTATGGATTCCGGCAAACTGTTCCATTTGTATGCAGTTCGGACAAAGAAGTCTTTCTGCGATCTGCCAGTATGACAGCGCAGAATCTCGACTGTTTGACTGGTTGCGCTAGCCGATTGACGAGTAAAACGGGGGTAAGAATAAGTTTAAGGCACGATGCTGCTGATTTCATCGGAGCACTGTTGATGACGATATTTGTAAAAAACAACGAGGTCAGCAACAGTGCGACGATGCTGTAGGGAATCAAGTTTTGATGTCAAATCTCGATCACCCATAATTCGTATAGCGCGCTTTTGAACAGATTCCAAGAGGGCCAAGATGAAAACAGAAGCAGCACCTCAAACTTGACAACAGTACTCCATACAGGGACGAATATAGAACTTATAAACATGTAGCAATTTGTATGGAGTGAAAAATTTTTGGCATCTATTTAGGGGACCTAGTTTTCAAGACGTGCTTTTTGCCATCGCCATTACATGATCGTTCCAGAGTAGGTCATTTGAAACTGTGACATCCAATAAACGAATGTTTTTACATCCACCGATTGGTTCATTACACATACTGAATAAAATTTCTTTGGGGAACTCGGTCTTTGATCTGGAAACAATCAACAGCTGTGTTTTGGTAGAGTGGAAATTGACCAGGTTTTGGTCACCCCAATCGGCGACTTTTTTTAGGTTTTTATTCACATTTATGGCAGCATCTCTGCGGGCGGGATTAGTTCGTTCGTGCATTTTACCTTTTGAAGGAAGGAGCTCGAACGACTTGTGCAGAGTACTATCATCTGCAAAACTATTTATTGGGTTGCTGGTGATTTTTAAGAATTCGTTGATATAAATCAAAAATAGGGTTGGGGACAATACTGAGCCTTGAGGCACATCATAGCGTTAATTAGTTTAGACTCAGACGAAAATCCGTCTAAACTCTAATGAGACCGATATGTATCGGTTGGAAAGAAAATTTTGAATCAGCTTCTACTTGATATATACCAGATATTGTAGAATAAAGTTAAAATGTGCACGAAATGTAAATTTTTTCATCGAAGATTACAGTGCGTCACACGCTCAAGTAACATGCCACTAGTTGGATTATTGACAAACCAGTTTTAGTTTTGTTCGTGCAAATTAGTTAAAAAATTGACTTTTTACCTTTTATGTTATGTTGTGTTTTCACCATCCTATCATGAAATATTAGCCTTTGGCTTTGTCATATTTCATATCTGAAACACTGAAACGGTTGTCTCAACTGATCGTGCGGGCTACAGATATGGTGAATAGAACTACGAAATTGTTTCAACAACTGTACAGTTATAGAATGATGTGGTTGGGATAATCACACGTTATATTTATATGAAAACAAAATATTGTTCAATTAATTTCAAATACTTCAATTTTAAAATCAAAAATTCATGATATAAGGCCAAAGAAAATTTTTTTCATGGAAATAGTTGTTAATTTTATTCAACTACTTTTATATTGGTATAATTGTTCGCCTAATTGACACCCAATCATAGTGAAAATGTTTTTCAAATAGTTTTCTTTGTTTAAATAATAAACTGCCAACTTTGACATTAGATTGTCATTATATAGTAAAATTTTTAAATTTTTTTTAGGATTTTTTTAGGACATATTGTAATTCCTATCACACAAAACATTTTATTTTAAAAAAATTACAAGGAGGGATAGTTGGGTTTTTTGCAATTTGAGACAGGTCCTATGAGGCAGCAAATATTTCGGCCGGTCTTCAATTGTTGTCATAGTCGGTCGTTATAGAAAACTATAACCACGGTTTGTTGTGGACGTTGAAGTCACCGATAAAGTCACCTCACAATTTTACTCTAATTTCGTCCACAATATTATTCAGCTGATTGATCCCTAAGGAGATTAAACAAATTAGTATTATGTTTGTTTGGGGACCGGTTTATTCTTTTAGCTCTTGTGAACAAAAAATTTCAGGTAGACAAACTTTATAATGTTATGAAGCCATCATCATATACTTCAAAATTTGGAAAGCGTTTATAGGCAAAACCCTCATGAATATATGCACATACATGTTGATGAATTTTAAAAGCTTTTAAATATTTAGGATTTAGTGTTACGTCAGAACGTTAGATCTCAGAATTTTTTGTTTCTGCAAAAAAAATATAATATGCGATTTACCATGCTCGGGATGATGTTGCACTGCGTCACGGTTGGTGTCCAATTCACAAATGTTTTGAAAATCCATGTTAATTTTTTGTCAAATTTTCTGCATGTTTTATAGCAGTGATCAAATTTTTATATTTTAAGGGCGCCAGCATTTTATTTTAAAAATAAAATCATGCGGGCTTTATTTTGATTTGTTGTTTATCGCTCTTGCATGTAAGATAAAATAAAAAATTTATGATAAAACTTCTAATAGACTAAGAGCCCGCGACGGCCAGACCTTCGTTATTTTATAAAAGCTGAAAGTTTCTCTGCGATAATTCCTACTCAGGTAGGAACGATTAGCAACATATGAAGTTTGGATCATGGTGACTTTGGCAGGGAGCAGGTTTCAAAGGGGCCTCCAAAGTTTCGTCATAGTATAAAAGCTAATTTTTTTATATATTCTTCGGGATAGTATTAAAAGTCACGTCACCCATTGCCAGACACTTACTATCGTGGAAACCCCCTGCCAGACACCCTTAAACTTTAAAGTTTAGGGGGTCTGGCAGGGGGTTTCCATGATAGTAAGTGTCTGGCAATGGGTGACGTGACTTCTAATACTATCCCGAAGAATAAATAAAAAAATTAGCTTTTATACTTTCAGGAAACTTTGGAGGCCCCTTTGGAACCTGTTCCCTGCCAAAGCCACTATGATCCAAACTTCATATGTCGCTAATCGTTCCTACCTGAATAGGGGGTATGAGCAGAGAAACTTTCAGCTTTTATAAAATAACGAAAGTCTGGCCGTCGCGGGCTCTTAGTCTATAATGATCAAAATAAAAATTTATAAGAAAAGATTTTGTTGGGAGATAATTATTTGAAAAAAATTTATACCCTCTCAGAGATTTCTTTTACAATAAGTTTTATGTTTTTGTTTGTTTTTTTGTTTCGTTTGCTTAAAATTTGTATGGAATTAAGTGCGTTCGACCTGAATACAAAATATGTACATACTGCAGTTCACGGAAAAAAACAACAACAATTACATACCGTAATTTAATGCAGTTACTTCAGTCAAAGCGAATGCGGGTTAAGTTTTTTGATGGTTTTAATAAAAAAGAAAAACGTGTTTTCTATCATGTATGTGAAGTTAGCCCAGTTTTCATTCCCGAAAAACGCGATGGCATCACTAAAATATAATATCATGACACTTTCAACTGTCAGCCCAGAAATTGTACTCTCAGCCCAGAAAAATGACTATCACGACAGGTTTTTATTAAGTTAGCTCAACTTTTCCTCCGGAACAACTTAAATGAATTTGGACTTAAATGAATATGAGTTCTTTTGCGATAATTAACAAACTTGATATAATGTTTTCACGATTGTGTTCAAAACAGCTAGTGTAGTGCGATAAAAATTTTTTTTAATGAGTTGTGGTACAGTTTCTTGAATTTTCTAAACCATTTGCTGGCCGCAAAATGTAATAATTGCAAAAAAATAAATGTTAAATTATATGTTATATGACTTTTCCAACACTTCGAGATAACTCAGTAGAATTTCAGAATTTTTATAAGCCAACAAAAGGATTTTTAAAATTTTATCGAATAGTAAAAATATAACTTCTTTTCATAATTTTAAATTTTGAATAAACTTGGATGATTTTGGATAATTATTTCCAATTCATAATGATCTAACTTTAAACAAACATTATTCACATAAACAATAACGCAAATTATATGATATACTATATGCTACTCTCAGCCCCGAAAAATTATCTCTCCTGATAGTAATATATAAGTATATTTATTTTTTGATGCAACAATACAGACGCTTGTTAAGCAAAAACTAGTTGCTGGCCGGAATTTGTGATAATTGTTTAAAATAGTTAAGGGCTCAATAATATGTTATATAATTTTTCCATCAGCAAACGTATGAGTAGATTTTGGGATAAAATAACTTTGGAGTAATTTGTCATCTTTGAGGATTTTTTGATGTAGCGATACAGACGTTTGTAAAGCTAAATCTAGTTGCTGGTCGGAAATTGTGATAATTGCTTAAAACAGTTCAAGGTTCAATAATATGTTGTACGATTTTTCCATTAGCAAACAAATGAGTAGATTTCGAGATAAAATTCTTAGTACTTTGGAGTAATTTATCATCTCTGAGGATTTTTTGATGTAGCGATACAGACGCTTGTAAAGCAAGCGAAATCTAGTTGCTGGCCGGAAACTGTGATAATTGTTTAAAATAGCTAAAGGCTCAATAATATCTAATTTATTTTTTTATGAGCAAACGTATGAGTAGATTTCGAGATAAAATTTTCAGAACTTTGGAATAATTTGTCATCTTTGTGGATTTTTTGATGTAGCGATACAGACGCTTGTATAGAAAAATCTAGTAGCTGGCCGTAAATTGTGATAATTGTTTAAAATAGTTATAGGTTCAATAATATGATATTTAATTTTTTAATGAGCAAACGTATGAGTAGATTTCGAGATAAAATTCTCAGAGCTTTGGAATAATTTGTCATCTTTGAGAATTTTTGATGTAGGGATACAGACGCTTGTAAAGTAAAATCTAGTTGCTGGCGGAAATTGTGTTAATTGTTTAAAATAGTTAAAGGTTTAATAATATGTTATATGATTTTTCCACCTGCAAACTTATTGAGGCTAAAGAAAAGATTTGTTTTACTTATGATTATATTTCTAGTATTTTGGTGCGTATATGAAAAATAATTGGAGCAAAATTCTTCCAGTGTGTTATAACTGTATTTTTATAAGTGTTGCATTACTTTTACTTACTGTAAAATTTATTAATTATGAAGATAATACAGATACAAAACTCAAATTTTAGCAATGTACTATCAGAGATGGCCAAGCTACACTACACGTGGAGCCGCAGTACAATAATCTCTCGTTACGAGAGCCAACACAAAAAATAAAATATTTCAAAAGTTGTTTGGAAATATATATTTTATTGAAAAAACAAATATGTACTTATGGTAATAAATCCATACAAATACTTATTTAAATTTTGTTACATGACATGCTTGCTGGTAGATGGCATGTTTGTTTGTACCGTGTTGTTTGGCCGTGAATTTTCTGAAATCTAGTTCATAGTTTGTAAGCGCAGTACGAATTAATTCCGTTAAATGCTCATTTGTAAGTTGTGAACGGTGGTTTGATTTTATAAAATTCATTGTTGAAAAAAGTGATTCACAACAATATGTTGTACCGAATATGGACAGTAATCTGGCAGAAGCTTTTTACAAATTGGGGTACTTTGATTGAGACACTAGTTTCCAAAACTCATTTGGAGATTATGCGTCTTTGTGATGCATTTTAATAATGTGATCTTCCTGTAGCTCTAGTAATTCCATTTCTCCTGAGGCACTGTCATTCAAAATATAACAAGGAATCGATAAGCTCTCGTTAATAATGTCAATCTCGAATGGATTTACAAGTAAATTAAGAGAAATATTTAAATTATTCAGATCATTAAATCTTAAGTGAAAGTCTTTTAATAATTCTGCTAATTTACTGTCGTATTCACTCAGTTTGTTATCATTAATTTTGTTATCATTAAATTTAACGGTTGAACACTTTTGTTGTAAAATCTCGTTGAAAAAGTTGAATTTTTTTAATAAAACTCATAATCGTTTGAATAAGATCAGTAATAACTTTTTTTTTTCCTTGTAATGCTAGGTTGAGGGATTGTAGATGCTCCATTTTATCAGCCAAAAACATACAGTCATTAATCCATTCATCATCCTTTAATTCCAGATAGTGTTTTTATGTTTCTTTGAAGAAATTCTTGATAGGTTCCATTGAATCAATGATATCACAGTTTTTTTCTTGCAATTTCCTTAAGGTTTTAATTTCGTTATTATGGTCAATTATTCATTTTTTTGGTTTAGGGTAATATCTTACTGTCGTAGATGTAGAAGCGGTTGAGGTAGCATATGTCGGATTTGCACGTGTATTTTAATTCTATTTAATTATGAACTTATTGATTTTTTAATTGGAATATTAAAGGATACATTAAATTTAACGTTGGCAAATTGCCTAAAGATAAAAAATCAAAAATATTGTTTATAAAAAAATTGCAGAAAACGATAATCATAGAAAAACAAACGAATCCAAAAGGAAAGACTTTTGATTTTGAGAAAGATTTTTGTGCATTAATTTGAGAAAAATACAGGTGATTTTATTTTTAGTCCACTAGAATATGTTAAACGTATAACCTTAAATAATAAAATTAGTTAAATTTATGTATAACAGCGGATTATAAACTTGATTCGCGAAGTAAAGTAGCATCAAACTAAAACAAAGCCGCAAAAAACTCCAACAGTTGTAAATTCGACAGGACGGACCTAAATATAATCATATGATTGTATTAAATCATATTATACTTAACAGCATTATAAAATACATATATGTGTTACTTCTAATTTTGTTACAATTTTAATGAATTATTAAATATTATTTAATTTTTTCGTTTCTTTACGAGAGCCGCATTTATTCATTCAATGAGCCGCATGCGGCGCGAGAGCCGTGGTTAGGCCATAACATCTGGTGGTTAGGCCACTATAACATCTATAAAATTAAATAAATGTTTTTTAGAATAGCTACACAAAGAAGTTTACACTCCTCTTTATCAATTTATCTATATTATCAACACTTATCGCATATATCTGGTGCGTTTGATATGATTGAAACAACTGGAAAAACAACAACAATTGCTACAACAACAATTGAGTTTTCTGCATAGGATCTTGATGAAACTTTGGCAAATGATACAAGTTCACTTGAAAATGGAAGATCTGGATTCATTTCAAATTTGGACAAAATGGCGGGGGTCTCCTGAACACCTCTAAGTTTAAATCTTGAATAACTTCTGATCCCGGGCTATGATCTTATTGAAACTTAGTATATAAGGTTTTAGTACAGTTTCCAAGATTTTTGCATACCAACTTCCGGTTTGTCACTTCCGGTTAAAAAGTTTTTTTTCAGGTGCTTATCCCTACTGTAGCCTACAATTACCGATCGATTTTCATGAAACGTTGCGAAAAGCTTTTAAATAACATGAGAAAGATTTTATCAGCTTTTGGAGCACATTAGATAAAGGATTGGGGGGTCCACCATACAACAGGTGGTTTTTTCCACAAAGTTTTTATGTTTGTTGGGAGCATAAAACATTCGTTCGTGAATGAATTTTGATGACACTTTGGAAAAAGACGCATACATGTACGACAAAGAACTGATTAGTTTTTGAGCGATAGTGAACAAAGTGGTGGGGGGTCCCTGGAGCACCTGTTTTTTTGTAAGCTCTATAACTTCTGTACCTGATAAGCGAATTGGATGAAACTTGGTACATGAGTATGTAGTACGGTTTAAAATAGTTCTGCATCCCACCTTCCGGTTTTTAACTTCCGGTAAAAAAATTTTTTTTTGTACTTTTTTGAAGTTTTTTCAGTGTCTTTATGCACACTACAGCCTACAATAATGAAGTGATTATGATGAAACTTATGGAATAGGGTTCCAATTAGTGTGAAAAGATAATTATCTTGTTTTGGGACACATTGATCAAAGTGGTGGGGGGTCTACCATACAAATGCTAACTTTTCACACTTTGTTTTTTAAGTTTGTTGGGAGCATACAGACTTCATTCATAAATTTATTTTAATGACACATTGGAAAAAGATGGAAACTTAAGTAACAAAGAACTGATTAGTTTTTGGATAATATTGGAATAAGTGGTGGGGGTCCTCCCGAACACCTGTTTAATGTGTCACACTTTTTTCAATGTTTGTTGGGAGCACACAGCATTCGTTCGTGAAGCAATTTTGATGACACTTTGGAAAAAGATGCAAACATGTATGGCAAAGAACTGATTAGTTTTTGAGCGATAGTGAACAAAGTGGTGGGGAGTCCCTGGAGCACCTGTTTTTTTGAAAGCTCAATAACTTCTGTACCTGATAAGCGAATATGATGAAACTTGGTACATGAGTATGTATTACGGTTTAAAATAGTTCTGCATCCCAACTTCCGGTTTTTCACTTCCGGTAAAAAAATTTTTTTTGCACTTTTTTGAAGTTTTGTCAGTGTCTTTATGCACACTACAGCCTACAATAATGAAGTGATTATGATGAAACTTATGGAATAGGGTTCCAATTAGTGTAAGATAATAATCATCTTTTGGGACACATTGATCAAAGTGGCGGGTGGTCTACCATACAACTGCTGACTTTTCACACTTTGTTTTTAAAGTTTGTTGGGAGCATACAGACTTCATTCATTAATCAATTCTAATGACACTTTGGAAAAAGATGGGAACTTAAATGACAAGGAACTGATTAGTTTTTGGACAATATTGGGATAAGTGGTACGGGGTCTCCCGAACACTTGTTTACTGTGTCAGCATTTTTTCAATGTTTGTTGGGAGCACACAGCATTCGTTCGTGAACCAATTTGGATGACACTTTGGAAAAAAAATGCAAACATGTATCAGGGCTGGGGAGCCGGAGTAATATTAACTTAGCTCCAGCTCCGGCTCCGGAGCTGATTTTTTAAAGGAAATTTATGGCTCCGGCTCCGGCTCCTATAATACGAATTCAATTTTGGGTTTTTTTTATTTATTTCCAAAAAAATCAACAAAAATAACTAAACTTAGAATTTAAGTTTATAAAAATTAAGTATTTCACATTTATTTAAATTAAGTAATTCACATTTAGTATTTTTACATATAATATTAAAAAAAAAATTAATAAAAATATTGAGATAATATGATAATAAAAATTTAACATCAAAATCCAAAATGAATTCGTTCTTAAGAACAATATAGCTTCAGTCAAGTCATCCTTCATTGATGCTCGAAGATCCGAACGTATAATGCGAAGTGCAGAAAATAAACGTTCCACGCTAACTTGGGTTGTAGGCAATGCAGTTACCGCATAGGCCACTTTTTGTATTATTTTTGGGTAACGCGGTATAGCCTCAATTACGTTTATTTGAAATGACCGATCTATTTTTTCTACCTCATTCAAAGCACTAGAGAATTCATTTTTAAATTTAGAGATTGGACTTATTGCTATATTCTCATTTTCTGTATCAGTTCGACGACGTTTAGCTTGTTCAACATCAAGACTCTTTTCAAAATCTGCGTTATCATTATTAGCTTCAGAAGCGGAATTTATTGAAATCTGACTCGGTGTTGTAATAGGTAGTTCATTTTGTTCATCTACATCTAATATCATTTCTTCCCGTTCCATCCTGACTGCTATATTAATTAATGCTGCCTTTCCTTTTTTAAGTTGCTCCTCGCTTAAAGTAATGCGGTACATTGGGTCAACGTATATGGCCGCCAATAATACATTGTTATCAAGCAGTTTTATCTCCCTATTTTGCATAGTTGTTTGAACTGCTTTTGCTATGGAACTTCCATTTTGCGACAATTTAAAAATAATCGTTTTCCATTCTTTATAAAATGTGCCAGGGGTTAAATCCGTTGCTTGCAATCTATTGGTAACTAAGTACGGCAGACGAAGAACTAATTCCAGTTCCGTTACTTTATTCCATTGTTGTTCCGTCAGAGATATATTTGGATGAGCCATATCAATAAGAACGTCTTTCAAATCAAGCAGACGCTGAATCATTAGGTAAGTACTACCCCATCTAGTTTCTTGGTCGATTATTGCACATTTTTTTGCTCGACGCTTCAATATTGCATTAATTTTAGATGTTCTTGCAACAGCTACAATTTGGCGTAACTTTAATATTAAAGCATGTGCATATTTTTCTTTCAATCCATCACGAATGGCAAGCTGTAACGTATGTACTGCACACCGCATGTGCTCTATAGTTGAAGTTGAACTATATGCTATGCTACCCATCATAACATCTTCCAATTCATTTGATAAGCTTTCACTGTCACTGTCACTCAAGTTTGTATCACTATTTTCTATATCGGCAATTATAGAAATGTCACGCTGGTCCTCAATATCATCTTCAGTGGAATCTGCATTAAGTTTATCTATTGTGCTTATCATGTTGGAGGCATTATCTGTAACAATCGCTAAGACGCGCGTCTTACTTATTTTAAATTCCTTAAGAACTTTTTCAACCAATTCCCGTATAAATTCACTTGTATGTTGCGCTTCTGTGTCTCTTACTGCTAACGTTCGTACAGTTACTATATTATTATCATTTACAAATTGAACATTTATACCAAAATAGTTGATTCGTTGCCTAGTGCAACCATCCATTTTCAGATAACAAAATTTGTCGCCTAACATTTCTATTAATACATTTTTCTGTTTCTTAGCTTCTTCTATAACCATATTTCTAATATTATGCCTTTCTAGCGAAACTCCTAATTTATTTGCAAGTTCTCCATTTAACCCAACAAATGCAGATGAAGAAAATAATGTGAGTGCTACTCCATTATTAACTACCATTTGAATTAAACCCCTTTTAAAATTTTCTTTTGTCATTGATATCGTGACTTTTTCGCTTGGGAAATATTTTAAAAGTGAAGATTGTTCACTTGTTGAAGGTCTTGATATAGCGACAGTAGTGTCTTTCGTTAGTTTATCTTCTTCAGTGACAGAATCAAATATATTAATATGATATCTTTGTAAATGACGCTTCAAATTATATGTTTTATCAGCTAATTTCAAATTGCATATAATATCATCTTTTTTTATTTTGCAAATCCAAACATTTTCCTCCTCAGATTTTTCAAAATATTTAAATACAGCTGATTTTTTAGTCATATTGTCCATTAGAGTATTAAATTTAAATTAAATGAAACTGAAATATTAATTAACAAGTTATCAATAAAATGATATTTTGCTAATAACCATTACAATTTTATACCTGAATTATAATGGATTCTTATAGGTTTAGCAAATTGAACATTAACTTTATAAAAAAATAATACTTACACTTTATTTTTGATAGTCACTTTTAAAATGTTATTCTGTTTAAATGTTCTATTTGGTTTTTTTTTCACACACTATCACTACTGCTCAGCTCAGTTAAACAATGCCTACTAAATTATTTTATGTCGAGTTCTTTCGGACCAAAAAAAGGCAAAAACAGCAAAAAATAGAAATGGGAAAAAGTATTTCCTTTTTTTTCTCCCGTTACTAACTTAGTAACGGGAGAAAAAGAAGAAAATACTTTTTTCCATTTCTATTTTTTGCTGTTTTTGCCTTTTTTTGGTCCGAAAGTAAATTGTAATTATTTTTGTTACTGTCCGCAGCAAATTAAATTTCGGGGAAACACCAATTTAAGAAACAAAATTCGAAGAAAAAATTCGATATACGAAAAAAAAGTTTTAAATGTTTTATTTCAGTTTGTGTTGCGAACGGGACTGAGGAGCCGGAGCAATCCAAATATGGCTCCGCTCCGGCTCCGGCTCCGACTTATCAAAAATTGCCTGCTCCGTGGCTCCTGGCTCCTGCTCCAGCTCCAGCTCCCCGGCCCTGACATGTATGGCAAAGAACTGATTAGTTTTTGAGCGATAGTGAACAAAGTGGTGGGGGGTGTCCCATACACCTGTTTTTTTAAAGCTCAATAACATCTGTACCTGATAATCGAATTGGATGAAACTTTGTACATAAGCATTTAGTATGATTTACAAAAATTCTGCATCCCAACTTCCGGTAAAAAAAAAATTTTTAATTGTAGGCAGTTTTTTCAGTATCTTTATGCACACTACAGCCTACAATAATGAAGTGATTATGATAAAGTTTATGGAAAGGTTTCAATTAGTGTAAGAAGATAATTATCATCTTTTGGAACACATTGATCAAAGTGGCGGGGGATCTACCATACAACTGCTGATTTTTCACACTTTGTTTTCAAAGTTTGTTGGGAGCATACAGATTTCATTCATTAATCAATTTTAATGGCACTTTGAAAAAGGATAAAGACTTTATTGACAAAGAATTGACTAGTTTTCGGACAATATTGGGATAAGTGGTGGGGTCCTCTCGAACACGTGTTTATTGTTTCAATGTTTGTTGGAAGCATACAACATTCGTTCGTTAAGTAATTTTGATTACACTTTCCAAAAAGATGCAAATATGTATGGCAAGGAACTGATTAGTTTTTTTAGCGATAGTGAACAAAGTGGTAGGGGGTCCTCCAAGCACCTGTTATTTTGGAAGCTCAATAACTTCTGTACCTGATAATCGAGTTAGATGAAATTTGGTACATGCACTCAGAGAATTTTGTTAGTAAATTTAATAACCGCCCGTTTTAAAAATGTGTAATAAGTTATTTTATCAATCTAATAACGATTTTTATTTAAGTAATTGCCACATTCGTTCGATTAATACTTTATGTTATTATTTTAATAAAAATGTTTATCAAAATAAAAATATGGTCAATATTATTAAAAAAATCACAACGGTTGATTAAACTAATAACCAATTCTTATTAAAATGAAGAATTCAGACAATCAAATAAAAAATTATGTGATTAACGTAGAGCTATTAAAATAAAAACATAAATTATTATTTTTGTAGTTAATTTTAATAACAATTTTATTAGATTAATCATCGACGTTTTTACTTTCAAAACGTAGGTTATTAAATTAATAATAGTATACATTAATCTTACTTTAAGTTATTATTTTTAATAACGATTAATAAAATATTGGTAAGAATCACAGTTTATATCCAGACGCTGAATAAACAACTTTAAAAAATATTTAAAAGTTTTGTGAAAAGTTAAAAGTTTTAAGAAAATTGAAAAAGTAAGATTATTTTATTAAACGATAACGTTTGGTATGTGAAACTTTGTAAATTTTCGTACTGTCTATGGTGTGGTAAAAAAATTGGTTTTTCAGTTCCTGAAGCAGATTCATCAGACAGAACATGTAGAAATTTTGTTCGATGAACAGAGTAGTTAGGCTAAAATTGATTCTGCATGGGACAGGACCAAACAACTGAGACTCAGCGACATTTCAAAATTAAAATCAACTTCGGAAATTTTTACCAAATGGAAGCAATTTAAATTACCGCTTGGTTATAAACTGGTAATTAATAATTCAATATTAGTATATTTCAATAACATTTTAATTATAATTATAATGATATATATATATAATAATTATAATAAATTCTAATAATATTCCTTTTAAAATTTTCAGATAGACATTTATTTTAAAGCAATGTTTTCGAAAGCCAGCGATTTTGGTTGTAAATTACCAACCATTTATTCAGAAAACTCAGCCCATTTTTGAAGAACAAATTAAAGATGAAAAGTTAAGAGAGGTGGTTGAAGAACTTCGCAATACAGAGAATATGACAGAAAGTAGCTTTTTTAAATTTGTTTTTTGGCTCCAAAAACTTGAAAATCACATACAACAAAAGCAGAATTCCATTCAAATTTTACAGCAACAGAATTTTTTGCTGTCAAATTTGTATGAAATTCTGTTTCTGTTTCTGATGTATTTGAATACCCGGCTATAAGCTAAAACGTTGTTTTTGGACATGTCATTTGTAATTTTTTTGAGTGAAAACAATTAAACCTATTCAATGTTTGATTCTGTAATAATATAATATTTTTCTGTTTTATATTATTTAGATGATATTCTGCTATCAACTATGTATTTACTGCACAGGATACTCCGTCAAACCAACAAATAAAGTTTTGTAGCATAAAATTTATAAGAAATACACTGTTCGATATTCTTAAAACAGTTTTGCCATTATAGGCGAAAATGTTCAAAATGATGAAGAGATGTTACAAAAGTATTTCGATAAAAAATTACCAATACAGCCTCTTTTGTTAATCAGTGGGTCTATAATAAAGCCGACTAGAATGTTTTGATAATGTACGGTATGAAGTTTATACAACATGGAATAGTAGATTCTTGTATGAGCTTAGAATGAAGGCAATTCTTCACGAGGATGAAGTTTCCGGCAACGAGCGTAGCGAGTGGAGGAAATCATCCGAGTGAAGAATTGCCATCATCCCAAGCGAATACAAGATGCTATTTTATCCACGACTGTAAAATATTTCGTTTAATTTTCAGTTTTCATGCAAAAATTTGTATCGCCATATTGAAATAAAAACATCAAAGATAGCGAAAAACAAAACAAGTTTGTTGTTTAATTTGTTAGGGGAATATTTAATAAACTATAGAGCTGTTAAAGAATTTTAATCAAATTAACTAGTTGTGGAATGAATACAATTACAATGGAAGACATACGCATGGAAAGCATATATTCTTTAGTCGTGGATAAAGTAATTGATGTGTGCTTCAAAATATTTTTTCTATGCAAAAAGTCAATTCACTAGTGGAAAAGAATAACAAATTATAGTTGCTATGGTTTTTCATATAATTTTATAAAGTATTTTAAACAACGTAACCATGAAAAAATAGAATATGAATTTTGAATGTTTTGTTGTCGATTTATAACTTTATAATTTATAGTAAACATCGATTATATAAATATACTTAATACTACCATAGAAAAAATTGCATTTCCTACCCGAGATAAAAAGGTTTTTCGTTGGTAAACATGTCTGACTCGACGCTAGCGCGTCTCGTGAACATATGTTTACTCACGAAAAAACAATGTTTTCATCTCTTGTAGGAAAATATACTATTATTTATTCAACTTAAAATATCCGCAATCAGCAACCAATTTTGGAATTTTATCCAAAAGTATTTTTTTACATTGAAAGGCGATAAAGAAAGAGCACATTATTCGGTCAATTTGTTGAATGATTTGTTAAATTCAAATCAATAATATATATTATTAGTTTAGCTATGTCAATTTATTTTTTAATTAATAAAAAATATAGTAAAATATAATAAATATTACTATATTTTTTATTTTATATACGCACATAGACTCCTTTTGTTCTTTTAATTTGTGTCACATATAAATATAAAAATACTGTAAAGCAAAATTATGAATTATTTTAGAATTAAAACTGTGAAATATAAATCTTTAAGATTAAATGAAAATAATTGAAATAAATAAAATCGTTAATAAAAAATTTATGCTCTCTTTTATTTAAAAAGTGTAAAATATAAGTTCCATTATTAATTTAATAAGTTTCATTATTAATTTAATAACATCTTATTATTGATTTAATAAGAACCTATTATTAATCTAATTAGATTATATTATTAATCTGATAACCTAATATTATTTTAAAAACCACTTTATTATTATAATAATATATGTCATTTATCCAAGGGATACCTAATGTAAATGTAATCCATTATGTTATTATTTCAATAAGAATTTTTATAAATATAAAAGCTATCGTTTTTAGATTTAAAATTTAATTTTCTTTTGTTAGTAAATATTACGAACAAATAATATTAGTTTAATCATGCCTGTTATTACGAACACTCTAAGAAAAAATCACTACTATAATAGTAGGAAATGGGTTGCCTACTATAATAATAGTAAAATACTTTGCTGTGTAAATTACAAACTTTACATCAAATAATGTGTAAAATACGTTCAAACATTTTGTGTAAAGCTCCGTATTTTCATATGTGAAAAAAACATATTATTTGTGAGAGTTCACAGAATTTGTGTAACAATACGAATTTTTAAAATGTAATAATAATTAATTTTTTGTGAGTTTTTACACAAAGAGTGTAATATTACAAATTGTAATATGTGGAAAAAAAGAATTATATGTCATTATACATGGAAATTGTGAAGTTCTACAAAATATTTTTGTTTAAATCATAATTATTTTATTTATTAAATATACAATAACTTAAATTTATTACATATAATTCATTAAATTAAATTTAATATTTTATTCACTATGTAAAACGTCACTGTAACACTCAAATCACTGTAACACTTTTACATCACTGCAAACTGCCAAATCGTTGAAACTGCCAAATCCAAGAATTTTCTGTAAAATAAAGTTTTAGAGATGAGTTTTTGAACTATATTATGTTTACACATAAATTATAAATCTGCTAAAAGTAAAACATTATAATATTTCCTTACTTATAATTGCGATCCATGGAGTATTATTTGTTGGGTTTTTTAGTTGTAATTTATGAAATGAATCGAACTAGAAAACAAAAAAAATCTATCAATTTCTTCCTAATTTTTTGAATTAAGAAAAACTTTACCTTTTAATATTTTTGATTTCGGTAACGTACGCGTCTTCAAATTGATTTCGATACTTATGCGAAATCCATAGAAAACAGGTTGAGAATTGACAGTATGTACTTTTTCAGTTTTATGCGCAAATTCACACACATAAGGTGTTTTAAAATTGAAATTACACAAAATAAATATAAGATCACACAGAAATAGTGTGAAATAGCGAATATCGTGTAAAAACACAATTTGTGTGTAAAATAACTGAAATTTCTACCCAAAACATTTGCCATTCGTTTTTTTACATTTGAAATGGATAAATTCATTAAAAATTTGATAAATTATCTACTTTTATAGCAGTGATATCACAGTCTTAAAATTTAAGTTTTTAGAGTGAAATTAGTGAAAATAATCACAAGTGGTGATTAGCTGTATAATAATCACCAAATTATTAATCTAATGGCTATTTTGATAGTTTTTAATAACAGAATTCTCTGAGTGTACACATTTAGTACGGTTTACAACAGTTCTGCATCCTAACTTCCGTTTTGTCACTTCCGATAAAATTTTTGTTTACTTTTTCTCGTACAACAGAATTTATGTTTTTCTGTTTCTAGTTAATTTTTATTTAAACTAATATGACATATCCAATTCTATTTGTACACAAAGCTGTCTCCCGAAATCTACCTATTTCTAGCGGATATACGTGCCGCTTGGACTTTTTTTTATTTCTAAAAGTTGTCAGAATTTCAAAATTTTGAAGTTTTGACAATTTGACTTTTGTAAATATTAATTAGTATGAGAAGTAAGTATAATAAGTATAAGTAAGAATAAGTAATGTAAGTATATTAACACGCAGAACTATCATATTATAACGACAATAAAAAATTAAATAAATAAGTTTGCTGATTTTTATATTTTTTATTTACTTTCTGAACAAGTAGTACCAACTTTCAGCAAACATTTGATATCCAAATCGAATTCTATGGTTCATTTTATTTGAAAATTGCGTTGTGACAGTTCAATGCGAATTCCGATTGGGCAAATAAAATACTACTATTATAATAAATTTATTTTTAATAAAAGAAACACTTGTTTGTATTCCGCAAATTAATTTTTGTTTCTAACTTTATTTATTTTAAATAAAATTAAAATTAAAAACAGCTCAACCGGTTTCGGTTTTTACACCATTTTCAAGAGTTTCAAAATTGTTAATTGTAAATGGTGTAAAAACCGAAACCGGTTGAGCTGTTTTTAATTTTAATTTTATTTAAAATAAATAAAGTTAGAAACAAAAATTAATTTGCGGAATACAAACAAGTGTTTCTTTTATTAAAAATAAATTTATTATTAATAATGTTTCGCCAAGTGCCAACAGTAACCTCAATAAATACTACTACTATTATGTTTTTGGTGTTCTTAATCAGTTCGTTGTTCACTTTAGCCACAATTAAAACATTGTTTATACATAAATTAAATGAGTCTTTTAATTAATCTAAATCTAATACAACAACCGCATTGATCGATTTGAGCAGGAGATAGCAGTTCATAATGAACAATTCCCTTCCAATCCCGCCATACACACAACATCATCTTATTAAACGTCAATCTAGGCTTAGGAGTCATTTGTGGTTCGCCACCGGCCTTTAACCATGATCGTTTGCGTTTAATGTTACCGTATTTAACCCATTTTGTATCATTCGTATTGATTTCACTGATAAAATTCGGCTAATCAAATTTCTCTGCATTAAATAATATGGCACCCAAACATTGCGCAACCAGCCATTTTCAAATTAACATTAACGTCTCAACATTAACCATTTGGCAGTTTTTAATAATTTAAGACTTTAGGGTATTCGCTATATACTGACCAATCTAGCACCACCGCTTACAAAATTTCAGCGGCTTTTTCAGTGGTTGGCCGGCTCTCTCTGTAGCCGAGGTGCATATTTAACATTAAAATTTCCAGAACGGTATTGAAAAAATCACTCAGTGGTCCTGCGTTCACTTACCGCATCCTCACCGTAAATTTCACAAATTTTAACATGTTTGTGCAATGTTTATTTAACCCATGCAGTGTTTTTGCCTCTTAGGTAGATTTCATATAAAAATCTACCTATTGCAATGTGCGTCAAATGGCTATGTATGATAAGCAGAGACGGAAAAACAAAAAAAAACTACAGCTATAACGGAATTTACCGGCACTTTCACGATCCTATTTCTTGACCTACACCAAAAATTTTTTCTGGGTATATTGCGGCAAATCTCGGTTGCGGCTCTTGGACAAGCTTTGTGAGCTGACCATACCCAGCTACAGGTTAAGTGACTAGAGCCTAAAAAGTCGAATAATCTAAGGAGTTAAAACGGCCGTTTGATTCATAATGTTTAAATAAAATTTATATATATTGAGCATTTGAACTTTTCTTTATTTTTATGAAAACGATGACATCTGCATTTAAGGTTCATAAAAAATTAGCTGTTTTAAAAATTTAATAAACTTTGTTATCCAAATCCTTGTCTTTTGTTGTCCATCTATATCAAGATGAAGATGACTAAGCTCACATTTAAAAACTTTTGCACACGTAGATACAACATAAATCTTTTCAAAATTAAAAAAACAATAGTTCACCTCTAGAGGTTGAGACTCTAGGACTGTCGAAACGAAAGTTGTGAGTTTATTTTGTTTTATTTTATTCTATCGTTTAAACAAACTTTTAAACTATAACCTCAGATATTTTCAGTCTCCTAACTCTAAAGGTTCCAATTCGATAAGCTTTATATTAAACATCTACAAAATTGTTTTAATCCATACGATTCCAATAAGAATCCCATAAGACTTTTTTTTATCAATTCTCTTGTTCTTTGTTTTGTTTTTACAAAAATAAATAAAAATAAAATATAAAAACGTTAATATTGTTACGTTTTTCCAACCTTACTTCGAATTGGCCTTACTCTCAATTCGCTAAACGGAATTTCCAACCTCTTTCTGAGTTCGATCACTGATTAGCAAGCAAAAACACATGGTTTTATTAAGTATTATACTTCTTAATGGTTCCACAACAACGTGAAACAATACAGCAAACAATATTCCTAACTAGAATATTATTTCAACATCAACAGCTTCAAAACTCCAACGGTTGATTGTAGAAATTTCCAGTACACAGCTTCCAAAATAATACACAAATTATTTCTATTTAATAACCCTTAAGACTTTATTTACAGAAACTAATTTAAAAGTAACTTCTATTTACACGATTTTATATGTACGGTGTAACGTTCTATTTACAATTAATTCACTTAAACTATTTCCAATGTCACACTTTTTATATCATTCATCGCAGGTTAAAATAAAACTAACTAATTCTACAAGAGGGTTTTCCTTATATACAATTCTGCATAATTTCTGGACCATTCTAGGTCACCTTGAGAAGATATTAGAATATTCGATTATTTTATGTTATGTTGATTTGATTATTAAAGTAATTTAATTGTATTTCATGTTGACCCTTTTTCTGAGAAAAGATGTGACCTTGTTTTATTTTTGAAATATTGTATGTATATCGAAAATTAAAGTTTTGTATTTCATTGCGTTTATGTAGAATCGTAACAATCAAACGAGACGTGTTAGCGTCGAGTGGGGCAATTTCACGAACGTAAAATGTTTTTATCTCGCGTAGGAAATACAATTTTTTCTATATTTTTTCTATTTTTTTCTATGATAGTAAATACTAAATGTGTAAACGATATTTATTAAAAATTGTTAAATTAGAAATTGACAAAATAACATTCAAAATTCATATTCTATTTTTTCATGGTTGCTTTGTCTTAAAAACTTGGTAAAATAATATAAAAATACCATAGCTTTATTTGTTATTCTTTTTACACTACAGAAAACAAAAACATTTTCACAGGGGATTAAGCCTGCTTGAAAATAGACTTTTCATCTGCTATCATAGAAAAATGGTTTAAATGTTTCACATGAAATATAGAAGAAAATGTTTAATTAAGGATCATCTTATTTTCTGTTTGTTGTATGCCGTAGTGGTTAAGATGCTGAACTTGAAACTCGGCGTACTCGGGTTCGACTTTGATTCAAACTAAATCCTACATCAAAACTTATACGCAAATACTAAATATTATAAGCAAAATTTATCTGATCTGCATCATCGTTCACGTTTAAGTTTGTTATACTAATTTATTTTTAACAAAATATTTTTTTTAGTATTAGCTCCGAAAAATGATAACTTTTAGAACTGTTTAGAGTCCGCAAAATTGTATTTTAACGGCCTAGTACTTAAAGTCGTTATGACAACACTTTAGCGAATTCAAAATTTGTTTTCATTTTATATTATTATTATTATTATTATTATTATTTATTGTTTTTTCCAATTGTTTACAATACTACAAATTGTTAATATAATAATTTAGATAACACTATTACAAATAAATACAAATATACACAAATTGTTATTATAATAATTTAGATAACACTATTATTCGCTTTTAGTTTTAGTTAGTAATGTAAGTTGGAAAAAATTAAGAGCATATTTTAGTCGTTAAAAACGCCTAGAGTTATGTGCCCTTTCTTAACCAACAGATTGTTTTAAGCCGGGGTTTAAAAAAATCTGTATAAGCTCGAAAATAATTAAAACATGTGGCGTGGGGATTAAGCTACATGATAAGATTTGAGTAAAAAATTTTAAGATAATATTCTTTATAAGTGTAAATATATAGAAAGCTATTTTTAAAAGCAATAATTAAATAACTAATGACTAAACAACTAATTTTATAAGTCTAATAATATATATACAACAAACCAATATAATAAATTAAATATCATAAATTAATAACAATCATTTAGCCAACTGTTTAGAAATAAATACAAAAGTTAAACAAACGAACACAGATCATCATATTATAACCTTGAACAACTCTTCAATTTTGGTTAAATCAAAGGTAAAAAGCCATGACTTTACCTGCTTAAGAAACGTAGACAAAGAGAGTGAACTATGACGAATATCGGACGGTAATTGATTAAATATGCTAGGGGATATTATAGTAAAGAATCTTCTGTAATGAGTAGTTCTAAATCGCGGAACATTAGCAAGCTGCTGAGACCGGAGCAATCTATTGAGATTTCTATGATACCTCAGCATTCGGTTACCACTCATAATATAAAATATTTTAAGAATCCTATAAATATATAGATGCCTTAGTGGAAGAATCCAATTAAAATGAAATATTGGCCAGCTATGATCAAGTTTTTTTCGGTTATAGATTATTCTTACTATATATTTTTGAGCTAATAGTAAAGGTTTTAGCGTACTTAAATAAGTTCCCGCATAGCAACCAATTCCATACTGAAGTTTTGAATTGAAAAGGGCATAGTATATACATTTTAGTACATGTATTGGACATAAAGACTTAAGAATATAAAATTTCGTATTTAGCATTAAAAAATATTTTTTCAGTACATCTATGTGAGGTTTCCAGCTCAATCTGTTGTCTAGCGTGAGACCCAAATATTTAAATGTAGTAACCGATTCAATTGGAAAGCAGTTGCTTGAACAATTTGATTTACTACAGACGACCGAGTGACTAACTATTGAAGAATTAGGAGTACATCGATCAGTAAGTCCAAAGTGCATTATTTTTGTTTTGCCACTTATAATCATGGAGTGCACCAGAAACCATTTATTTAGAAGTTCTAGATCATGAGTGATTTGATCGGTTAGTAATGCATGCGTATTTTGAGAATAAGACAGAGCCATGTCATCAGCAAACGCACTTATTCTCCCAAACAAATTTAGTTCAAAAACGGAATTTATGTATACCAAAAAGAGAATTGGACCTAGAACAGAACCCTGTGGTACGCCGGTATTCAAACATTGCACAGAGCTCAAGGAGTCGTTAATTTTGACTTGTTGGGATCTTTGACTCAGATAGGATTTCAACCATTCAAGAATGAACCCACGAAATCCAGCATCTTCTAGTTTTTGGAGTAAAACCAGGTGGTTTACCATATCGAAAGCCTTAGTAATATCGACGAAAAGACCAGCAACAACATTTTGGCTGTCAATATTTTTGTAGACTGTTTCAAGAAAGTCAAACAATGCATCTTCTGTGCCAATACCAGTTCTGAATCCAAATTGTGCGTTGCTGAAGAAACTATTACTATTCAAAAACATTAGAATCCTAGATTTGAGACACTTTTCAAATAACTTAGAGATCGTTGGTAAAAGCGAAATAGGCCTATAATTCTGAGTTTCTTTCCGATCACCTTTTTTAAAAATAGGAATAACAGTAGCATGTTTGAATTTAGTTGGAAAAATACCTGAAGTAACGCTGAGATTGAAAATAAAAGCCAAAACATCGACAATAAGCAGACCAATTTCCTTCAGAAGTTTATTGCTAATGCCATCGCTACTATAAGAATTTTTGTTTTCAAGCTTTGTTATTAGTTTGTATAATTCGGAGGCGTAGATGGAATGAAAAACGAAACTATTTTGCTCGCGCTTGCAGCCAATTAAATTTTTAACGTCATACGTAGGTACATGATTCCCTACTGATGGAAGGCTAGCACTTAAGCTATCTGCAATACTACAGAAGTAACTATTGAACTGATTCGCGATCTCACCATCAGAAGTTAGAAGTTTATTTCCGTCGCTTAAAATTTCTGTTACTTCTACTGATTTTTTGTTTTTATTTAAAATGCCATTTACTATATTCCATTCTTTTTTTGTGTTACCTTTTGCATTAAGAAACTGTTGCAAATAAAATTCGTTTTTAGTAGAATTAATGTTGTGTTTTAATTTATTTCTAAAAGAACGAGCATATGATTTAAGTTTAAGATTTTCGGGATGCTTTTTTGACTTTAAGGACAAAAATTTTGACTTTTTGGCACGGTTTACTAAGGACTGAGATATCCAAGGCTTTAATTTGGTAATTTTGTTTTTATTAGATTTTTTGAAAGTACAATTTGAAACATGTTGCTGCAGCTTCATTGAAAAGAATTCTAGTGCTAAATCAGGATCGCTTTGTGCATAAACCTCTTCCCAAAACTCAAAAGTTAAATTATATCGCAGAGATTTGTAATCTATAGCCGTGCAATGAATTTTAGATTTATCAACATTATGATCTGAAGGCTTGGAGGAGGAGCAACTATTGTTATATTTGATAGAGGAGACTATCAAGTCATGATCGGTAATATTTAAACGCATAACAGAGGATGAAATTGAATACTCAAAACTATTATTCAATCTAAAAAAGATGTGATCTAAACAGGAATCAAGTCGCGTAGGTTCATTTATTAAGGAAGAAAGACCCAGCGAGGACATTAAAAACATATAGTTATCTATATCAGGTGTATCTTTCAATAAGTTGAGATTCATATCGCCCAATACCAATAAATTTTTCGTTTTAATTGTAGATGCAATTAGGCTTAACTCGTTTAGGAAAGTAACAATACTCACAACATTTTGTAGCCGGTAAATACACAAAAACGAAAACAAATCACCATTAATATAAACATCCGCCTTTAGAATATCAGCTCCACTGGCGACAATATTCTCAGAATTGCATTTCAGGGTATCCTTCACAAATAATGCGACGCCGCCAGCTCTATAGTTTGAATTACAATGACAGAACAAATTATATCCATTTATAACGTAATTTGACATCTCGCTCTCATAAATCCATATCTCAGTTAAACAAATAATGTCAGGCAAGTTTTGTAACGTGTATAACTGAACAACAAAGTTGTCAAAATTACTTCTTAGTGATCTTATATTCTCTAGGCAAACTGAAAAATTATTTAAATATATAGTATTATAAACATGTGAATTAATAATTTGAGAAAAAGAGGAAGTTGCGCAACTGTTATTAGAAGAACCTTGATTCATATTAAATCAATATAAAAACTCTCTTAAATAAAAAGAATTAATATTATTAAAAAAAAAGCTAAATGAAATCAAGGTCAACAAAACTTCTAACTTTGTGCAACTTCCCTTTATCCCTCTTACGCATCATTATCGTAGCATTCCTGATCCATAAATATTTATAATTTTTCTTTTGTTTGACATCTTTTGCAGCTTTTAAAAGTCTTCGCTGGAATGGAGTGAGACTGTCATTCAAATATATAACACCATCTTTATCACCTTCTGAACAAAAAAGACTTTTTTTAATTTTGATTTTCGAGGCAAAATATTTCTCCATAATTTGTTCTTTCCACTGACGAGAAATAAATTTTACAAGGATTACATCAGAAGATATAAATTTTTGAGTAATTGATGTAGTGTCTGAAACTGTGGTGCTTGTTGTTGCATTCGACTTCAAATTGTTCATGTTATTATTCGAAGACGATCCAGTCAATGCATTTGTTTTTATAATTTTTTTCCGATAACAATAATCGATTTCACTTTCAGTAATGGAGACACCAACACCTACTTTAAATACAGCAGTTATTCTTTCCATCAAATTTTCGTTTGGTTCAGCTGATAACCCAGATGTTTCTAAGCAATTTTGTTTAGACATTTGTAGCTGTATTTCAAGGTTATGCTCATGTATGTTTATAAGCTTTTTAAGTTCTTTGTTTTCATTTTCCAAGTCTTTGATTCTTTTCAGAGACAGTTCAAGTACTTCAAGTCGTTTAATTAAAGCCATGAAATGGTGCTCAACTGAACTTTTGACTGCATTTACCTCAATTAGAATGTCATTAGTAGTAGTTATCACTGGTGTATGTTCTGTTGCTGAATTGTTATCATCAACTGCATCTGTAGTTTTTGTGTTTTTTTGTGCATAGCTATTTGATTTTGGCTTAGATGTGGCAGTAGCTGGGCTGGATTTAGATTGGTATGTGTTACTGCAAGTTGCACATTGGCTACATTTCCAATCTAATTTATCCTTTTGAAGATAACTGGCATATTCCGGTTTAAGGTTTACCCAAGTAACATGAAACACTAATAAACAACTAGCACAACTAATTTTTAGATTATCTGCTTTTCGATCTAATTTATTATTACAGATTGAACATATAGTCATATTGATTAAATGATAATGATATTTTTGCAATGTTTTTATAATCAAAGAAAACAAAAAGTAGATCTGACTATTAAATGTAACAGTGAAGAACAGTTTCTGTAGAGTAGAACTCGTTTTATTATAAAAAAATTGGTTCTAAATAATTTAGTTATTATTTTTTTAAACACTAAATTTAATATTTATGAAAAAATAATAAATTTACACTTTCACAGTATATATTGAATTTGGTTAGTTTAATTACTATAATTTTGTTTTATTTTATAAATTAAAATTTTAAAATTGACTAACAATAATTTACCATGTGTACCCCACGACACACAGCAAATGAATTATAATTATTTTCAAATTATAATCACAATTGCTTTGATAAGTTTTGTTCAAAAATCAAATTTTTAGGTACGTAAGAATACAAATTAAGCAATAAATTAAAAAAAAGTCAGGCAAGTGCGAATATAATTCGCTCGCTGAGGGTTCCGTGTATATAATATGAGAAAAAAACAGTTTTTGTAAGTATAGTTTCAAGTTGGGTTGAATCTTACCCAAAGCTGTTTATGGTGGCTAAAGAAAGCTTCAATAACGCCAGCTTCTAAATTATTTATATTGGAAAATACATTATCAATTGTGGTAGCCTCAACTGTTGTTGGTTCATGAATTTTTCTTTGTAAATTTTTTTGTAGAAAATAGTTTGAGAGCCAGTTTTGAGAATTTTTATTGAAACCAACGGAGAAAAAGTGTCGTCAAATTATTTCCAACGAGTGCATTGTTAACACAGTCGAGTGATTTGTCTACTGAACATTGGGGAGATCGGTATAGTATACCAACAGGATTTGTACTTCAGCTAGTTGAACATTCACAATGACTGCCAGCAGAGCTAAACTCAAAGATGGTGATGGTGGCTACTATTTTTCTGCACTGGTCGTACTGTATCAGACTTAACGAAAAGAACAGATCCCCAACCTCGATTAACTTGACTGTAACAATTTTCTAGTTCAACAGTAGTTCAATAGTTCAAAAATTTCAAAAATGTTTGTAATTAGTGATCAACTTCACAGAGAACATTTGCAATGCAACCATATTAAATGATAATCTATCGAATAGCAAACAGGTATCTGGTATGTTATTGCATAATTTTTCAACATAACGCATTTCGCCTGAAGTTTAGTTCATCTGACTTGTTAAACTGTGTTGATCTAATCTGATCTTGTTTGTTCATTTCTTTACTTCGTTTCACTCAATATTTACTATAATATACATTTCCTACAACGTAGTAAAATTTATCCTCTTCTACGATTATTTTACGTGAATAGTCCTTCACAAAACACAATTTTAGAATTTTAATCAAATGAATCAAAACCGAAAAAAACGAAAACTACAAAAAAATTGTTTTGGACTAGAAAAAAATTCACCTTTCATATGCCGAGTGGGGGTCAAAAATTATTTTTTGTCAAAATTTCCACTCTCAACCCCCTCAAAATAACATTTGAAATGATGATCCGACCGCTATAGTTTTCATTCAATCTATACAACATTGCCCATAACCATGAATATTTTCAAATATTTTTCTTTTGTAATGTTCGAAGTTAAGGGGGAGGACAGGAATTTTTTTTCACATTTTTTAATATAACTCAAAAACTGCGCTTTTGAAAATTACATAAAAAATTGTTTTGGACTAGAACAAAATCAACCTTTCATATGATACCCCACTCAACAAGGTCAAAAATAATTTTTTTTCAAAATTTCCACCCTCAACCCCATCAAAATAACATTAGAAATGATGAGCCAACCGCTATAGTTTTCATTCAATCTTTACAACATTGACCATAATTATGAATTTTTTCAAATTTTTTCTTTTGTAATGTTCGAAGTTAAGGGGGGGGGACAGGAAATTTTTTTCACATTTTTTTACATAACTCAAAAACTGCGCTTTTTAAAATTACATAAAAAATTGTTTTGGACTAGAAAAAAATCAATCTTTCATATGACACCCCAATCAACTTGGTCAAAAATATTTTTTTTTCAAAATTTCCACCCTCAACCCCCTCAAGATAACATTTGAAATGATGAGCTGACCGCTACAGTTTTCATTCAATCTTTACAACATTTTCCATAACCATGAATTTTTTCAAATTTTTTCTTTTGTAAAGTTCGAAGTTAAGAGGGGGGGACAGGAAATTTTTGTCACATTTTTTAACATAACTCAAAAACTTCGCTTTTGAAAATTGCAAAAAAAATTGATTTATATTTGAAAAAAAATCACCTTTCATATGACACCCCACTCAACAAGGTCATAAATAATTTTTCTTCAATATTTCCACTCTCAACCCCCTCAGAATCACATTTGAAATGATGAGCCGACTGCTATAGTTTTGATTCAATCTTTACAACATTGACCATAATTATGAATTTTTTCAAATTTTTTCTTTTGTAATGTTCGAAGTTAAGAGGGGGGGACAGGAAATTTTTGTCACATTTTTTAACATAACTCAAAAACTGCGCTTTTAAAAATTGCAAAAAAAATTGGCTTGGACTAGAAAAAAAATCACCTTTCATATGACACCCCACTCACTGAGGTCAAAAATAATTTTTTTTCAAAATTTCCACTCTCAACCCCCTCAGAATCACATTTGAAATGATGACCCGACCGCTATAGTTTTGATTCAATCTTTACAACATTGACCATAACCATGAATTTTTTCAAATTTTTTCTTTTCTAATGTTCGAAGTTAAAGGGGGGGGACAGGAAAGACAATACCCGTTTATGGCAATATCAAAAAAACTAAGCAGTCTAAAAATCATTGAAATTTTTTTTTGAAATATTTTGAACTTTCTTGATTTTTCTAGACCAAACTCGATTCCTTACAAAAAACTTTTGTTTTACTATCTCCTTATCTATGTTCATAAAATATAGATTAAAACAAATATTTGAATTTTTTTGTTATCAGTAGGCGTGGAAAAACACGTTTAAAAACTGTAGAAAATTTCAAGTTGATAGCACTTATAGTTTGTGAGTAAATTGATTATGTAGAAATTCGGACGGACACCGAAGTCTCACCAATAGGGTACCGTTTTTACTTTTTTAAAGTACGGAACCCTAAAAATCCTAAGAGCTAATACTAAAAAACGTTGTATGCAACACGTACGCAAATGGCTTTAGCAGACTCATCTTCATATTACAGACTCGGCTAGCGCCTCGTCCGGAAACATTACGATTCGTCCGCTAAAACCATATTTTGCGTACTTGTTACATAGACTACTATTAATTGAACAAATGAGTTTGGAACATCAAACTAACTAACTCAGAAGGGCAATTATCGATTATTTTCATATTACATACAAAAGCATGTTTCAGCAAAAAAAAATAAGCATTATGACACTGACCCATCCATCTCCATGTATAAAACAGGGTTCAAACACTTTTATAAATTTGTTGTTTTGTTTTTTCAATTTATAGATTTCCAATTTTTGTTCCAAACAATATTTTAATTTGATTAATTCAGTTCAGTAAATTTGATAGAGACATACGACCTTTTGTTAGCTATTGCTATTTTAGTAGTAAACAAAATGTAAACTGAAGACGAACTGCCTATTTTTATATATATGTATTCTGCAATACATTGCTGTAGGTTTTTTTGGATGTGATTACATTATAAAAACAAAATTATTGTTATTTTCATTATAATGATGTGGAAAAATGAAAAAAATATGGTTCGTATTCGATATTTTATTTGCCCAATCAGAATTCGCATTGAACTGTCAAAACATAATTTTTAAATAAAATGAACCATAGAATTCGATTTAGATATCAAGTGTTTTCTGGAGGTTGGTAGTACTTGTTCAGAAAGTAAATAAAAAATATAAAAACAGCAAACTTATTTATTTAATTTTTTATTATTGTTATAATTTGACAGCTCTGCGTATTAATATGCTTACATTACTTATACTATATTTATTAGGTAGATTTCATATGAAAATCTATCTATTGCAATGGGCTTCATCTCGGAATTTCGGAAACATTTTGGTGCCAAACGGCTATATATGATAAGCGGAGACGCAAAAACAAAAAAAAAAAATTATATATATATATATATATATATATATATATATATATATATATATATATATATATATATATATATATATATATATATATATATATATATATAAATATATATATATATATATATATATATATATATATATATATATATATATATATATATATATATATATATATATATATATATATATATATATATATATATATATATATATACATATATATATATATATATATATATATATATATATATATATATATATATATATATATATATATATATATATATATATATATATATATATATATATATATATATATATATATATATATATATATATGACGATATGAGGTATAACGGAATTTAGCTGCACTCTCACGGTCTCATTTTTCGACCTACACCAAAATAATTTTCTGTGTATGTTTCGGCAAATAATGTCTTAGACAAGTTCGTGAACTGGCCATATCCAGGTACCGGTTAAGCGGCTAGAGCCTAAAAAGTCGAATAATCTAGGGCACTATAACTTCCGTTTGAATCATAATATTTTAATAGAATTTAAAAATATTGAATATTTGAACCTTTTTTTTATCACTTTTATCCAGATGACAACCTTGGCATTTCAGGTTTCTCAAAAATCAGCTGTTTTGAAAATTTACTAAACTTTGCTGTCCTTGATCTATCTGAAAATGGCCAAGCTCATATATGAAAACTTTTTCTCACGTATATAAAATATAAATTTTTCCAAAATTTAAAAAAAAAATAGTTCAAATCTAAAGGTTGAGACCCTAGGGCTGTTGAAATGAAAACAAACGCAGAAGGCAATGCTATCATCATGTTTCAGTTTATGTTATTTAAATTCATCTTAACTTTTAAGCATACTTTTAAACTATAGCCTCAAAAAATTTCAGCTTTCTAACCCAAAAGGTTCCATTTTTATAAGCATTATAATGCACCCCTTGCATGAAAAATATAAAGCCATTTAATACCATAGAAAAATTATCAAAATCTCTTTTGTTTTTATTTTATTTTACTAAGTAACGGTTTGAAAAAAGATTAAATAAGAACAAAAAAACACAACAACAAAAGATGATTTTGAAATAAAATTGTTTGATAATGTTTGATTATAAATTATGTGTGATGGTATAATTGTAGTTGTGACGTAGTTCATTTGATCTTTGGTGGATTTAATATGTTATTAAAAGAAGTTTAAACCAACTTAAATAAAACTGTTCCGAAATTGTATTGATGGAGTTGGTTCGGATAATGTATTTAATTTGGTTCAATAACTTTTTTTAATTATTCTGTTTCTACTTAAATTTTTTATTTAAACTAATCTGACTTATCTAATTTTATTTGAACACAAAACCGTCTGACCCCGAAATCTACCTATTTCTAGCGGATATACCTGCCGCTGGGATTTTTTATATATTTCATTTTGTATTAATAAAGACAACAGTCAAATTGTCAAAACTTCAACATTTTGAAATTCTGACAACTTTTAGAAATAAAAAATGATGTATAGCGAATTACGTGCCGACCACGCGAACTAAAATACAATTCTGACTTTTCCAAACCAACTATTTTGTCAGATTTGAATTTGGATTTGGATACATGAAATTGTTGGTGTAATTTGGCAAATAAAATACGGCTAACACATTTGGGTTTGGATTTGGATGCATGAAAGTAGCATTTTATTTGCTCAATCGGAATTCGCATTGAACTGTCAATACGCAATTTTCAAATAAAGTGAACCATAGAATTCGATTTGGATAGCAAGTGTTTTCTGGTGATTGGGGATTGTTCAGAAAGTAAATAAAAAATATAAAATCAGCAAACTTATGTATTTAATTTTTTATTATATCGTTATAATTTGATAGTTCTGCGTGTTAAATACTTACATTACTTATACTTATCATACTTACATTTTTATTAATAAATGATGAAAATCAAATTGTCAAAATTTTGAAATTCTGACAACTTTTAGAAATAAATATGATGGATAACGAATTACGTGTTGAGTACGCGAACACAATTCTGACTTTTCAAAACCAACGATTTTGTCAGATTTGGATTACGCTACAAGAAATTGTTAGTGTAATTTGGCAAATAAAATACGCCTTTAATATCAATTTCGGAGTAACGGAAGTTGTGACTGATTTAACTTAAATACATTTATTATTATATAGCTTATAATTATACCATTTAATTATATTGAATTTTAATTATTGAATTTTAATTAGAAGAGGTTCTATATATAACTTACTAAAACATGTCGTGGCAAAATATATGTAATTAATATCTATTGAGAGAGAATTGGATTTACAATAAGATGTCTTAACATAACACTGGAGTTTCAAGCAATCTTTTTCTTTTATACCGAGAGTCTGCAAGTGTTTTTTGTTATAAGTATTGAGGTGGTCTCCGCCATGAAATATATAACACGATGCACCCTCAATCTTAGCTATGGAATATTTCTTGAGAACGGCATGTTATTGCTTGCTCGAACAATGGAGCTTTCGTGTAAATCTTTGTTTGTGCTTTAATAATTGAGTAAGACAGTGTGTCACATGATCAAGGAATGTGTCACTGCCTGAATTATCAATAACCCCGGTTTAGTTTTGTTCTTACAAATTTTTTAAACAAATTTGCTTTTTATTTCTTCTTTTATTTCAATTTTCTCTATATCATATTTAATATATGATATGATTTATTGTTTAATTGAAAATATCACATCCTAAAACCACATGCGAATAAATGAGTAGTTCTACACACGAAGGAAGAAAATTGAGCTAATTACAGCACGACATGTTTTTGCGAAAAAACACGAAAAAATTTCACATCCTAAAATCACACGTGGAAAATATCACATCCTAAAATCAAATGCGAATAAATGGTGTATTGTGACGTATTACGTCTGTCTGTATTAAGACGTATTACGTCTGTTTACAGACCCAGAAATGATTTGTATCGCGATATGTTATTTAACCCGCTAGGTGTAGTGGTATTGGGGTGGGTTTATCGCTTTTTCTGGGTTTACTCAACCGCTGTATAAGTTTGATGCACAAAAAAAGAATTATCTAAATCAATTTGGGGTCGCCATCACCATTCGTCCCGTGCTCTCTCAACAAAAGAACTAAATTACTTAATTGTATTTCATTTAATCGATCTATCCATAAAACAGTTGAACCTTAACATAATAATAAGAAGAGATAGATAATAATGAGAGAAAAAAAATTTAAGAGACCTAAAATTATAATTTGTTTACCTAACTATTTTAGTTGTTTTTATGGTTAACACAAACGTGATATTTGCTTAGTTTTAAAAAGTTCAAACTTCGGTTTGAAATCATGTAAATCATTTACATTAGCCATGTTCTGCAGAGCATGTTTGTTCATAAATCCAAATTCAAATATTTTTGTTGGTGCCTGTTTGTTGTTACTTTCTAATTTCTATTGAGGGTTTTATGAGTTTTTTCGTTATTTTTATGATTATCACTCAAATTCTTGTAGTTTAAAATTTTTATATGAGAAAAACTACCGTTTAATTTGCAAAAAAACAGATAATATTTTTTTTTGTTCTTAAATATGTATAGTGTTTAAACACCGTTTTATTCTATTCTTTAGGTTAAAGCTTATATAAATTTACATTTAAAAGTTTTTAACACTTCTTCTTATTATTTAGGTTAAAGCCTATTTTAATCAATTTCTCATTAACTAAAAGAATTAAATGAAAAAAAAATAGCAAGACAAAAGTCACAAAAATATTGGTTCAACTTTAGTGGTTGAAGACCAAAAACAAACTTGGACTTTTTTGAAAAACATTCCTCGAGTTTTCGTCAAATAGAATCCTGTTTTCATTTTTTTTATTATGTTTATTTTTAATCGATTTAATCGTTATTTTTTTTTGGAATCGATTTTTTTTTCTGGTTTGTAAACCTATAAGCCGCGTAGCTTTAATTAGTTTTTTTTTCTTTCAAGCGGTAAGCCTATGGGTTACAATGGGTAGTTCTACACACGAAGGAAGAAAATTGAGCTAATTACGGCACGACATGTTTTTTTCGTATGAGTTCTGGCAAGTAGTTTTAGTTAAAGTTAATATTCTTTCAACTTTCTGAATGTGGCCAGTAAAAAAAAAAAAATACACGAGTAAAAATGAAAAAATATCCTTCTTACTCCTAAATTCACGCAAAATTATCTGAATATCATCTCAAAACACAAAATAAACATTTATCTAAGTCAAATCCCGCTTTCAAAACTTCCAGGGGACTGAGACTAGGGGACGGATAATTTATCAGTATTTCTCTTAAAAATGACAAAATTACGTCTAATAAAAAAACAAACGAATTCTATACCAAGGAACTACATATTCACGACGTATAAAACTATAAAATTACCTGCAATTAAAATACTTTTTACAAAAATACTTGCCAGGGGCTGATAATTTGACTGGACAAAACACGATCTTGCTAGCAATGATGACTTTTGATTGATAAAAGCTCGGACCAAGTAAAACACTTGCAATATTATGTTTATTGTACTTTAATCAATACCTGTGACGAGCGATAACTTGATCGAAATACAAATTCCCGATATTTTCAATGTGTTTTGATTGGGCAGGAGAATGATAAAAAACTCGGGGGACAAAATTTAATAGGATATATATATCTGATATGAAATATAGAGTAATTTTATGATTATTTACACATTGATAACGCATTATTATTAAAAATTATTACTGCAGTGTAAATTTGTCTCTACACACTTAGAATCATTGATTATTTAGTTTACCAGCTTTGACTTTCATAGAGGGACACGCCAGGGGATTTAGAATTTTACGATTTCAATCATATTTTTTTGTAAGAAATATATTTCGAAACGGGTTTATTTTTGGTATCCTGCTAGACATAGTTAAGGTTTACAAATTTCATTTGAAAACAAATTTTTTTTACATTAATATACGAAATAAGCCGTGCGGTCCAAAATTCCTATGTTTGTAGAACTTATTTATTTATTTATTTATCTTTTTAAACCAACAAACAGATTTACAGAACCCTAATTACTTGCTCGTTATATTAGAAATTACTTAATTCTAGTTCACATCAAAATTTGAAAATTATTTTAACAATTAACTAAAAGAGAAAAAAAAACATACAAAATAGAAATAGTAAGAAAGAATAAAAACACAAATTAAAAAGACAATATTAAAGTATAACCTACAATCTAATGATGTAGAGTATCATCAAAAACATAAATATAGAAATTTTTAAATTGATTCAAATTTATCAACAAATAAATTTGATGATCAGTTAAAACTTAAATTAATTGAAAAATGGTTGTTTTGAACTTCTTTAATGACAAGAACCACCCAAATATCACATCCCAAAATCACACGAGGAAAAATATAATTATAAAAAAATTTTATCGTCAAAAAAACACAATGTCAGTAAAAAGAATAATTACTAATAATTACTTTTTTCGGCAAACGGCTGTAAAGTTTAACTTTTCTGCCGCTGGGGAGTAGCTAAAGTCTTACTTTTTAGCCGGCGGCTGCAAAAGTAACGCCATTTTTATTTTATCTGCCGGCGGCTGTAAAGTAACTTTCTATTTTTACGGCGGCTGTAAAGTAATTTTGATATTTTTACGGCGGCAGTAAAGTAATTTTCATATTTTTACGGCGGCAGTAAAGTAAAATAACATGATATTATTAATTTGTTCAAAAAAGAATGCATTTCAGTTCATTTTAATGAATTAAAATCAATAAAAATTAATTTCAGAAAATTTATTACCTAAAACATATAATATAAAAAATTTAATGCATTAATTTCATATTTTTAAACAAATTTAAACGTTTGCCGAAAAAATAGTGTATCGAATTCGGAGCTAAAGTGACTTTTTGTGTTTCGTCTATAATTGTCGGCCTCTCTACGGTCGGCCGCCAAACTATAGACTCAACACAAAAAGTACAACTTTAGCTCCTAATTCAATAATATACTATTATTTTTTAAACAAAAACAGTAATTACGTTTAGTACGTTTTTTAATTTGTTTTAACTTAAGGTGACCAGATTATTTTCAAACCAAAAGAAATATAAACCCCGACACCACCCCCCACCGTCCCCCCAATCATGTAAAATAAAAATTCCACAGTTAAATTAAAATAAAATTTATTCAAAAATTGTTAATTATATCACCATTAGACCTATCGTTGGTTGTGATTAAATTGTTTTTCATTCCCTATTGACAGCTTTTGATAATCACAATACATATTTTTACTTCGGTCTGAAAGACCTAAGTATTACATTCATGAGCCAAAAGTGAAATTCTTACCCCCACTTTTTTTGGCATTTCTCGACGTTTTAGGACCTACTGATTCTAAAAAAGCAAAAAAAAAAATGTATGTCTGTCTGTCGGCCGGCCGGCCGTCACAACCGACGAAATCTAGAAAACCGCTGGACGGATTTGAAAATTTTTTTTTTCTAATAATAGGTTTACTTAATAGGAAGAGCCGAAAGGACGATGTGTTCGATAACTGTACCGGAAGTGTGTCAAAAAAATCGAAAAGGTGTCAAAACAAGGAAATTTGCATATTTTTTGCTTAAAAAACGTTCATTTTAAGTGATTACGAGTAGGAACATTAAATTTGGAGAAATCTTGATGGTCGGGATTGGTATGTGAGACCAAAATCTAGATTATTGCATTATAAGTTTGTCAAAAAAATGTTGTCAAGTGTGTCAAAAGAAAGATTTTTATTTATTTTTTTACCTAATTTTTTGGAAAAAAAAATAAAATTAATTGTTTGTTTGAAATGAAGTTTTATTATTATTATTGAGAATTATGGCATTATAAGTTTGTCAAAAAAATGTTGTCAAGTGTGTCAAAAGAAAGATTTTTATTTATTTTTTTACCCAATTTTTTGGAAAACAAGAAAATTGTTGGTTTGAAATGAAATTTTATTATTATTATTGAGAATTATGGCATCATAAGTTTATCAGAAAAATGTTGTCAAGTGTGTCAAAAGATTTTTAATTAGTTTTTTACCCAATTTTTTGGAAAAAAATAAAATTGTTTCTTTGAAATGAAATTTTATTATTATTATTGAGAATTATGGCATTATAAGTTTGTCAAAACATGTTGTCAAGTGTGTCAAAAGAACGGTTTTTATTTATTTTTTACCCAATTTCTTACAAAAAAATAAAATTAATGATTTGTGACATGATATTTTATTATTATTATAGAGAATTATGGCATTATAAGTTTGTCAAAAAATAATGTCAAGTGTGTCAAAAAATGATTTCATTTATTTTTTTAGCCAATTTTTTTGAAGAAAATGTAGCTGTTTTTATGACGTAAATGTAATTTAAAATGAAATTGGACATGGAAATTTTTGAATTTGTTATAGTTTTGGAAATATTTTTGGAATTTTGAAAAAGTTTGTATTTTTGATTTTGTAATAATTTTTACAATATTTTTAGAATTTCGGCAAAAGTTTTAATTTTTGATTTTGTAAGAATTTTTGGAATATTTTTGGAATTTTGGAAAATTTTTAATTTTTGATATTATTATAATTTTTGGAATTTTGAAAAAATTTTCAATTATTGATTTTGTAATAATTTTTGCAATATATTTAGAATGTTGGAAAAAGTTTGAATTTTTAAGAATTTTTGAAATATTATTGGAATTTAGAAAAAATTTAAATATTTGATATTATTCTAATTTTTGGAATATTTTTGGAATTTTGAAAAAGTTTGGTTTTATTTAATTTAACAATATTTTTGGAATTTTGATTATAATTTTCCGGCAACGTATTGATGTTTCGTGTTAGTTTTGTAATAAATTTTTAAACAGAGATAAAAAATACTAGTACAAAGAGTTTTGTTTGATATACATCGCTGCCCAAAACTAAAAACCATGTCCTCATAAAAGTTTTTTGCCGAAAACTATATCAAAATCCTTAACCCAGACCGAAGTCTTGATATCTCAGAGCTGTGAGATTTCAGCCCCTCCATATTTTTTCCAATTTCATTAATGCATAAGTATCCGATATGATCCCCATCTAATGGACTTGGCACTTTGACGCAGTGATGGGGCTCAGTAGACTCAGTGATCTTAGGAGCTACAACGGTAGGGTCACCCGTGGCGTTAGGTCCTCGGTGAGAATCGAAGCCAAGATCAAGTCCAAAACCCAAAGCTAAGGTGGACACGTACGCTGAAAGCTTAGCATGGTCAAGGGGGTGCTTGATTACTAGTACGGAACTCTGGATACCGGGCGTCCTCCAGTTTCAATAGCCTTACCACAACACAGAGCTCTGTTGTGGTTGACCAAGGTACCTCCCTATTTTATCCATAAATATTGTATGGAAAACAATAAAGTTTTAGATGAGAGGGATGCTTCTCCAAACGCATCACATAAACTAACAACAAAACTGTGCACCATGCCCTACTCTAGGATCATGCCTGATTTATCAGCTTATCCTAAACCAAACAGCACACATGCCATGTCTGACTCTAGGATCATGCCTGATTTATTAGCTTATCCTAATTCGGATAGTACACACACCATGTCTGACTCTAGGGTAATGTCTGATTCATCAGCTTACTCTAAGTCAGACAGAACACCTGTACGATATAGACAAAAATCTGTAGTACCTAAATTAAGTTGCGTTCAGATTAATCTGCACAGATCAGAAATGGCCTCAGTTAATTTGAACCAGTTAATTGAATAGGATGCTCACGATCTTACGTTCATACAGGAGCCATGGGCAGACAGTAAAATAATAAAAGGTCTATCGTCAAACAAAATACAAAACTGATCTATTTCACGGATGTGGAAAGACCGCGAACCGCGATTCTTTCCAAAAAACATCTGAAAATATTTCCATTTAATGAATTTATCTGCAGAGATCTTACAACGGTCCAGATAGAATTTCATCTTCCTCAAGGTGGATTTCGTAAATTCATTTTAGCTTCTGCATACTTTCCGGGGGATGTGGACGAGACACCACCAGAAGTGGTAGAGAAACTCATCAAGTATTGCAACAATGACCACTATAACCTCATAATAGCGTGTGATGCTAACGCTCATCACACCGTGTGGGGAAGTAGTAACATTAACACAAAAGGCGAGCGTCTGCTTCAATTTTTGTATACAAACAATATGTTTATTGCAAACAAAGGTAGTGAGCCTACCTTTAGAAACGCAATCAGAGGTGAGGTCCTTGACCTTACTTAAACTAACATAAATGCTACTAACCATATTAAGAACTGGCATGTTTCGAAGGAAGCTTCTATGTCTGATCATGCTTATATATGTTTCAACATAGAACAATACCCAAAGAGCATCCAGTACTTTAGAAACCCGAGAAAAACCAACTGGGAACTTACACAACATATCTTCATGATAATGTAAATAGTTGTGGCAGTATCCACTCTACATTTGAGCTTGACTATGCAGCAAATAATTTGCAAGAAATTATCACTGAGGCATACAACCTTAATACTCCAATAACTCAATCCAAAAGATGCAGAGATGTACCTTGGTGGAATGGTAACTTGGAGAATAAAGTTCGCAAGCTCTTTAACAGAACAAAAACAACAAATAATTGGATAGAGTACCGAGTAGCTCTAACCAATTATAATAAAGAACTCAGACAATCAAAAAGAAATAGCTGGAAAGAGCTCTGCAATACGATAGATAATCTGCCTGCTGTACCTCGACTCCAAAAATTGATGTCGTCTGATCACACAAACCCTTTAGGCTCAATCTGCAAACCAAATGGTATGTATACCACCAGCTGCATTGAAAGACTAGATACTTTACTCCACTTTCCGGGCTCAATAGAATGGAGCACGAAAGATAATGCCAACGAAGACGTACATCTTCTAGATCCTGCAACTACTGCAGATCTTTTAGCCAACACAATTTTCATCCCCAGCAAAGCGAGATGGACTATAGTATCCTTCGGTCCGTATAAATCTCCAGGAGGTGATGGAATTTTTCCTGTATTTCAGCCAAAGGGTCTAACAATCATGCTTCCATATCTCATGCGTTTGTTCAAAGCAAGCTTTCGCCTTGCTTATACATCCCTCAGATATGGCGAGAAACTAAAGTTGTTTTTATACCTAAGTCAGGAAAAAAACCAAATGAAGCCAAATCATACAGACCCATAAGTCTTACATCTTTTCTATTAAAAACAATGGAAAAGATATTGGACTATCATATCCGTCATGGATGTCTCAAACAAACCCCTCTCAACTCTAGCCAGCACGCCTATCAGACTGGGAAATCTACTGAAACGGCATTACACAAAATGGTGAAAGAAATTGAGAGCACCTAAACTATAAGGAGGCACTTGTATGTACATTTATGGACATACAAGGAGCCTTTGACAATGTCAACTTCAATGCTACCATTGAAATGGCCACAAAGAAAAATATAAACCCGCTTATCATTGCGTGGATTATCAAGATGCTACAGAGTCGGAAGATAACGGCTACACTAGGCGATTACTCAGTGACTGTTACAGCATCTAGAGGCTGCCCACAAGGGGGCGTGCTCTCTTCGCTGCTTTGGCTAATGGTGGCATGATGATCTTCTCACTAAGCTAAATGATTCCGGCTTCATCACTGTAGGCTATGCCGACGACTTGGCAGTCATGGTTAGAGCGAAACATGATTCCATTGTTGCTAGTCGAACCGAGACAGCTCTTAATATTGTATCAAAGTGGTGCAACAGATTGGGACTGTCGACCAACCCCCGAAAAACAAGCATTGTCGTTTTCACAAACAGGAGAAACTTTAATTTCATTTCTCCTGTTGTAAACGGCGATGCGATACAAACATCAAAAGAGATCAGATATTTGGGTGTGATCCTGGATAGCAAACTAACCTGTAACTCACACCTGAAATATATCTCCGATAAGGCAAACAAAGTTGTCTTCACATGCAGAAACCTGTTTGGGATAACATGGGGTCTTAGCCAGAAAATGATACTTTGGTTGCACCAAAGCATTATAAAACCAATTCTAACATATGCAGCTTTAGTTTGGTGGCCTAAAACGCACCAAATAACTGCTCAAAATATGTTTACAAAAATACAAAGGCTTGTGTGTCTCAGTGCAACAGGTGCTTTCAAAACCACGCCAACGTCAGCAATGGAGATTCTTCTAAAGCTTTCTCCATTGCACCTACATGTTAAATCTGTAGCGGTGTTGAGCGTTCATAGACTTCAGCTTATAGAAGGGTTTAAGCCGGGGGACACTGGACACCTTAAAATCTCTTCTGAATTACAAGCTGAACTGCATACATACCATATTTCGGATTGTATGCCAAAAACAATAGATTTAGACAGGCACTTTGATGTCAAGATATTGGCCAGAGATCGTATTAAAAACTACATATGGTCACTGCCACATAACGCCAGTATCTAGTACACAGATGGTTCTCGAACGAACCAATAATAAAAAAAAATAATGCGATATGATAAAAAGATGACAAAAGGTGCTCATTTTTGTAAAAGATGACAAAAAGATGGCATTATTTTAAAAGATGACAATCGTTCGTAAAAGATGATTGTCATTTTCAAAAGCCAACCTTATTTAACTACATAAAGTGTATTTTTATAGATAATGATTTAAATGAACTGTGCTCGAATTAAATAAAATAAAATCGTTTAAGAGCAAATTCAATTTACTATAGTCTAAGCTGAAAATAATTCTAAATTTAATAAAATTTTTGTATTTATTAACTGAAGTACTTTAGCTGTTAAACTTTTAACTTTAGTATCTACAAACTAAAATTTATTTAATACAACAAAAAAAGTTTTGTTTTTTATGAAAATACTAAAGGTAATTCTCCATTAGTTTTTTTTTTCGTCTTTTTTATTTTGTGAAATAGAAGATATGAAAATCATATAAGTGCGAAAGAAAAAAGTAAACTTTTTATTTATTTCATGTCTTTTTTTTACTTTCCATAACTTGTTTTTTAAAAAAAAAGTGATATACTATAAAAAAGTGTTCTACTATAAAAAAAAGTCTATAGAGCAAGACTTTTTTTTAGAAAAAGACGACTTTTACACTGAAAAAATATATTTAAAATTATTATACAGTCTATGTTGGATACGACATTGTAAAAAGTATATAATAAAATAAGATGTTTATTAAAAGTAATGGTGAAATGTCACAACTCCAATCCTATAAAATATTTTTTCCATGAAAACTTGTGATATTCGTCATACTCTCTCTTTAGAAAATTAATCATGGTTTCTCGTTCTATTTTGGCTAGTAAAAAAGATGAAAAAGACTAATGGAGAGTCAGCTTAAATTATCTCACATTGTAGATTTTCTAAATTATTTAGTTATATTAAATTAATATTTTAGTTAATGTAATTAAAAAACTATTTATTTAAAAAAAATGTTTAGTCAAATAATAGAAAAAAATCGGTTTTCGGCAAACAGCTGTAAAGTTTAACTTTACTGCTGCTGGGGAGTAGTTAAAGTCTTACTTTTTAGCCGGCGGCTGCAAAAGTAACGCCATTTTTATTTTATCTGCCGGCGGCTGTAAAGTAACTTTCTATTTTTACGGCGGCTGTAAAGTAATTTTGATATTTTTACGGCGGCAGTAAAGTAATTTTCATATTTTTACGGCGGCAGTAAAGTAAAATAACATGATATTATTAATTTGTTCAAAAAAGAATGCATTTCAGTTCATTTTAATGAATTAAAATCAATAAAAATTAATTTCAGAAAATTTATTACCTAAAACATATAATATAAAAAATTTAATGCATTAATTTCATATTTTTAAACAAATTTAAACGTTTGCCGAAAAAATAGTGTATCGAATTCGGAGCTAAAGTGACTTTTTGTGTTTCGTCTATAATTGTCGGCCTCTCTACGGTCGGCCGCCAAACTATAGACTCAACACAAAAAGTACAACTTTAGCTCCTAATTCAATAATATACTATTATTTTTTAAACAAAAACAGTAATTACGTTTAGTACGTTTTTAGGGTTCCGTATTTTATACGGAACACTATTGGTGAGAGTACAAAGTGTTTTTCACATTATTTCGATTATCTCGTGAACCATTAATCTGATGAACTTAAAATTTGAGGTGCTTATAAAACTAACCTATCCACACAAGATGGCGGGTTAAAAAATAAATAAAGTTGTGTTCGTTTGTTTTAAGGAGGTACGATGTAAAGCCTTTGAAAACATACATTTTTTTAGCGAGACGAATAGGGTATCATATGAAAGGGCTTCATTTCAGCATTATTTAAAAATATATTTTGGAATTTGTCACCTCACCATTTTTTGTATAATTTTGAAAAATGACGTTTTCGGGATGTTTTATTGCCCCGATTAACTCCGACCCTACTTCATCGAAAATCTTGAAATATATTTGGAATGATAGAAAATTGAGTAGGTTTTTAATGAAAAATATAGAAAAGTGGCAGACACTAATAACTATATTTATTAAAGGGGTGGGAATGTTAAGGGGTAAAAACATCATTTAAAACCAGGTCATGTGGGGTGTCATTTTAGAGAGCACTTGGTTTTAGAAATATTGCCATTTTTTTTAGAATTTTGCAATGCATAGTTTTTGAATTATTATCAATAAAGTGACACAAAAAGTTGGTCAAGGGGGGGTTGCATTTCGAGCCTAATTAACAGAAAAATTTGAAAAAATTCACAGAGACAGGAAGTTTGATAAACTCTGAACGAAAAATATAGTGAACTCTCAAATAATTATATTTTTGTGTTTTTAAGGGATTGGGGTGGGGAAGGGTGAAAAAAAACTGTTTTGACCCAAGCGAGTGGGGTGTCATTTGAAAGAGCTTCAAATTTCAGAAACTTGGCAGTTTTTTTTAGAATTTTGTGGTACACAGTTTCGGAGTTATTCTAAAAAATGTGCACATTCCAGACTGTTCCCCCCCCTACGTTTCGACACTGATTGACAAAAAAAATTGAAAAAATTCATAGAGACAGGAAGTTTGCTATATTTTGAACGAAAATTATAGCGGACTCTCAAATAATTATATTTCTGTGTGTTTAGGGGATGGGTGTAAGGGGGGTAAAAAAAAACTTTTTTTGACCCAAGCGAGTGGGGTATCATTTAAAAGAAGACCAAATTTCCAAAACATTGCAATTTTTTTTAGAATTTTGTGGTACACAGTTTCGGAGTTATTCTAAAAAATGAGCACATTCCAGAGCGTTCCCCCCCCCCTACGCTTCGACACTGATTGACAGAAAAAATTGAAAAAATTCATAGAGACAGGAAGTTTGCTATATTTTGAATGAAAATTATAGCAAACTCTCAAATAATTATATTTCTGTGTGTTTAGGGGATGGGTGTAAGGAGGGTAAAAAAAAATTTTTTGACCCAAGCGAGTGGCGTATCATTTGAAAGAGCACCAAATTTCCAAAACATTGCAATTTTTTTTAGAAATTTCCGGTACACCGTTTCGGAGTTATTCTAAAAAATGTGCACATTCCAGACCGTTCCCCCCCCCCTACGTTTCGACACTGATAGACAGAAAAAATTGAAAAAATTCATAGAGACAGGAAGTTCGCTATATTTTGAACGAAAATTATAGCGGACTCTCAAATAATTATATTTCTGTGTGTTTAGGGGATGGGTGTAAGGAGGGTAAAAAAAAACTTTTTTGACCCAAGCGAGTAGGGTGTCATTTGAAAGAGCACCAAATTTCAAAAACATTGCAATTGTTTTTGGAATTTTGCGGTACGCAGTTTTTGAGTTATCCTAAAAAATGTGCAAATTCCAGACCGTTCCCCCACCCCCCTACGTTTCGACACTGATAGACAGAAAGAATTGAAAAAATTCATAGAGACAGGAAGTTTGCTATATTTTGAACGAAAATTATAGCGAACTCTCAAATAATTATATTTCTGTGTGTTTAGGGGATGGGTGTGGGGAGAGCAAAAAAAAAACTTTTTTGAACCAAACGAGTGGGGTGTCATTTGAAAGAACACTTAATTTAAGAAACATTGCAATCTTTTTTAGAATTCTGCGATGCATAGTTTTTTAGTTATTGATGAAAAAAAGTGCTATTTTAAGTGTATGTATACCACCCTATATTTCGACGCTGATTTATAGAACAAATATTCCCAATTTAGACTATTAAAATACTTTAGCTAACATAAACAGCTATGGATAAGATTTAACCTCAAGTAACATTTTTGATCAATGTAGATGTGATTGACATTTACTATTGACCTTTACGATTAAACATTTATTCTGTTATGCGTCCATAGTCTGACGATATAAAGACTTTACAACATAACTTTATGTCATTTATTTTTGATAATGTGTTCTTTTACATTCACGGAACCCTTGGCGAGCGAATTTTATTCGCACTTGTCCGACTTTTTTAATTTGTTTTAACTTAAGGTGACCAGATTATTTTAAATTAAAATAAAATTTATTCAAAAATTATTAATTATATCACCATTAGACCTATCGTTGGTTGTGATTAAATTGTTTTTCATTCCCTATTGACAGATTTTGATAATCACAATACATATTTATTTTTCTAATTTCATTAATGCATAAGTATCCGATATGATCCCCATCTAATGGACTTGGCACTTTGACGCAGTGATGGGGCTCAGTAGACTCAGTGATCTTAGGAGCTACAACGGTAGGGTCACCCGTGGCGTTAGGTCCTCGGTGAGAATCGAAGCCAAGATCAAGTCCAAAACCCAAAGCTAAGGTGGACACGTACGCTGAAAGCTTAGCATGGTCAAGGGGGTGCTTGATTACTAGTTCGGAACTCTGGATACCGGGCGTCCCGTCCTCCAGCTTCAATAGCCTTACCACAGCACAGGGCTCTGTTGTGGTTGACCAAGGTACCTCCCTATTTTATCCATAAATATTGTATGGAAAACAATAAAGTTTTAGATGAGAGGGATGCTTCTCCAAACGCATCACATAAACTAACAACAAAACTGTGCACCATGCCCTACTCTAGGATCATGCCTGATTTATCAGCTTATCCTAAACCAAACAGCACACATGCCATGTCTGACTCTAGGATCATGCCTGATTTATTAGCTTATCCTAATTCGGATAGTACACACACCATGTCTGACTCTAGGGTAATGTCTGATTCATCAGCTTACTCTAAGTCAGACAGAAGACCTGTACGATATAGACAAAAATCTCTAGTACCTAAATTAAGTTGCACAGATCAGAATGGCCTCAGGTAATTTGAACCGGTTAATTGAACAGGATGCTCACGATCTTGCGTTCATACAGGAGCCGTGGGCAGACAGTAAAATAATAAAAGGTCTATCGTCAAACAAAATACAAAACTGATCTATTTCACGGATGTGGAAAGACCGCGAACCGCGATTCTTTCCAAAAAACATCTGAAAATATTTCCATTGAATGAATTTATCTGCAGAGATCTTACAACGGTCCAGATAGAATTTCATCTTCCTCAAGGTGGATTTCGTAAATTCATTTTAGCTTCTGCATACTTTCCGGGGGATGTGGACGAGACACCATCAGAAGTGGTAGAGAAACTCATCAAGTATTGCAACAATGACCACTATAACCTCATAATAGCGTGTGATGCTAACGCTCATCACACCGTGTGGGGAAGTAGTAACATTAACACAAAAGGCGAGCGTCTGCTTCAATTTTTGTATACAAACAATATGTTTATTGCAAACAAAGGTAGTGAGCCTACCTTTAGAAACGCAATCAGAGGTGAGGTCCGTGACCTTACTTTAACTAACATAAACGCTACTAACCATATTAAGAACTGGCATGTTTCGAAGGAAGCTTCTATGTCTGATCATGCTTATATATGTTTCAACATAGAACAATACCCAAAGAGCATCCAGTACTTTAGAATCCCGAGAAAAACCAACTGGGAACTTACACAACATATCTTCATGATAATGTAAATAGTTGTGGCAGTATCCACTCTACATTTGAGCTTGACTCTGCAGCAAATAATTTGCAAGAAATTATCACTGAGGCATACAACCTTAATACTCCAATAACTAAATCCAAAAGATGCAGAGATGTACCTTGGTGGAATGGTAACTTGGAGAGGAAAAGGAATAAAGTTCGCAAGCTCTTTAACAGAGCAAAAACAACAAATAATTGAATAGAGTACCGAGTAGCTTTAACCAATTATAATAAAGAACTCAGACAATCAAAAAGAAAAAGCTGGAAAGAGCTCTGCAATACGATAGATAATCTGCCTGCTGTAGCTCGACTCCAAAAATTGATGTCGTCTGATCACACAAACCCTTTGGGCTCAATCTGCAAACCAAATGGTACGTATACCACCAGCTGCATTGAAAGACTAGATACTTTACTCCACTTTCCGGGCTCAATAGAATGGAGCACGAAAGATAATGCCAACGAAGACGTACATCTTCTAGATCCTGCAACTACTGCAGATCTTTTAGCCAACACAATTTTCACCCCCAGCAAAGCGAGATGGACTATAGTATTCTTCGGTCCGTATAAATCTCCAGGAGGTGATGGAATTTTTCCGGCATTTCTGCCAAAGGGTCTAACAATCATGCGTCCATATCTCATGCGTTTGTTCAAAGCAAGCTTTCGCCTTGCTTATACATTCCTCAGATATGGCGAGAAACTAAAGTTGTTTTATACCTAAGTCAGGAAAAAAAACCAAATGAAGCCAAATCATACAGACCCATAAGTCTTACATCTTTTCTATTAAAAACAATGAAAAAGATGTTGGACTATCATATCCGTCATGTATGTCTCAAACAAACCCCTCTCAACTCTAGCCAGCACGCCTATCAGACTGGAAAATCTACTGAAACGGCATTGCATAAAATGGTGAAAGAAATTGAGAGCACCCTAAACTATAAGGAGGCACTTGTATGTACATTTATGGACATACAAGGAGCCTTTGAAAATGTCCACTTCAATGCTACCATTGAAATGGCCACAAAGAAAAATATAAACCCGCTTATCATGGCGTGGATTATCAAGATGCTACAGAGTCGGAAGATAACGGCTACACTAGGCGATTACTCAGTGACTGTTACAGCATCTAGAGACTGCCCGCAAGGGGGCGTGCTCTCTTCGCTACTTTGGCTAATGGTGGCTGATGATCTTCTCACTAAGCTAAATGATTCCGGCTTCATCCATGGCAGTCATGGTTAGAGGGAAACATGACTCCATTGTCGCTAGTCGCACCGAGACAGCTCTTAATATTGTATCAAAGTGGTGCAACAGATTGGGACTGTTGACCAACCCCCGAAAAACAAGCATTGTCGTTTTCACAAACAGGAGAAACTTTAATTTCATTTCTCCTGTTGTAAACGGCGATCCGATACAAACATCAAAAGAGATCAGATATTTGGGTGTGATTCTGGATAGCAAACTAACCTGTAACTCACACCTGAAATATATCTCCGATAAGGCAAACTAAGTTGTCTTCACATGCAGAAACCTGTTTGGGATAACATGGGGTCTTAGCCAGAAAATGATACTTTGGTTGCACCAAAGCATTATAAAACCAATTCTAACATATGCAGCTTTAGTTTGGTGGCCTAAAACGCACCAAATAACTGCTCAAAATATGTTTACAAAAATACAAAGGCTTGTGTGTCTTAGTGCAACAGGTGCAACAGGTGAAACGTCAGCAATGGAGATTCTTCTAAAGCTTTCTCCATTGCACCTACATGTTAAATCTGTAGCGGTGTTGAGCGTTCATAGACTTCAGCTTATAGAAGGGTTTAAGCCGGGGGACACTGAACACCTTAAAATCTTTTCTGAATTACAAGCTGAACTGCATACATACCATATTTCGGATTGTATGCCAAAAACAATAGATTTAGACAGGCACTTTGATGTCAAGATATTGGCCAGAGATCGTATTAAAAACTACATACGGTCACTGCCACATAACGCCAGTATCTAGTACACAGATGGTTCTCGAACGAACCAATAATAAAAAAAAATAATGCGATATGATAAAAAGATGACAAAAGGTGCTCATTTTTGTAAAAGATGACAAAAAGATGGCATTATTTTAAAAGATGACAATCGTTCGTAAAAGATGATTGTCATTTTCAAAAGATGACGTCTGGTCACCTTATTTAACTACATAAAGTGTATTTTTATAGATAATGATTTAAATGAACTGTGCTCGAATTAAATAAAATAAAATCGTTTAAGAGCAAATTCAATTAACTATAGTCTAAGCTGAAAATAATTCTATATTTAATAAAATTTTTGGATTTATTAACTGAAGTACTGTAGCTGTTAAACTTTAGTATCTACAAACTAAAATTTATTTAATACAACAAAAAAAGTTTTGTTTTTTATGAAAATACTAAAGGTCATTCATTCTCCATTAGTTTTTTTTTTCGGCTTTTTTATTTTGTGAAATAGAAGATATGAAAATCATATAAGTGCGAAAGAAAAAAGATGTAAACTTTTTATTTATTTCATGTCCTTTTTTTTAATTTCCATAACTTTTTTTTTAAAACAAAAGTGATATACTATAAAAAAGTGTTCTACTATAAAAAAAAGTCTATAGAGCAAGACTTTTTTTTAGAAAAAGACGACTTTTACACTGGAAAAATATATTTAATATTATTATACAGTCTATGTTGGATACGACATTGTAAAAAGTATATAATAATAGTACATTATGATGCTAGGACGTAAAGCTAAAGATTTTGGACGGATGTGGAGTTTGCACCCACATTAAGTCCAAAATAGCTTACGTCCGTGCATCATATACTATTTTTTATTCGCCGCAAGCAAAATATTTTAAGAAAAGTTGTTTATTCTAAATTAAAATTATAAATTTTCATAAATTTTACAATAAAAATATGTGGAACAAGTAACCTTTGACAAAATATTTATTATTTTTTCCAAATTATTGTTTAGCTATGACAACAAATGATAACAACTATTTTAATTGGATAATGAAATTTTGAATTTGAGGGTTGCTTTGATAAAAATTTTTATTTTTCATAGAATTTAAACAAATGCTTTTTACTTTTTTGAACGTAGCTATGACAACAAAATAAATAGTTGAATAGTGATACTTTAAAGCCGCAAATCACAGTAATAAAGTAACACTTTAATATGAGGCGAATAAAAAATAAGATGTTTATTAAAAGTAATGGTGAAATGTCACAATTCCAATCCTATAAAATATTTTTTCTATTTTGCGTCTAAAATAAAGTCATTTCGATACCCAAATGCGTATCGAAATGGCCTTCATTACGATGCGCAAAGTTTTGTTTTTCAAGGTTGGTCACATTGGTCATACAAACGTCAGTGAAAATTAAAACGAATAATTATATAAATAAAATTAGTAAGAATATCTAAATTAGTGTTAAATATTTTAATTAATTCAAATAATTAGTAATAATAACCAAATTTCAAATTGACTATTTTTTAATAAAATACACATTTTAGTTTTGCAACAAAAAAATATATAGAAATATGATGAAACGCAGAGCTTACTATTTTGAATTGAAATTTTTAGAAATTTTCTTTAAAACATTAAAACATAAAAAATACTTTTTAAAATTTCAAGACAAAAAATGCAAAATAGAAAAAATAGTATAAAAAACTCGTTTCATAAGACGTTTTATCGCACTTATCCTTTAGAAAACTCCCCGCTGCGCGGGTCGTTTTCTAAACAGATTGCGTGCGATAAAATCGTCGATTATGAAACTAGTTTCTTAATATACTATTTTCCATGAAAACTTGTGATATTCGTTATACTCTCTCTTTAGAAAATTAATCATGGTTTCTCGTTCTATTTTGGCTAGAAAAAAAGATGAAAAAGACTAATGGAGAGTCAGCTTAAATTATCTCACAATGTAGATTTTCTAAATTATTTAGTTATATTAAATTAATATTTTAGTTAATGTAATTAAAAAACTATTTATTTAAAAAAAATGTTTAGTCAAATAATAGAAAAAAATCGGTTTTCGGCAAACAGCTGTAAAGTTTAACTTTACTGCTGCTGGGGAGTAGCTAAAGTCTTACTTTTCAGCCGGGGGCTGCAAAAGTAACGCCATTTTTATTTTATCTGCTGGTGGTTGTAAAGTAACTCATATTTTTACGGCGGCTGTAAAGCAATTTTGATATTTTTACGGCGGCAGTAAAGTAATTTTCATATTTTTACGGCGGTAGTAAAGTAAAATAACATGATATTATTAATTTGTTCAAAAAAGATGCATTTCAGTTCATTTTAATGAAATAAAATCAATAAAAATTAATTTCAGAAAATTTATTACCTAAAACATATAATATAAAAAATTTGATGCATTAATTTCATATTTTTAAACAAATTTAAACGTTTGCCGAAAAAATAGTGTATTGAATTCGGAGCTAAAGTGACTTTTTGTGTTTCGTTTATAATTGCCAAACTATAGACTCAACACAAAAAGCACAACTTTAGCTCCTAATTCAATAATATACTATTTCTAAGGATAACAAAATATTTGGTGAATTAAGAGAAAAAATTGTTAATAATACAAAATATTTCGTTGACAATAAAAGTAGCAAACATTATTTCTGACTTTGTTTCGTTTTTATACGTAATATGTTTTCTCTTTCTATCTATGCCATAGAAAATGTTTTTTAATCCATACAAAATATTCACCTGATAATAAATGAATTTTAGTTATAATAAATAAATATTTAGTTATATTAGTTAATATATAAAAATGCCATTAGAAATACTTGTTAATAGTTTCAACGCTATGACGGATTGTATTTAGTGTAAAATTAATGTGCAAGTCTTTTGACGCTGAAAAGATTGATTTTTTTTCCAAAATATAAAATAAAATTTTAAGTACTAAAACTGAAAAAATAAAGTGGTGCTATTCTATAGTGGCAAGTAAAATTAATAAAACTTTAGTAATTTCAAGTAAATCTTATATTTTTTTTTTAAATTGTTGATGAACTACTTAAAGTGTTATTCTACTGAAATTTTTTTAATTAGAAGACTTCTTATACACTTTAATAATATAGAAATTAGAATTCATTCTCTGAGTCATTATAGAAATCAGAATTCCTTCTCTGGAGAAGGTCTCTCATAGACAGAAAATATATTAAGAAGTGTTTAAGAGAAGTGTTTAAGAAGTCTTTTAATTAAAAAAATTTCAAAAGTTAATTAAAAAAAGTTGCAAAAATAAGTTTTAATTATTGAAAAAATTTTAATTGTATAAATTCTAATATTACATTTTACACTAGAAAAAGATGGTGGTATAACATGCAAAGTTGCAACATAAAGCTGACTCTCCATTAGTCATTTTCATCTTTTTTTCTAGCCAAAATAGAACGAGAAACCATGATTAATTTTTTAAAGAGAGAGTAAGACGAATATCACAATTTTTTATGGAAAAAGTATTTTATAGGATTGGAATTTCACCATTATTTTTAATAAACATCTACTTTTATTATATATTTTTAACAATGTATCCAACATAGACTGCATAATAATTTTAAATATATTTTTTCAGTGTAAAAGTCGTCTTTTTCCATAAAAAAGTCTTGCTCTATAAACTTTTTTTTATAGTAGAACACTTTTTTATAGTATATTACTTTTAAAAAAAAAAAAAAGTCATGGAAAGTAAAAAAAAAACATGGAATAAATAAAAAGTCTTCATCTTTTTTCCTTTCGCACTTATATGATTTTCATATCTTCTATTTCACAAAATAAAAAGACGAGAAAAAAAGACTAATGGAGAATGACCTTAATGCCAATAATATACAACTTTATTGGTGAAATAAAAGGAAATGGAGAATGAAAACAACCATTCATTTTACTGAATTTTATCAATAAATTAATGCATTAATAATGAAATTATTTAGATACTTTTAAGAATTTGTGCTGCAAAAAAAAAATAAATAGATAAACCTTTATTCAATGTCAAAAACTTCATTAAAGATTTACTAAAATTTTTATTTATTAATATAATAATTATATGCAATTCAACAAATTGTTTTACTAATAAGAACTAAACTTTCTGTTAACATCTTAGAGTATATATAAATATAGAGAGAACATAACTTTAAAATTGTATGAAGAGAGACATAAGAAATCGTGTTTGCTAATATATCATATTCAATTTCTCATTTCGCCATTTGCATTTCTGTTTATTTACAACAACCAACTATTGTATTAAATTATAAATTAAAGACAATTAAATAATTTAAAACGAAACAAAAAGTACAATCTATTATTTTTAGTTGTGCTAATTTTTATAAAATGAATGAAAATAATTACGAGAGTATTTTACGTTTATTGTATTATTTCCAGTGATTTTATAATAGTGAATATTTTATTATTTTATAATACCAATGTGCAAATATTAAAGTTATGTATACATCCTGAAAGTATATTATGAAAACTAGCTGGCGACCAACTTTTCATTATTGTGTAGTTTATTTTTAATAGATAAAAGATTAAAATTTATATATTTGGTAAGAATCAAATCCTAATCTGTCATTTTTCTTATTTCTTTTTATATAGTAGCAGTGAGGGAGAAACTATTATTTTTTTGTGGTAGGTTTTTTTCTTATAGATTTAAAAGAAACTCGCAATAATTGTACAATTTTGAATCAAATGAAAAATTTACGCACGTCTTTGGGAAGACAAACCGGTTTCTCTCTCAGAGAAATAAAGGAAAACAAACAAACAAAAAAACGATTTAACAGAAGATCAATCACGATTAATATTAGTTATGGTGGTCGGTTGTGTTAACATACAAAAACTTTTTTCAAGATTAACTAAAATATTCTTTAATAATAAATAAATTATATTCAATTTATCAAAGTCGCTATTTATAACAACTAAATTTTTTTAAAAATATGTATTGAATTTCTGTAATAATAATTAAACCTTTATTTAACAGAACCAAATATTCTCTAAAAGCTAAGTAAACTCTTTTGTTGTGGGAACAAAATTTTTGTTGAATCAAGAAAAAATTTCATATTATTAAATTTTGTTGATTAACTAAGGTTAATCTTTTATGATAACAAAATAGCACACAAAGTTATTTTTCCCGGTTAGTATTTGTTTTTCGTTCTTCTTGTAAGTGAACTATTACTATGTTTCCATGACAGAGTTATATAAATCTAAATAAATTATTACTAACACTATTAAATTGAAATAGAAAGGTAGCAAAATCCGAAATTCGACGTCCACGTCGTGCTGCCTGGGTAATGCTGACAGAATTAGGTTGGTGTATTGGAGACAAGCAGAGTAAAAACTGTTTAGTCAATGACGCTACATCACGGCGAATTGGCGCCTTACAACCAATGCGACTCAAGCGTCTGTTCTCCATGTCAGGGGCGGCTTGGAGCGGGCGTCTGTCTTGAATCAAGCGGCTCGCTATATAAACGTGTAAAAAGGTTGTTTCTGGTGACCTTAATATGCAGAACGGACCCATTCACGACAATTGGGGTTGGGCCTAAGGTTAACACCCTAACCCCGGAAAAAAACTAATTTGTTAAATTTGGTGATCAGAAAAAGAATAACAAACCCGGACAACAAAACAGAATTTTACCTGGACGTGAAAAAGGAGCAGACTACCAAATCGGAACGTGGAACGTGCGCAGCCTGAGCGCTCCTGATGCTCTTATAAGTCTGGAAACAGAGGCTGAGAGGTATAGGATGGATATTATTGCTCTACAAGAAATTAGACAGCCGATAATCGGAAAACAAGATTTGGATAGTCACTCTCTATACTGTAGTGGTCATCCTTCTCGAAGAGAATTTGGTACTGGCTTTCTTGTTGGTGCACGCATACAAGAAGCCGTGATGAAATTCATCCCGGTCAGTGAGAGGATCTGCTACCTACGTGTACGTGGTACATATAACAATATTTCTCTTATTGCAGTGCATGCACCTACTGAAGCTAAGACCGTCGACGAGAAGGATAATTTCTACATAGCACTGGAAAAGGTTATGAAACAAACACCCACACGCGACTTCATTATGGTTCTTGGTGACTTTAATGGACAGGTTGGAAGAGATATCTCTTATGGAAATGTGGTGGGTCCCAACAGCCTGCATTTGAATTTGAATGATAATGGTGAGAGAATGACTGAGTTTGCATTATCAAATAATTTGAGAATTGCCAGTACGTTCTTTCCGCATCGATCGATTCATAAGCAGACTTGGGTCTCACCGAATGGAAACACTCGAAATCAAATTGATCACGTTCTAGTAACAACACGTTTCTTTTCGAGCGTTCGGGATGTGCGATCCTTTAGAGGTGCATACATTGGAAGTGATCACTTCCTTGTATGTGCAACGATAAGGTTCCACTTCCCAAATCCAGGCATTCCAAAATTCAATCAACGGAAACGATTTAACATCTCATCTTTAAAGAATGCTGAAACAGAAGAGAGATATCAAATCCATATTGCCGAAACATTGAATAAATCAGAAACCATTAATGGAGACGTCGATAAGTCATGGTATTTGCTCAAAGATGCTGTTTTAAGCGCTGCTGAGGGAATACTTGGACGACCACAGAACCACTCCCAGAAGCCATGGATGGATCAAGCATGCCTTGACGCTATTCAATACAAAAGAGATTGCTATCTGAAGTGTCTACAAGGACGCAACACCAGGTCCACGAAGGAGAACTATAAACTGGCGAGACAAGCCGTTACAAAGCTATGTAGACGAACGAAGAGAGAATGGTGGAAGAGACAGTGTGAGGAGATTGAAAGCTTCAATAAGGAACATCAATCGCGTAACTTCTTTCAACAGGTTAAAACCTTAAAGAAGGGCCCTCAAACTAGATCGACTGCTATTCAAAACGAAGATGGGGAGCTACAAGTAGACCTAAAAAATATTTTAGATACTTGGGCCGCTTATTTTGAGAATCTTCTCAACTTAAGTGACCAGCAACAAGTCGGGCGACGAGCAAAGCTTATTCGTGCGTCAAAGGTACATGTAGACGAACCCACCAAAGAGGAATTCGATGCGGCGCTGTCAAAATTAAAATGCAATAAAGCACCTGGTATCGACGATATAACATCCGAAATGATTGTACATGGTGGCGAAACTCTATCCTCAAGATTTTTTGAACATGTTCAAATGATCTGGAGGACTGAAACCATGCCACAGGACTGGAACAAAGCTATGCTGATACCAATCCATAAAAAAGGTAATCGCCTACAATGTGCAAACTACAGAGGAATCGCTCTCCTTTGCACAGCATATAAGATCTTTTCTTACATTTTGCTATCCAAAATCAATCCTTTTGCTGAACAACTGTTGGGAGAATATCAGTGTGGCTTCCGGCGAGGCCGAGGTACCACCGATGCACTTTTCTCGATAAGGATGATTTTGGAAAAGTGTCGAGAGTTCAACATACCTGTGCACCAACTTTTCATTGATTTCAGGCAGGCCTACGACTCTCTCGAACGAGAGACTCTATGGTCTGCTCTGGTGTCGATGGGAATTCCTGGTAAACTGGTATCACTATGCAAAATGACAGTACAGAACTCTCAATGCTGTGTGCGAGTAGAGAACGAGATATCAAAATTTTTTAAAGTCGATTCCGGATTAAGACAAGGTGATGCTATCTCTCCTATACTTTTTAATCTAGCCGTGGAATATGTGTTCCGTCAAAAGAAACTACCGACTAATAACAATATCTTGTCAATAAACTCAGTACAGATGATTGCTTACGCTGATGATGTTGTCATCCTCGGCCGAAGTGAAGCTGTTATGAGTGAGACTTTCAAGTCGCTTGAGAAAGGTGCTAGGAAAATTGGTCTTCAAATTAACTACAATAAAACCAAACATATGAATGTTTCAAGAGAGACTGAGAAGAAAGATTTGATGTGCGGCGATGAACGAATTGAGGGAGTTGAATCTTTTAAATATTTGGGATCAATGCTTGACTCAAACAACAGCATACTTACAGATATTAAAGCTCGAATCGCTGCAGGTAATCGAACTTTCTACTCAATTAAACCTCTCCTTGGATCACCGTATGTATCAACTAACACCAAGCTCAAGTTATACAAGACATTGATTAGACCGGTTGTGATGTATGGGTCACAAACGTGGACCCTTACACAAAATGACGAATCGCATCTATCTGTATTTGAGCGTAAGATCCTACGCTACATTTTTGGTCCACTTAAGACAGACGATGGAGAGTATAGAACTCGCTATAACTTTGAGATCAGAGACCTTCTTGAGGGTCCTGATATAATAGGTTGTATCCATTCTAACAGGATTGCTTGGTTTGGGCATGTTCTACGAGCCGATTCACAGTCTGGAATGATTAAAAAAATGTACGTTAGTACCCCAGGGAGTGGTAGACCGCGAGGTAGACCACGACTACAATGGGAGACTGACGTAATAAACGACCTTAAAAAATCGGCTGCCATGGTAATTATGTCGCTGTTGCGAATGACCGTGGTGAATATTCAAAGCTGATTAGCCTGGCAACGCTCCTACATAGAGCATGAACGCCATTAAAAAAAAAAAAAAAAAAAAAAAAAAATTAAATTGAAATAAACATGTGCTCATCATAGCATCAACAAATTCATGCTCAATAAGACTACTAACGGTTATAGGAATCAAGTCAGAGTTTTCCTCTTCAACCCAGACCAAATTGGGTAAATTGAAATACCCTGTCACCAAGAATATGGTATTTTCATCCTTATGAATATTCATTAAATAGGTTATAAATTTACAGAAAGTCAATAAATTTCAATTGTATAACTAGGAGGCGAGTATACGCAAATAACTATTAAACTTTTATTTATAAGATTCAATTTAACACAAAAACATTCCAATGTGTCAGGAGATTCCAATAGACAACTTGAAATAAATGACTTTACAGCCACAATGACACCACCAAACGACCATTTAAAACTATTCTTTGGCGATCTGTCGTCACAACGATACACAATATAATCTGGAGGAAAAACATCTGAGCTTAAAATACCAGTATGAAAATTAGTTTCAACTAACAAATACAAACTAAAATCAGAATTTAACACAAAATTAAAAAAGTCAGACAAGTGCGAATAAAATTCGCTCGTCAAGGGTTCCGTGAATGTAAAGAAAACAATATCAAAATAATTTACATAAAGTTGTGTTGTAAAGGGTTTATATTGCCAGACCATAGACACATAAAAACTAAATGGTTCATCGTAAATATCAATAGTTAATGTCAATCTCATCTAAATTGATCGAAATGATATAAAAAATATTACTTTAGGTTAAATGATATCCATAGCTATTTATGGTAGCTAAGGAACGACTCAATTCTGTTAAACAACGACGAAATTTAGGGGTGGAGTGGTGTTAACGCTAAAAATAGGACTTTTTTGACAATAATTCAAAAACTGTGCATCGCAAGATTCTAAAATAATTGTAATGTTTCTTAATTTTGGTGTTCTTTCAAATGACACTCATGCGAGCCAAAAAACCTTTTTTTCACGATTCCCCACTCCTATCCCCTAAACACGTAGAATTAAAACTACTTGAGGCTTCGCTATATTTTTCGTTAAGGGTTTATCAAATTTCCTATCTCTATGAATTTTTTCAAATTTTTCTGTCAATCAACGAAGAAACGTACAGGGTGGGGGACCAACTTTTTGTTGCACTTTTTTGAGAATAATTCAAAAACGGTGCATCGCAAAATTCTAAAAAAACTGTATTGTTTTTAATTTTGGAGCTCTATCAAATGACATCCCACTCATGCGGGTCGAAAAACAATTTTTCACCCTTCCCCACTCCCATCCCCTAAACAAATAGAAATAAAATCACTTGAAGCTTCGCTATATTTTTCGTGTTCCATAGAATTATAGGCTCATCGCTTTACTAAAATTTTCAGTTCTTTCTATAGCAACAATTTTTTTGTGTTAGATTACATAAGTTCGACATTTAGGTCGGTGCTTGAAAAACAACGTATAATTTTAACAATATTTAAAATTAACAAAAGATCAATGTTTGACTTAAACAATAGCATATTAAACAAATATTAACCCTAAAATAATTGCAGGTTATCGAACTTACCATTCAATTAAAACTCAACATATTCTAAAGTTATACAAGAAATTTATTAAACCAGTAATTATGAATGGATTACAAACGTGGATCTTAACACAAACTAACAAATCACATCAATCTGATTTGAACCTTGAGAATTTACGCCACCTTTTGGGCCCACTTATGGCATACAATAAAATACAATATACAATAGATAGTAAAGGACCGTGATAATTTTGAAATAAAGTCTTCTTTCTTTTGGATAACTGGTTATATTCACTCTAAAAGAGTTGCAAAATTAAGAATTGCTCTAAGAATCAGTATAAAGGATGACATGACTAAAAATGTACACGCCAGTCCCACTCGATATTGCTATTCGGGTTAAAAAAGCTTTATTTCACCTTACCATTCCTATCCTTTCAAAACGATTAATAAATATTTGATACACGGGGGTACGCTCTGAATTTTGAACATTTTTGATCATAACTCAAAAACTGTGCACCGCAAAATTCTAAAAAAAATTGCAATGATTTTTAAATTAGGTGTTCTTTCAAATGACACTCCATTCGCTTGGGTCAAAAAAAGTTTTTTTTTACCCTCTCTACCCCGGTGCCCTAAACACACAGAAATATAATTATTTGAGACTTCGCTATCATTTTCATACAAAATTTACCAAATTTCCTAGCTCTGTGAATTTTTTCAAATTTTTCTGTCAATCAGTGTCGAAACGTAGGGGGGAAAACGGTTTGAATTTTGCACTTTTTTGTCCATAACTCAAAAACTGTGCACCGCAAAATTATAAAAAAATTGCAACAAATTTTAAATTAAGTGTTCTTGCAAATGACACCCCACTCGCTTGGGTGAAAAAAGTTTTTTTTTACCCTCTTTTCCCCGGTCCCCTAAACACTCAGAAATATAATTATTTGAGACTTCGGTATAATTTTCATACAAAATTTACCAAATTGCCTAGCTCTGTGAATTTTTTCAAATTTTTCTGTCAATCAGTGTCGAAACGTAGGGGGGGGGGGGGGAACGGTTTGAATTTTGCACTTTTTTGTCCATAACTCAAAAACTGTGCACCGAAAAATTCTAAAAAAATTGCAACGAATTCTAAATTACGTGTTCTTTCAAATGACACCCCACTCGCTTGGGTCAAAAAAGTTTTTTTTTACCCTCTTTACCCCGGTCCCCTAAGCACACAGAAATATAATTATTTGAGACTTCGGTATAATTTTCATACAAAATTTACCAAATTTCCTAGCTCTGTGAATTTTTTCAAATTTTTCTGTCAATCAGTGTCGAAACGAAGGGGGGGGGGGGGGGGAACGGTTTGAATTTTGCACTTTTTTGACAATAACTCAAAAACTGTGCACCGCAAAATTCTAAAAAGAATTGCAACGAATTTTAAATTAGGTGCTCTTTCAAATGACACCCCACTCGCTTGGGTTTTTTACCCTCTTTACCCCGGTCCCCTAAACACACAGAAATATAATTATTTGAGACTTTGCTATAATTTTCATACAAAATTTACCAAATTTCCTAGCTCTGTGAATTTGTCCAAATTTTTATGTCAATCAGTGTCGAAACGAAGGGGGGGGGAAACGGTTTGAATTTCGCACTTTTTTGTCCATAACTCAAAAACTGTGCACCGCAAAATTATAAAAGAAACTGCAACGAATTTTAAATTAGGTGCTCTTTCAAATGACACCCCACTCGCTTGGGTCAAAAAAATTTTTTTTTTACTCTCTTTACACCGGTCCCCTAAGCACACAGAAATATAATTATTTGAGACTTCGGTATAATTTTCATACAAAATTTATCAAATTTCCTAACTCTGTGAATTTTTCCAAATTTTTCTGTCAATCAGTGTCGAAACGAAGGGGGGGGGGGGGGGGGGGGGGAACGGTATGTTTTTGACAATAACTCAAAAACTGTGCATTGCAAAATTCTAAAAAAAATTGCAATGATTTCTAAATTAGGTGCTCTCTCAAATGACACCCCACTTGACCACATTTTAAATAGTGTTTTTACCCCTCCTCATTTCCACCCCCTTAATAAATCTAATTATGAGAATATGACACTTTTATATATTTTTTATTAAAACTGTATTAATTTTTGTATCATTCCAAATACATTTGAAAATTTTCGATCAGTTAGGTTCGGAGCTAATCGAGTTAAGAAAACACGAAAAAAACGTCATTATTCAGAATTATACAAAAAATGGTGAGGTGTAAAATTCCAAGATAAATTTTTAAGGAATACTGAAATGAAGCCCTTTCATATGATACCCTACTTGAATCTATAAAAAAATCTATTTTCTCAAAGGTCTCACATCGAACCCCTGTAAACCAAACGAAAACCACTTTAGTTTTATTTGTATTCGTCATTTCATGTGGACAGATTAGTTTTATACGCACCTCAAATTTCAAGTCCTTAGCATTTATAGTTTACGAGATAATCGATATAATGTGAAAAACTCGTTTTACTCTCACCAATAGTGTTCCGTATAAAAAACGGAACCCTAAAAAAAACTCAACCGATTTTGACGAACATTCTGAAAATAAAACGAATTGATGTTTAAGTTATTTTGAGCATGAATTGTATCAGCTATTTTATCATTTCTTGAGCACTTATCTTCGGAAAAAATTTTCCTTTTGGAAACAAAATAAATTCTTTAATCAAAAGACCAGCTCGCCAAGAAGACGGCAATAGAAGCTTCTCAAAGTACTACATCTCAGTAACCCCTATCTTGTATGAAACATAATCACGATTTATGATTTTATAATTTTAATATTTTACTTTTTAATTTTTAACTAACGAGGCGCAATCAAATCGATTGTAAGCTCATTTTAATGTGTATTCATGTTTTTGTCTTATGTGGACTTCATAGGAAAATCTACCTATTTTTATAAGTTTTATTTTTAAAGTTAACAGCAAAAGCCATACGCTAAATAAAATACTTCCCTTTTTTGTTTTTGACTATTGCTTTTTTTTTTTGCATGATTTTTGCATTTTTTTTTAAGTGCCTTTGTGTTTATAAACGGATTTTTTTTCTCTTTAGACGTGTGCGTATATTATTTTATCCTTTCTACTTGTATTAAGTATTGTGGCTTCTAAACCATGGTGGTTTTTGGTTTCAATCCTATGACTCCTATCGGTGAATTGCACTTGAACAGACTCTTTCAAAAATTGTTTAAAATCATCATCCGATGTAGTACAAGATATTCTTGAGTCTTGACACAAAAATCCATTTTTTAGGAGCAACTACAGAGATCAACTTACTTATTGTAGATGCTGCTGTAACAATCACGACATCATTATTATTTATTGTAGGTGTAGCTGTACTAATCACGACGTCATTACCTGAACGAGTTTCTGCTTGTATTAAATTAACAGAAGGTGTAGTTATATTATACTGAATAACACGACGTTTCTTTCTTGGAGGACTCACAACAGATGTGTTATTTAATGACTCCTTGGTAACACTTTAATTCTCATTTAATTTATCCCTTATTAATGCAACCTCAGCTCTTGAGAATTTAATATTTGAATATATTTCCTCTAAACAATGCATCTCCAAATTCTCCGTTGAAGTTGCTGTAGATATAGAAACTGTAGATTAGGTTAGTATTTTAGATTTACTTTTAACTCCAACTAACGTTGCATCACTTTCATTGCAGTCATCGCATAGAAGTTTTAAATTTTTCATAGCTTGCACAGCCACAAAAGCCTCAGCTGTCAAATCTCCACAGCGGATGGCATGGAACACATTCTCACAGAAAAAGCACTTCATCATATCTTGATTATTATCAGACTTGCTACACCAGAAACAAATTTTCATATTGATATGTTTTTGATTAGATAGCAATCCAAAACAAAACACAAATTGTTTTACTTTTATCTAAATTCTAAACTGAATCGATCCGACTCGATCCTCTTTATACATAAATAGTTGAATGCATTACCCTCTGTCCATTTATTTTCTTTACCTCAGTATAAAGAGTAAAGGCTAAATATAGTAACGAAGATTGAATGCGTTTTATTAAATTTTTGTATGAATCTATGATCATTTGCTATTAAAAGACATTCTCACAACACTATTCATTGTCTTTATTTGTATGAATAAGAAAGTTTTGAAAAGAAAGTTTTATAAGGATTTGTATATAGAATAGACTGTAAGTTTTCACTTGTTTTGCAAAATTATTTATTTAACATTTTCATCACGATACTAATCATATTGTTTTGGGAATTAAAAATATTTTAATGAGATGAAATACAATTCAAATTATTTGTTGAATTCTAATTATGAAATAACTTTAGGAAAATTGTATTAAAAGGCACAACCAATCCGCTACAAACTATAATTTTAATTGATGTTATATTTGTTATTCCAAATAGTTTTGTCATAATTTTGATTAGTCGTTTGAGTTATAACTTATAACAACTTATCATGAATTTGATTAATTTCATGGATGATATATGTATTATGTATAGATATTATAGTATGGTAATCAAAAAATGAAAACATTTCAGGACATGGATTTAATTTTTTGTAGCTCTTTGGATTTAATAAACCTGTTCACAAGAATTTAACTTAAGATTAACTCTTACAATCCACGTTAAAAAGGAAATACTACTTATCGATACTTTTTAATGGCCTTCTAGAAGTAAACGAAACTGGTAGACTAAACTGCAGCTACTATTTCTACACCACCATTTCCATAAAATACTAAGATATAAACAATTTTAACATTTTTATATATTTTTGGAAATTAAACCTTTTTTAAAATTTCAATTGCTTTGAATAATCTGCATTGCTTATCCGTAGTTATCTTCTTCCTAACATGTAACTTGTAAGTCCTGAGAGAACACTCAAGCGCCACATAAGCCATTGTGTCGTTATTTTCTTCCTCTTCATGTTTTTTTATGATTAATATAGGGATTTCTAATATACATATTATATTATTCATATCATTATGACCATTATGACCTGCCAGCAATTAACTAAACAGAACTCCGATGGTCTTACGAGTCTGTTCTAAAGTAAACATCTAGATGGCCTTCCAAGTCTGCTGTGGTTTTTCAGAGCGAGTTGCAACGTTGAAGGACACTACACTGAAAAAAAAGTTATAATGTGCATAAAAAATTACATAAAATCTACGAATTTGTTAATGAGTTGTGGGTAATAAACGCCCTTTATTATTCTAACGAATAGGAGTTTATGAAGTATTGAACAAAGTTATCAATTACCATATACAATAATTATCATCAAAATACAATAACTATCGATCAATTTATACAATAATTATCATCAAAAAATTTTAACCACTGAAGTTCGAGAAAATAATGAACAATTAGAATTTTAATCGGACTAAAAATCTTTAAAATTAAATATCTCAAGAACACGAATTAACGCCCCTTTGTAAATTTGGTATATTTTAGAGTAAGGATAGTATAATATTTAAAAAAAATCTATATTTAATCTAAAAATCTAAATAATCTATATTTAAAAAAAAAAATTAAAATTTAATTGATTTTAAAATTGTTTGTTAATGGAAGTTGTTTGAAAAAATGAAGAAAAATTCGAATTTTAGTCGTACTAAAAATCTTTAAAATTAAATATCTCAAGAACAAGAATTAATGCCTCTTTGTAAATTTGATATACTTTAGAGTAAGGATAGAACTATTTTTAGAAAAAAAATTAATTAAATTCCAATTGATCTTCGACCCTAGCGCAATCTTTAAAAAAGAATATTTTTATTTAAAAATTAATTATAAAAACAATAAATTAATTTTCTTCAAACGACTAACAATCATCTATCAAACGAAAAAAAAGTTTAATGAAATCGGTATAGCCGTTCTTGTGCAATTTAATTTTAAAGTTATATCGGATTGGCAGAATTTTTATTTTTCATGCATGTTGGGGTGCCCGCTATGCTCAAACTATGCACTTTAAAAATTTTTAAAAATAAGTCGTATCTTTTATTTTGTCCGTACTACTTATATGCCAAGTTTCAGGAAAATCAAAAATGGTCAAGTTTTCACAACTCTGTCTAGAACACGTTTTTCATCAACTATGACAACAAATGATAACTATTTTAATTGGATAATGAAATTTTGAATTTAAGGGTTGCTATGATAAAAATTTCTATTTTTATAGAATTTAAACAAGTACAAACGTTTTTTACTTTTTTGGACGTAGCCATGACAACAAAATATATGGTTAAAAAAGTGTCACTTTTAAGGCCGCAAATCACAGTAATAAAGTAACACTTTAATACATAGGTGAATAAAAAATACGTTAAACACGAATTGATTACACTACTTTATTCTCTGACAAAGAATTATGTATAATATAAGATAGGAAGGTTTTCTACAATTAAAACAATAAATCTTTATTGCTTAAATTGAGAAATCAAATTTCTGATTAAAAAAAACGCTGTTGATAATAAACACCATTCCATACAATCAACCAAATTCAAATAAAAGAAATAAGAGAATTTAACTTAAAGTTTAATTTTTGAACAAAATGTAGCAAAGCCATTGTTATTATAATTTTAATACCTATCAAATAATTTGACCAATTGAATCATACCAATTGAATAATCATAATTTTTTATAGAAAAAATTTCATTAGAGAATAGGTTAGGTTCATTAATCTGTAGGTTAGAAAACAATATAATAATAAATACTATTATTATGGAAAAAACATACAAATATAGTTGATATTAATATTTGGAAGAAAATAATAGTATTTTAATCGATCAGTGTGTAACTAATGAAATAGTTTATTCCCAAGCAAGAGTTTAAAATTTGAGCGAAGCACGAGCGAAAATTTTAAATTTGCGAGAGAATAAAATTCATTACACACGAATTGATTACACTATTTTATTTTGTGACAATGGATTGTGTGTTTTATAAAATAAAAACATTTTCTTCAATTAAAACAATAAATCTTTATTGGTTTCAATTGATAAATCAAATTTCTTAATAAAAAACCCTGATGATAAAAAGCCCCCCATCCCATACAATCAACCAAATTCAATTAAACAAAATAAGAGAATTCAACTTAAAATTTGATTTTTGAACAAAACGTATCATTATAATTTGATTATAATTTGATTATAATTTGAAAATAATTTTAATAAAATCAAAACAATTTGACCAATGGAATCATACCAATTGAATAATGATAATTTTTTTATAGGAAAATTTTCATTAGACAATAGGTTAAGTTCATTAGACTATAGGTTAGAAAACAATACAATAATACATACTATTATTATGGAAAAAACACAAATAAAACTGATATAAATAAATGAAAGAGAATAAAATACTTTACTACTTATTATATAATGGTTCCGCATGGGGGATCAATTTTTATTGTTTTGAAAATTTTTTTTATTTTTGCTTTACGGGTGTGACAACCCCGCGTACTCCAGTCCCTACTATTGACATACGAGTTAACGTGAGATATCACATATCACTGGCAATAGCAGTGAGATATCACTAGCCAAGGTGACATCTTAGGGGTGGTGGCAGATGAACTGTATTCAGTCAACTGTAGTATCCTCAATCTTAGCTGTGAAATAATCCTTGATGATGAGACGCTATTGCTTCCTTGAAGAAACGAGCCTTCGTATAACTATGTGTGGGCTTTAATCTTTAAGAAAAACAGTGCGTCACAGGACCAAGGAATATGCAACCGGCTGGATTATTGGCAACTACATTTTTGTTTTGTTTCAGCAAATTTTTGTAAAAATTTGCTATTTACTTTTTAATTTACTTTTATTTTCTCTATTCTATCATAAAATATTGGCCTATGTCATATTTTGTCAGTGATATGATTTTTTGTTTAGTTATCCATTCTTTAACAAAAAATATAAAAAATAACAAAAAAAGAAAGATTTACGTCCATTAACACCTTTGAACGTATGTTGTTGTGGGACCTTGGTCTTTAAAGGTTTTTATGTGTTATTGTGACACATATTGTAATGCCTACTACACAACACATTTTATTAAAAAAAAAAAATTAGTATGATTCAATTGGTCTATAGCTGATAATGCTTAATAGTAATAGTAATAATGCGTTTGTCACTATAGATAGTATTCCTTGATATAATTTTAGCTTCTCTATTTTCATTGGTGTTTTTTATACTATTTCAACTGCTATTTTTTATTATTATGTCATATATTTTGTTAGTTTTAGTGTTGATTTTATCATTTAAAATATTGTTATTGTTTTTATGTTTATATATTATTATTAATAAAATATTATTTTATTATTATATTATAATTAATAAAATTAAAAATTAAAAATAAACAGCAAAAAGTATACTTTTTAAATATTGCATTTTAATTCTCTATTTTATATAAAATTGTTTACTGCTATCTTTTAATCTGTACTCCAAATTATAACATCGTATCATTGCTTTCCTTTAATTACACCAAAATATAGCAATTGTTTATGTCAATGTGCTCGAATAGGAGTTTCCTCTGCATAAAAACAACCAATAACACAATGTCCCAAAGTTTTCAACTAGGCGTTATTTTGAATTCAATTTATTCTAATTTCCATGAATTTATTATAATATGAATGGATAAAATGTTCTTAAAGTTTCTTTTAACTTGCATAGAAATATCAATGATAAAATTAAACTTATTTTAAATTAAAAACCATTTGCATTGATAATAATAAAAACAAAACTTATTATAATAATTTAGAAATGGGAACTTGATTCATGAACAAACTATATAACAATTTTTAATAATAAGAAAAGAAATAAAATGTGTTTACAATTTATGTTGATAAATATTTATCAACATAAATTATTGTTTTAATTTAAATTAGATAATTTTTGATTATTACTTCGGTCTGAAAGACCTAAGTATTACATTCATGAGCCAAAAGTGAAATTCTTACCCCCACTTTTTTTGGCATTCCTCGACGTTTTAGGACCTACTGATTCTAAAAAAGCAAAAAAAAATGTATGTCTCTCTGCCGGCCGGCCGTCATTACCTACGAAATCTAGAAAACCTCTGGAGGGATTTAAAAAAATTTTTAGGTTCGAAAGGACGCTGTGTTCGATAACTGTACCGGAAGTGTGTCAAAAAAATCATTATGTGCGTCAAAAATAGCAAATTTTCATATTTTTGGCTTAAAAAACGTTCATTTTATGCAATAATGATTAGGAACAAAGAATGTGGAGAAATCTTGATGGTATGTGAGATCAAAAACTAGATTATTGCTTTAGAAGTTTGTCAAAAAAATGTTGTCAAGTGTGTCAAAAAAAGGATTTTTATTTATTTTTTACCCAATTTTTTGGAAAAAATAAAATTAATTATTTGTATGAGATGAAATTTTATTATTATTATAATTATTATTTTTATTTTATTTGGCTGAAATGATTTTACACATTTAAAATTATTTGGTATTAGCCAACACACAACTTTATTTAAAACTCAACATTTCGAATACAATTCGTATTCATCATCAGGAGGATAAAAATTAAATGGCTTTAAAATGACACATTACAGTATTTACATTTTTTTCTCTTGATTTTTAAATTACAACTGGCCATTTACACAGTTGGAAAAGTAACTGCAATATTTAAAGCAAGTCTTGCAATAGGAGCTATGCGTTGCAGGTTATTATTGAATTGTAAAGTAAATGTTGCATTAAACCTAATTTCAATGCATTTCTATAAAATTTAAAACAACTCTTGCATTATAATTTATTTCTATAGAACAGCTAGAATTTTTAATGCACCTTGCTACAATTTAATGCATTAATGAAATTTTAAAATTCACTAGAGTATTATCCATTTTAGAAATATATAGTTAAAATCGTTTCATGTATGTTTTAGTTATCTATTCTGAGCTGAAAAGTGAAAGTCTATAATAATAGTGATTAAGGTGGTATGTATGTTTTAATTTTTTCCGTTGTAATTTTTTTATTTTAATTTGATTAATTTAGGCAGGTGCGTAATAATCAAAGTATCTGGAAATTATGATGTAATTTGCATTAAAATGTCATACTAAAAAAAATGTTGCGCGTAATTTATATAATGCAAATAACAGACATTTTTAAACAACAAGCTTTTTTATTTTACTACAAGTACTCTGTTAAATATTGATGCAAAGAGCATTAGTTTGACTTTATATAGCAAGCTTTGTATTGTTTTGTAATGGAAACTTCCGTAGGACCTATATGTGTAGCAATTTGCATTACATATTCAATTTTTTTTTAACTGTGTACTAAAGCCATTTAATTTTTATCCTCCTGATGATGAATACGAATTGTTATTAATTTTTTCTTTTGTATTTCCTCAATTATTTTGTATTTTCCTCAATTATACAAAAGAAAAAATTAATAACTATACTCCTGGCGAAACAAACTTACAATATGAATACGAATTGTATTCGAAACGTTGAGTTTTAAATAAAGTTGTGTGTTGGCTAATACCAAATAATTTTAAATGTGTAAAATTATTATTATAGAGAATTATGGCATTAAAATAAAATAATGTCAAGTGTGTCAAAAGAAAACTTTTCATTTATTTATATAGAAAAAAATAAAATTAGTTATTTGGATGAAATGAAATGTAATGAACATGAAATTATTATTATTGAGAATTTTATTGCATTATAAGTTTTTCAAAAAAATATTGTCAAGAGTGTCAAAAAATTGATTTCATTTATTTTTATAGTCAATTTTTTGGAAAAAAAAATTAGTTGATTTTATCACGTAAATCGCAAGTAAAAATTGTTAGAGCTGAAAGAAGGAATCTGCTCTATTGCAGCTCTTTAAGTTAAAATAATTAGCCTGATAGCTCGTAAACGTAATTAAAATCCATTCTGAGCTTTAAACAAAAATGACACAACACTCATAACTCATTGTTGTCTTATAGTTCTAGCTCTTTTTGCTTGTAGAGCATTTAGCTTTATTAGCTCTATAACCACTTTTAGAGTTAAAATATATAATCTTATAGAGCACGCTATACATTGGAATAAAAAACTTCCATGAGCACAAAATTATTTCGATAAAGAGCTGCCTTAGAGTGCATTGGTTCAAACAACAGAAACATCTTATATAGAGCTTACTGCTCTACTATGATTGTTTATTATTTTGTAATTCAGCTTGTTGTTCTTATAAAAATAAAAGGATACTGATATACAGCTTCTTGTTTATTCGTCCAAATTTAATCTAAGAAGATGTTAAAAAAAGTCGGCATACTTGAATTTAATATAAAATTTAATTTTATTTTATGTAAATATTTAAGTTAGGCTTAACTCTCAAAATCGAGCTAAAATTTCCCAACACTTCTTAAGAAAATTGTAAAATTAAGTTTTTCATGCAAATAAAAATTAAATATTTTCAATAATTAGTAATTTTAATAATAATTATTAAATGTTTAAAAGCGCCATATTGAAATAAATACATCAAAGATAGAGAAAAACAAAACAAGTAAGTTGTTTAATTTGTTAGGGGAATATTTAATAAACTATGGAACTGTTAAAGAATTTTAATCAAATTCACTAGTTGTGGAATGAATACAATTACAATGGAAGACAAACGCATGAAAAGCATATATTCTTTAGTAGTCGTGGATAAACAATATTCCATTTGAATTTAAACTATTTCATTTTAATTCAAAATTAAACAAAATTAATATAATATAAAATATTTTCTTCTAAAAACATTTATTAAAACTAATAATATTATACATATTCGGATAAATTCGTTTTTAAAATTACGTCGGATTAATATTTTGAGAAATAATTCGAGTTCGTTTTAGAGCAAAATATGTGGTTGAAACGTTTTCGTTTAATTGCTATGCGCTTCATAATGGAACCCAGAATTATTCTTATGGAGCCAAAAAAACAATAAAATTGCTCTATAAACCGCCACTTTTTGCTCTAGCTAAGCTATATAAGAGTTCTAAGAGCACTTCTACAGCAAAAATTAAAGCACGTAGCTCTATAAATCAGCTCTAAGAGCGCTCTTAAAGCATATTTAGAGCAAAATTGTTACTTGGGAATTGGGATGTAATTAAACATGAAATTGGACATGGACATTTTTGAATTTGTTAGAGCTTTTGAAATATTTTTGGAATTTTGAAAAAAATTTGTATTTTTGATTTTGTAATAATTTTTGCAATATTTTTGGAAAAAGTTTTAATTTTTGCTTTTGTTTAATTTTTGCAATATTTTTATAATTTTGAAAATACAAATAGAATTTGTGACTTTTATATATATGTTTTTAGAATTTTGAAAAAAGTTTCAATTTTTGATTTTGTAAGAATTTTTGGAATATTTTAAGAATTTCGAAAAATTTAAAATTTTTGATTTTATTATAATTTTTGGAATTTTGAAAAAAGTTTCAATTTTTGATGTTGTTATAATTTTTGCAATATTTTTAGAATTTTGGATAAAGTTTGAAGTTTTGAATTTTTGAGAATTTTTGGAATATTATTAGAATTTAGAAAACCAAAATATATACGATTATACTTTTATAAATCCTGGTTTATAGTATTAATAAACGGGTTATCAAACGATAAACAGATGTTATAAGTATTTCGTATTATTTGTAAAAAAAATTTATAGATTTCATAAACAATTTGGTTATAAAATTTAATAAACAGCGTTTATTGATCCTTTATGAATTTTTTTTTTTGAGTGTACTGTTCGACAGTGATCTTATTCTTTCCTTAAATATATAGTTCGGTGTATGTGTATCTCCATTCACAACTCTTATTCACATCATTCATCTTTTGATTTCTGTGTTAGATGCTGTGCTCTGAAATCCTTATTTGTAACTTCATGTTATTTTAGAGCCCCTGATAAGGAATAACATGGAGTATTGAAGCTCTATTTTGTTCTTACTCTAGTTATTTCAAGTTGTTTTAATGATCTTACTAGCTCACATTTTCTCTTTTACTTGCTGTATATATACTGGATTATGGGTTTTATATTATTAATGATGTTCATGATATTAATTGTGTTCTAACAATTAATTAAAATCATCTTTATTCGTATTACTTCGGTCTGAAAGACTTAAGTATTACATTCTGAAGCCAAAAGTGAAATTCTTACCGCTACTTTTATTGCCATTTCTTGACCTACTGATTCTAAAAAAGCAAAAAAAAATGTGTCTGTCTGCCGGCCAGTTGCCCGGCCGTCCGTCATTACCTACGAAATCTAGAAAATTGGGCGAGGGTAGGTCCAAAAGTACGTTGTGTTCGATAACTGTACCGGAAGTGTATCAAAATAATCATCAAGTGTGTCAAAACCAAGAAATTTTTTGCTTAAAAACGGTAGTTTTAAGTGATAGTGAGTAGTAACCTTGAATTTAAAGAAATCTTGATAGTCGGGATTGGTATGTGAGGCTGAAAACTAGATTGTTGCATTTGTAGTAAAACCAATTACATAGTTGTCCTACAACAACTCTTAAACTAGATTCGCAATATCTTCCAAATTCCTACCAATGAATATAAAAACAATTGACCTAAAACTCTATTAAAAACATATCGTCGCTTTAATAATGAAATGACGTATACGCAAAAGTATAGTTTCGAGATATTTGAGTTTAAAGTTTGATGTGCGCATGCATTTGCATGGACGTTAATTTATAATTTATTAATTCTAACCCCCAGTCATAAAATAATTCGAAAATGTAAAAACGCCAATTCAAAGATACCCTTATGGGGAATGCAGCGCACCTATAATATAAAAACAACGTATAAATAGCATACGTTGTTTCATTATTAAGGCGACGATATATTACCTACCTAAAATTAAAAACAAATATTTCATAAATTACCTTTATCTGGGTTATTTTCAAATATTTGTTAATATTGTTTAATTTAAATAAAATCAATTCTCGACATTGGCATTAAATAAAATTCAATTAAAAACAAAGTCAGTGTGTCAATTGTTTAAATATCAATTAACTAACAATAATTAATTCCAACGAGTAATCATTTTTAATTATATAAGTAAAATTTTGATCAATAATCGGGCAGTCAGTGTTCACACAATTAACGGAGTCGTTTTTAGCAATTAAGTAACTTAAACGCAGTCAGTTTCACACAAATTATTAACACGGTAGTTTTCAGTCAATTTCAATTCAGTCGTTTTGCAGTCGTTTTGTAACAAGTAATAAAATCAATTAAATCAGTCATTTTAGTGATTTCTATAAGTTAAATTCTATAAGTCAGCGTACTAGTTTAGTAAATACGAATAAGTGAATTAATATTACCTGTGTATCAATCTAAACTACAGTACTTACAATAAACAATAAACTATACAATAAAATATCAAATCTGTAATTAGTGAGTAAGATTAACCAGTTCTATACGTTAAATTCAATAAGTCAGCGTACTAGTTTAATAAATACGAATAAGTGAATCAACATTATCTGTGTATCAATCAGAACTCTTTAAAAGAGCGTCACTCCATTAAGGCACTACACCGTCAATACACTGTCAGTGCTAAAGAGATAAATATTCAGTAGTGTCCCAAAGCCGTTTCACTGTATCTTAACAAAAATAGTGTTCGTTAAGTTACTCATTACACTACATTTTCCATAACTATAACAGTGTTTCAAAGACATCGGCACTATTCATCATCATTTGGTAGTACAAACGAACATTTGCACTACATAATATTATATAGTAGTGTTGCTAGAACATTGGCACTACACATTATAAGTTTGTCAAAAAAATATTGTCAAGTGTGTCAAAAGAATGATTTCTTTTATTTTTTTACCTAATTTTTGGGAAAAAAATAAAATTAATTATTTGTATGATATGAAATGTAATTGAACACGAAATTGGACATGGACATTTTTGATTTTATTATAATTTTTGAAATATTTTTGATATGATAGAGGTTATAAAATAAAATGTAAAACTTGATTAAAAAACTTACCACAATTAATAAACTAACCTGAAATTGAAACATATTCTTTGATCATGTAACGCATAGATCATGCAACGCAATGATTAAAGTCCAGATATAGAATTATATGAAGGTTCATTTCTTCGAGCAAGCAACAGCGTGCCATCACCAAGGAATATTTCATAACTAAAACTGAGAGTGCTATACGGTTGAATGTATAGAGTTCATCCGCCAGCACCCCTAACATATTACTTTGGCTAGCGACATCTCGGGGTCATCACATCCGTAGTTTAAAACAATTGCATATTAACAAAAACCGAATCCTTTATGCATTAAATTGAAGAAAAAATATATAAATGTTTACACAATAATTACACAACAAGTAAAAAATACAGCTTTACAAACTTTTCAAAATATTTTCGCGTAAAATCATACTTTTGTTTAATAAAATTTTTCACGATTTCAATTTTCATATTTTCACCGAACCATGTTTCATAGATTTACTTTGTTGAAATCAAAAATTACATTTTATGAATGGTTTGGGATGGAGATATTTTGTTTGTTGCAAATTTATTTAATATTTAATTATTTATTTGAAAATGAGTGATTTATTTGTAATATGAGTTGAAAATTAATTATATTACACGAAAAATAATTTATGTTGTTTATGATATGATAAAAACTATAACGTGTGATTTAATCAAATTTTAGAGTAGATAAGGATTTTTTTTGAAGTGCATCAATTAAAGCAACAGGTGCAGTAGCAAAGGTATTGAAAGTCAAACATCTCCATGTATAAAAAAAGGAAGTTACAAGGTTTGAAAAATTGCGTTGACTGTCAAGTAATGGAGAATTCTATTATAAAAATTGTATATTAAAAACTATATATTCTATGAAAATAAGTAGCCTATGACATTCCTGACATTCCTTTCTTTATGTATGTCAAGTTTCATCTAAATCAATTCAGCCATTTCGATGCTTATCCCGAACAGAAGCAATTTCAGTCAAGTTCAGCAAAATTTTGCGACATTTTGACTCGACCCTTTTTAATTTGGTTTATTTTTATTTATTGGTTTGTTTATTTTGGTTTATAAATAGCCTTTGATAAATAAACAATACGACTTCTCGTAGAATTTTTTTAAAATATAATTATATAAATTATTATATTTTTAAATATAATAATATAATTATAATAACAATATAAATGATATGTCGTAGAGCAGTTCTGTAAAAGTGATCAAATCAGTAGATTATTGCCAGGCAAACGAGATGCAGTATCTTTTAAAAAAGGAGATGAACGCATAAAAACACAAAAGCGCTTATTGCTATGTACATTAAATTAAGCTTATGTGGAGTTTAAAAATAAGTTTCCTGATGTGAAAATAGGATTTACTAAATTCACGTCCCTTCGACCACAAGAATGTATAAAATTATCCCAAGGAGTTCATAATGTGTGTACCATACATCAACATATAAAACTAATGATTCAACACTCTAAGATGTCTTGGATTACTGATGCTGCTTTCCAGAATTATAAAACATTAATTGACTTTGTTTCATGTGGTGAATTAACAGAAGATTGTCATACTTTGAAGTGCAATGAATGTTCAAAAAAACTTCAACAACGGAAAGAAAAATTACTAAATGATTTTGACGTTAAAGGAATCCTTCAAGTCAAATATCAACAATGGAATACCACTGATCGATGCAATTTGGATACTTCAATAGAAACTGTAGACGAATTTATGAAAAAATTTGTTTACCGTTTACAAATTTTGATACCACACAACTTTATAGCAAAACAGCAATCTGAATTCATATGAGGAAAAAAAAATTAGAAACAGGAGAGTGCTTCGTTCAAGGGGATTTTTCTGAGAACTACGGCTTCATAATTCAGGATGCGGTTCAAGGCTATTCTTATAATAATTCACAAGCTACTATTCATCCATTTGTCATTTATTTTAAAAGTGCCGCAAGTGAATATATACAGCACCGAAGTTTTATACACATTTCGGATATAAACGATCACAACAGTACTGCAGTCCATCTTTTCATTACAAAACATATTGAATTCATCAAAACGCATATAAATTCTAATATTACGAAAATAATTTATAACACTGACGGTGCACCTTCTCAATACAAAAATAAACATAACCTATTTAACTTATGCCACCATAAAAAAGACTTTAAGGTTGATGCAGAATGGCATTTTCATGCTACCAGCCATGGAAAGGGACCTTGTGATGGAATTGGTGGTACACTGAAGCGTGCTGTCAATTTTATACACAAAAATTACACTTAATTGAGTTTGAGCCTTAAAGAAATTTTGCGAGTCTATCGTAAGTCATCAATCGGGTGTTCCACAAATTTGTTTCCATTATTTTGAACTAGCAGGAACCCGTACGGCAATACCCATGTTTTCCAAATAAGTGATTAGAAACCGGTTTTTTCTGGAGTAGCTTTTTACATATAAAAACAGTCTAATAATCTAAATACTCTTATAAATTTTGTACTTCTTTTTATTGTTATTTAAGTTAATTCATTATTTTTTAATTTGTTTATCTTCAGTTAAACGTTTTTTTTTTAATTTATATAAATATTTTATTGTTATAAATCTACGTATTTCGGGCTAGGCCCTTCTTCAGAATTATATACTTACAATAATATAAAAATTCAAAAATTAAAAAAGCATCTGACGTTATCATAAAAACAATAAACAAAATATAATGTTAACATAAGTTGCTACGTTAAAATTAAAAAATTGTAAAATCTAGTACTATAGAGCTCATAATTAACATAAAAGCTTTAAAACATTTTGATGATATTATAGTTTTTGTATTGTTTCCCCAATATATTCTGTATCACAATTGTCACAAAACTTTAATATAAACAACACCACTTTGTTGTACCTATTGCACAAACAAATTAATATGCATCTTTTACTATGTTTCTGGTTTAAGTGAATAACTTTCTCATATTTCGATTATTCAGTTATTTTTCTCTTTACTTGCAAAAATATACGTAAATCGCATGAAATTTGTGGGAAGTTTAAGCAAAACATTGACACCATAATAAAACATCGTGAAAAAGCCACAAAAATTCACACGCGCATATCTCCCATTTAGAGCACGTAGTACATACTCAAAAAAATTCAGAAATTCCTTTTTTTCTTTCGTTAATACCAACAATATATCAAAATTTGAAATTTTTTTAAAATCAAAAATTTAAAAATCGACAAAAAAATGTACGTTTTCAAAATAGGTAATAGCCCTAATACTAAAATGACCAGATTTTAACGTTGGCAAAGCGTGACACCATTGACCGGAGGGGAGGTGGTCCTCTATACGAAGCAACAAAAATTTTCATAGAACGAAAAAATTATATTGTAATATATTTTTTTAATTTCCAGATAAGTGCAACTTACAAATATAGAAATAAAAAAATTATATATAGTATTATTTCATTCTTCGGAATATTTCTTATTTGTGTGTAAACTTTTTTAAGGACGTTACTATTTTTGTTGAAAAGATCATGAATTATTCCACAAGAATTTGAAATATTACACATATTTCACACATAAAATGGCTTTCTGCTCGAAAAATCCGGTCTCGGAAGAGATTTGTTATCTTGGATTCTCAAATCTCGAGGAATTATTTCCACATTTTCGAGATTCTCATTTATCGAGAAATATTGTCGAAAATCACGAGAATTAACAAACCACCATAAATCCGATTCAATTCTACAATTTACAAAAAAAATTAGAAATCAATAAAAACTGATCCACCCATGCCTAAAACTCAAGTTAAAATAACTAAACTTTGACGGATTATTTAATTTTCAAATTTTAATATAAATAATTATAAAGATGAATAAGATATAAATAATAAGATATACATAAATAATTTTAATTACAATTTCAATGGAGTAAAGTGGAGGTCAATTTATGTTTAGTGTTTACTACAATATTGATAATGATTGTCATATAATTTTAATTTATTTATTTTTAAATTGAAGAAAATGTTTTATTTAGCATAAATAAATTGCCCAAAGTTAATTTGAATAACGAAATTCTTCTTCTTACATTTGAATAACGAAATTTAATATATGGGAATAATCCAATAAAATTATTAAATAAAATTAAAGTAAATAAAGAAATAAATATAAAAAAACTTCCATTTTGTCTTTTTAAGCCCAAATTTAGAGTTTCTGCTCGAGAAATCCGGTCTCCAGATTCTCGAGAAAGAATTGTAATTTTGAGCTCTCGAATTCTCGAGAAATGATATTTCCACATTTTCGAGATTCCCATTTCTCGAGAAAAATTGTCGAGAATCCCGAAATTTAACAAACCACCACCACAAACCACCAATGGTTAATGTCAATCTGCATCACTTTCTGATTGTTAAATCTAGATGTCGATGCAAACAGTAATACCTAATACGAATTTAGGATAATATTGTTATTTGTTATAAATGTGTTGGGGAAAACCTATTTTTTTTTCTATGGCAAAATATAGGCCAATAGAATAACGGAAAAAGATATGGCTTACGTGTTGTTGTCGGTAGCAGGTCAGAAATTTTTTTAATTTCTGGAGTAGGGTACTCACATAATGGACATGCCGAGTCCACTCGCCTGGCACCTGGGGACTGGAGTTATGCAACAAAGTGTGCTGGAAATTTTGTTTTGCTTCCTTGTAAGCGATATAAGTCGTAAATTGTACACTTTAGGATACTGGTGATATGGAACTTTTTTGTTCCTTAAATGTTTTACTATAACTTAAAATTAAAAAAAAACAAAAATAATTTGTTTTGTTTCAAATTTTTGCGAAAAATTGCGAAAAAATGTCTAACAAACGATATTTTTCAATTGAATTTAGTTATTTGCAAATAATTGTTTATAACATAATTGACCCCTTTATCTTGTAGCTGAAACTTCAACAAAAAAGGAAGCTTCAGAACGTTACATTCGGTTTGATAGTTTTTGCACAATTCCATTTTGCACTTAATGCCCCTAAAAAAGTTGTTAACTTTAGGCAGGCCGCAAGGTCTGAGTTTTCATCCAATCGCAATCTGCTTGACGGGAATTGAAAGGGTGTAATGTCAGCTTTAAAACGCATTTGTGTTGCCTATACTCATATTCAATATTAACAACAATTACAGTGGTTTGAAAAACCCGCGAAAATTCCTTAGTTGCAAAATTAAATTTCTAAACGAATTTTCCACTTAACGAGATGCGGTTTTAAAATTTGCAGCTTCCAATAGTGATTTCGATTCAGTTCTACAACAAAATGAATTTAACAATTTAGTATTGAATCAAAATATGAAAACACGAGAAACGATTTCAAAAATTTGGGTGATTGCAAAATTATTTAAAAACTCGCCAGTGCGCAATGCTATTTTGCAAAATTATATAAAAAAATTTAATGAAGAGAAAAACGAGTTGCCATTACTCCTGGATTGCAAAACTAAACGGAATTCTATTGAAACCATGATTGAACGGTTTTTGTCAGTCAAGCCAGTTTAAAAAACTTTAAATCTTCTAACTTTAAATCAGTTTTGGATTACTAAATAAGATGATGTGCTTTAATTATTTTGAGTGCCATTCAACCAGCCACAAAATCAATAAAAGCGTTCAACCGTCAGGCTGCCTCATTATTATCTGCAGAGGGAACTCAAAAATTTCTATTCAAATCTCTTCAGAAAAACAATTCAGAAATAAGCTTAAATTTTTTATTTGAAATACAATCTCAAATTTTTACAGGAAGAAATAACTCAGTAAATTCGTTATTGAAATTTCTTCACAATCCAAAGTCAGTTAGTCAACTCGAGGAAAACGATATTTTTCTATTTGCTCTAAAAGCAAAATTATAAAAACTGCAAAAAATTCTCTCGAAGATTATTTAAAGAACCAGAAATTGATTCTTCTAATTACAATGAAAGCATTACATATATCGACGAATGATATTAACGAAAGTGAAGAGCTTATATAGCCATCGAACTCAGAATTAGAGGAAAAAGGGTTGCGTTGAATTAAATTTAGAAGAATTCGTGAGAGTTTGAGAATCCAGTCAACAATAAAGACAACTACCGCTCACTATCCAAGGAAATGAATATATTTGAAGCTACTTGTAAGATCACTTTCAATTTAGAACTTCTAAGAAATACTCTAATTTTGATAAAACTGGAAAAGAGAGAAATTTTTCTGTATCTGGAAATTTTGACAGTAAACGGAGAGTTATTTTTCTTGTTAACATTAATTTTTAATCATTCTCGAGAATCTCGAGAAATTTAAATAATTATTCCCAATTTCTCGAGAAACACAATCGCTGATAAACTCGGGATTCTCAAATCTCGGGATTCATAAAGGGTCGAGAAATCAGAAACTCTAAGCCCAATAGATTTTTAAATTCTTTATATAATGTCCGTAAAATTTGACTTCAAATATTCTGTTGAAAAACCGGGACATTTATAAAAAGCCGTGGGACGCGGGACAAATTGTTAAAAATCGGGACTGTCCCGCCAAAAGCGGGACGTCTGCTCACCTTAATTAGCCTAATACATAACAAGTATGAAGAAAACCGATCATCAATATGCTCTAAATAAATAAATCATTTTCAGTCGTCCTTATAAGGGGTAAACCAAATTTCAAGCAAGAATTGAATTATGCGTTTGCTATTGAAAAATAAGGCCTGTTATTCTCTAGCCGTCCTCTAATAAGTCGTTCAACATAAAACATAGACGCAGATCATGAGAGTATTGGTGATAGTAAATAGTTACAACTTTTCGAAAAACTCGTGACATGAAGACGAATGTTTGTGTCTAAATTCCACGAAATGTGGAAAACAAGTGGTTTCAACAATATGGCGGCACATGCCATACAGCACAAGAGACAATTACTTCTTCTGTGAATTTTGGGACACCCTTTCTTTATATACATTAAAAACTTATAACAAAAATTAACTCGTATTATATCATTTCAAAATAGTTTGCCAATTAGTAGTTTTTTAAACAATTGAGTAGCACTAAAACATAGATTTTCTATCTTCTAATTACTGTTTTGATGTTATTTATAGTTAGTTATACGATTATTGTTTATATAGTAAGTTTATACCTCATGCATTCATGAAAATATATTTTCACATTAAAATATTCTTATTTCCATTTATTTGGGTTTTATTTGAGTAGAGAAGGTACGAGTGTTTGAAACAAATACATTTGAGTGTGCAGGCATAGAAAATAATTTTATTTCTTATACCAATTGTTCGATTTAATTATAATCTTTAATCTATTTTCTAGGAATGCGGTTGAATATGTCAATGAATTAGTTTTTGTGATAAACGAGCAACGATAAATCTATAAACTTATCTTATAACAATAATCGTAAAGTTTGCACTATCTATGAAAATATGATAACAATCCTTGACTTATGTTTTAATTCTATATGAATTAATGGTAATAACGCATTCTTCAGTGATTGCGTTTTACTTGAGATATTAGGTAGATCATCAATTTAAGCCGCGTTCGGTTTGACTGAAGCAACTGAAACAACTGAAAAATTATATGCAATTGCTGTTGTTTTTCTCAGTTATTTCAGTCAAATCGAACGCACCTTCAGTAACAATGCGGGAGGGAGAAAGAAGAGTACCTTATGAAAAATTGTTGATTTCAAACTTCAATAAAATTAGGTTCGGATACATATTTAATTTTCATGCAACTCTGTACGTAAACTTTTGCCTTGAGCAAAAGTTTATTTGAAACATCAACAACTCTAAATCGTATCACATGATTTTGATGAAACTCAGTACATAAGCTTACTCTCTAAAAATGAAATAGTGGATTTTCACTGATTCACAGTACATATGAGCAATTTCACGAAGATTCAACAACGTTTTGACTTGACCCCTATTAATTTTGATTATTTTTTGTTTATAGATAGTCTTTGATAAATAAAAAATACAAGTTCTCTTAGAATTTTTTTTTTTCGACCAGGGGTCTTCACAGGGTGCCCCTCAATTTTTGTTATTTTGTGATGTGAGTGCATTTTGACGAGCGATTGTAGAAAAACTACTGAATCGATTTTCATAAATGATATGTCGTTGAATAGGTATTAGAACAAAGTTTTTAAAAATGTACACTGTTAATTTTTTGAAATAATTTTTAACGGTGTAACATAAGAAAAAAATGGTGTAATTGAAAAAAAGATGGCATAGCCTTTTTTTTTTTTTTAACTAAATTGAAGCTTATTTTATATCTAACAACTTGTGAAAGTTTAGGACTAGCATCATTTTTTGTTTTAGAGATAAAATTCGTTGTGCATATGACTGTCGGGAATCAGTTTTTTTGTTCTGAAGGAAAATTATAAAAATGGCGATTTTTAGATTCAGATTTTTTTTTATGTTAAATATCAAATATTTTATTATTAAATGAACTTTTTAAAAAGCAATTTCAGTCAATTTCAGCAAAATTTTGCGACATTTTGACTCGACCCTTTTTAATTTGGTTTATTTTGGTCTATATTTAAAAAAATTCTACTTGAAGCCGTATTTTTCATTTATCAAAGACTATCTATAAACTAAAAATAAACGCCATTTTTATAATTTTCCTTCAGAACAAAAAAAACTGATTCCCGACAGTCATATGCACAACGAATTTTATCTCTAAAACAAAAAATGATGCTAGTCCTAAACTTTCACAAGTTGTTAGATATAAAATAAGCTTCAATTTTTAAATTCAATTCTTCAATTTTTTGTTTAAAAAAAAAAAAAAAAAAAGGCTATGCCATCTTTTTTTCAATTACACCATTTTTTTCTTATGTTACACCGTTAAAAATTATTTCAAAAAATTAACAGTGTACATTTTTAAAAACTTTGTTTTAATACCTATTCAACGACATATCATTTATGAAAATCGATTCAGTAGTTTTTCTACAATCGCTCGTCAAAATGCACTCACATCACAAAATAGCAAAAAATTGAGGGGCATCCTGTGAAGACCCCTGGTCGAAAAAAAAATTCTAAGAGAACTTGTATTTTTTATTTATCAAAGACTATCTATAAACAAAAAATAATCAAAATTAAAAGGGGTCAAGTCAAAACGTTGTTGAATGTTCGTGAAATTGCTCATATACACTGTTTAACACAGTTTCAAGTATACCACTTGGAATCAGTGAATATTTACTGTTCTAATCAGTGAAATATCACTATTCTTCAGTGAAAATATCACTATTACTCACTATTAATCAGTGAAATATCACTAATATCACTATTTTTACAGTCAAAAAATTTTCACTAATTTAATCAGTGAAAATTCCACTAATTCAAGTTTAGAGAGTATAGTTATGAAAATTTTTGGGAAAAAAGTGGGCAACTTCGAAGGGAAGTGGAGTAAAAACGAACTCTCCGTGTTACCTTAGTAAGCTTATTGTATAATATTCTCGTTTAACAGGAAGAAAAGACGCGTAATGGATGTTTATATTTTAAAGTAATTCTAAACTCGTATAACTCGCGTGGGTTAAAAATATTTTAATCATAGCGGAAATTAAATCCATTACATTATTTAATTTAGTTTTATCAGCATTATTAATATGAATTTAAAGTTTTAATTCAAAAAACTTACAGTTTTACGAAACCATACGGAATAATTGTATTCTACTTCGATTGGGACCAAAAATTGTGTATTTTTTCCTTGAAATAAAATTATTAACCACATTCGGAATGCATTTAGAATACGTAAGTAAGAAAAACTATTCAATTCATAAAAGAATATAACAAAACCATGTTCGACGTGCAAAATAATAAGAAGAATCACAAGAAAAAAAATGCCAATATTTGATTATGTTTCTTATGTGGTGGTAATGTTTGTCTTACTATAAAAATTTTGTCTTTCGAATTACTGTGAAAATTTAAAAGAATTAAGAAAAAAATCCAAACATCTAAAGAACGAGTTGTTTTTCATTTATTTTTTTGGGTAGATTTCATATAAAAATCTATCTATTGCAATGGACTTCATCTCGGAATTTCGGAAAAATTTTGGTGCCAAACGACTATGAATGATAAGCGGAGACGGAAAAACAAAAAAAGAAAAAAATTTATAATATATATATATATATATATATATATATATATATATATATATATATATATATATATATATATATATATATATATATATATATATATATATATATATATATATATATATATATATATATATATATATATATATATATATATATATATATATATATATATATATATATATATATATATATATATATATATATATATATATATATATATATATATATATATATATATATATATATATATTTACCGGCACTCTCACGATCGCATTTCTTGACCTACAACAAAAATTTTTTCTGCATACGTTGCGGCAAAAAATATCTTGGACAAGTTTGCGAATTGGCCATATCCGGGTACAAGTTAAGTGGCTAGAGCCAAAAAAGTCGAATAATCTAGGGCGTTATAACTTCCGTTTGAATGTTAATAAACATGTTAATAAAATTTATCAATATTGAATATTTGAACATATTTCTATCATTTTTTTCCAAATGACAACCTTGGCGTTCCAGGTTCCTGAAAAATCAGCTGTTTTAAAAATTTAATAAACTTTGTTGTCCTTGATTTGGCTGAAAATGGCCAATCTCACTTTTTAATATCTACACACACGTTAACTAAAACATAAATCTTTTCAAAATTTAAAAAAAAATAGTTCAAGTCTAGAGGTTGAGACACCAGGGCTGTTAGAACAAAAACAAACGCAAACGGCCATGCCTTCCTCATTTTTGAGTTTATGTTGTTTAAACTTATACCAACTTTTAGATCAACTATAACCTCAGAGATTTTCAGCTTTCTAACCCAAGAGGTCTCAATGTAATTAGCATTAAACCTAATGCATGCCATTCAATTACAACAACAACTTCCATAAAAATATAAAAATATCCCATAGAAAAAATATTAAAAAATTTCTTTTGTTTTTTTGTTTCAGTTTTTAGTTTTTTTCGCAAAAATTTAAAAAAAATTAAACAAAGCTGAGTCATTATTGATTTAAATTACGGAATATTTTCTTATATGCATATTGATAACACATTTACAAAAGTCTTCCTAAATTGAAGATATTTGAATTATTTCAGGTGTAAAAGTTGTTTGACAATTTTAGATTATAAATTATGTGTGGTGGTGTTGTAGGTGTGACGTTGTGAGAACGTTTATTTGCTCTTTGGTGGATTTAATATGTTATTAAAAGTAGTTTCAACCAACTTAATAAAACTGTTCCGAAATCGCATTGATAAAGTAGTTTCCGTTAATGTATTTAGTTTGGTTTGATAAATTTTTTGGATTATTTTGGACTTGGACTATTCTACTTAAATTTTTTTATTTAAACTAATCTGACACATCCAATTCTATTTGTACACAAAGCTGTCTGGTCCCGAAATCTACCTATTTCTAGCGGATATACGTGCCGCTTGGACTTTTTTTTAAAGAAACGTATTCCTATTTCAAAATATTATTGGAAATGTACATTTGTGACAAATTAAAATAGATATCAGTTTCATTATTTAATATATTTTAATTGGCAACAGTTGGACATGAGACATAATGCATAATGAGTTGCTGTTCTAATTTGTTCTGTAGCTTCTTACTACACGAACTATAATTATATCTATATTTTTTTCTATAAAATCAACTAATTTGATCAAATTTGAAATCACTTGGTAGCTTTTCACTGTTCAATCTTTTTCTTATGGGTCTACACATTCAAGAACCGCGTAATGAATTTGATTTCAGTCAATGAAAGGGGCTGTTGTCTTTGTTTTGTGGAACATCCCTAATTGTCGTGCATGTATATGTAGTGACACCTGATCCTTTATGTATAGCACTGGAAGAAACAATCTCAACAATCTCAACGTTAACATATTTTAAAAAGCTTCTCAACCAAAGTTATCAACAATAATTTTTGCAAAGAGAAAAGCATCAACTTAAAAGCAACAGAACACCTGGTATCGACGATGTAATCCTAAACGATTGCAGATGTTTTTAAGCTTCTAGTCCCAAAATAGTCGGCTCATGCTCCTTAACATGTTTCTCAACGCTCATATAAATTTGTTTTATAAGAAGGTCAATATGCTATACTGACCAGTATATTCAGTACCGGACTTCAATTTCAATAATCGGTAATGCGTAATTAGAATCAGAAATGGTTTTAATTTTGTCTCAGTAAGCGATCTAACCAAAGTGAATTTACATTTCTAGGCTCGCGTTATATTTTACAAGCCGAAAAATGACTGCATATTGAAATTGTTTAAAGTTGCCGTTTATAAATTTCTCAGAGAAACTTAATTTGCATTTCATTCTTTTCCCTAGTTGATATGGTATCTTCAGCTATTCAGAGACGTTAATTTATTATTTATTATAATTTTTTTTTTTTTTTTTTAATAAAATGTGTTGTGTAATAGGGTTTAGAATATGTGTCACAACAACACATAAATACCTTTTAAGACCTAGGTCTAGACCTGGGTCCCACAACAACTGGCGTTCTAAGGTGTAGATTAACGCTTTTTTTAAACATCTGTGGGTTGAAGCCACCTGAGACTAAGTGTTTCGGCAAACTATTCCATTTGTACGCAGTTCGGACAAAGAAGTCTCTCTGCGATCTGCCAGTATGACAGCGCGGGATCTTTACCGTTTCATCGGTTGCGGCAGTCGATTGCCGAGTGGAACGGGGGTAAGAATAAGTTTGAGGCATGATGCCGCTGATTTCATCTGAGCACTGCTGATGACGATATTTGTAAAAAACAACGAGGTCAGCAATAGTGCGACGATGTTGTAGGGAATCAAGTTTTGATGTCAAAGTTCGATCACCCACAATTCGTATAGCTCGCTTTTGAACAGAGTCCAAGAGGGCCAAGATGGAAACAGAGGCAGCACCCCAAACTTGACAGCAGTACTCCATACAGGGACGAATATAGGACTTATAAGCATGGAGCAATTGGTATGGAGTGAAAATTTTTTTGCATCTATTTAGGAGGCCGAGTTTTTTAGACGCGCTTTTTGCCATCGCCATTACATGATCGTTCCAGAGTAGGTCATTTGAAACTGTGACACCCAATAAACGAATGTTTTTACATTCACTTATTGGTTCATCACACATACTAAATAAAATATCTTTGGGGAACTCGGTCTTTAATCTGGAAACAATCAACAGCTGTGTTTTGGTAGAGTTGAAATTGACAAGGTTTTGGTCACCATATGCCATATTTTGGTTTTGGTCATCATATGCCAATATTACATGATAAGATGAAGAAATAATAACAAAATAATAAGTGAAAAACAAATTGTGAGAAATTTGCAGAAAACAAAACAAAACTAAATGCCAATAATCCAGCTGATGCAGCGCACCCCAGACGCACCGCCCACCACCTCAATCGAGGCACAAAGCCCACACATAACTACGTGTTGGTCTGATTCCTCGGAAGAGCTAATGAGCGGTACCGCTACGGAACGCTGCCCAGCTAAGACTGGAAGTGCTGCCGTTGACTAATTAAAGTTCGTCCGCCAGCACCCTAAGATATCATCTTGGCTAATGACATCTCCTGCCATTGCCAGTGGTATGTGATATCTCACGCTAACTCATATATCAATGGCAGGGACTGGAGTACGCAGGGTAGTCAGACCCGTAGATCAACATTGATCAAAATCGATCAAAATCGATCCCTCCTGCAATTAACACTAAACATGCCTAACTTTGAATAAAAAAAAAGAAGGCAGTGTTAAGGACTGCCGACAGAAGTGAAAACTTAAATCTCTGAAATAACTGTGTTTTTCGTCTGTCTTCCAATTATTGTAACATTGCAAATTAAAATTTCAGAATGTTTAAATTAAAATCATTAAAATTATTCTGGGTTTCACATCTATCAGCATTCCAAGCAACTATTATATACATTTTTATATTTAAAATAATCAAAACATATCATAGAAAAATTTGCGTCTATCAACACCTTAGAAAGCATGTTGTTGTGGGACCTTGTTCTCAAAAGTTTTTTATGTGTTGTTGTGACATACCTTGTAATTTCTACTACCAAACACATTTTATTTTTAAAAAAATAGCGAATCATCAAAGAATATTCCATAACTTATAGTAAGGGATGGTATAGTTGATTGAAAATACTTCATCCGCCAGCACCCCTAAGATATCATTTTGACTAATGAGATTGCACTGCTATTGCCAGTGCCTAGTGGTATACGATATCACAAGATAACTCATATGCCAATAGCAGGGACTAAAGTACGCGTGGTTGTCACACCCATAGATCAACAATTTTAAATTTTACAAATCTTCCTGCGGAAAGCTAAGTAAATTAATTGGTATTAATGCGCATTGTTGCCGTTTGCAAATCACTATCGGCTAAGTGTCACCATTTTTAATTAGTTTATTTATCATGATTGCCATCCATGTTTAATCCTACATAAGCTATGCTTCTTTATATAGAACTTATGCGATTTCCATCTCGTAATTGTGAGCTTTAAATCGATATAATCGATGTTATCAAGTATCAAGTTACAAGTATTAAGTCATCACTTAGTTATAGAAACATGTATTACATACAATTTCAAACCAATAATTTTGATATACAAATGTAAATGTTTCAGGTTATACTATCATTCCTACGTTCAATATTTATTTGGCATGATGACTAGAATGCAATATGCAAAAGACAGTAGCAATATAACTTTAAAAAACTGCAATATAGATCAATATTTTAAAATCCGTAAAAAGAAATTTTTATTATTTTTATGAATTCACTAGCTGGACCCGGCCACGGGTTGCTGTGGTTCTGGTAGAATGATAAAAAAACGAATAAAAAGAAGGCACACGTTTCTAATATGATTAATGTTACGATGCTTCTGTATTTACAATAGTTGTTGTTGTTTCATTGATAAAAACTAACTACATAGATATATATATATATATATATATATATATATATATATATATATATATATATATATATATATATATATATATATATATATATATATATATATATAGATATATATATATATGTATATATATATATATATATATATATATATATATATATATATATATATATATATATATATATATATATATATATATATATATATATATATATATATATATATATATAGTTAGAGATTGTCTAGTTTACCACATCTATAGAATACCCAACATAAAATGTTTCATGTGAGAAGCAAACTGTTCTAGATCTGAACCGCACACTTCTATTGATTGAACCTGAACTTTGTTGATGATAATTCTAAATCCCAATGGAATTGAGAATTGCAGTCTTTTAAATTGAAAAAGCAAATCATTTTTATTGTATTTATGTTAACGACGCCATTCTACACTGATCGAAGCAGCAGATCGATTCGGCGGAGACATTCATAATCGATGGAGAACTACTGGAACTACTGGAGCACAGATCTGCAATCATTATCAACGTTTCGTTGTATACATTTTTTTGTAAATTCCATGTTTACATTTGCATATTGTCATTAATGTGTCATGTGTCATTAATGCATACATCCCAGTGTCGGTGGTTCTAAAATAAATTCAGAGTTTAACATGCACATGCACTGCAGAAAGTGGCATGTGTAACGCCATTGACAATTCTCAATTGCTGGAAAGCACGCATTTACCAATAAGATGCGAAAAAAGAAACATTCATCTTGTGGATGGGGTTCAGTCTGCCTATAGCAGTTTTTTTAAACATATGGCTGGTTGTTGATATGACTCGCTCTTCTTTACCTCGTATAAATAATTTTTTATTTGGATTATATATTAGGTTCGTATATAGGTACTGCCTACTGGTATAGCATTGTTTTCGTAAACACGTCATTTTGACATATCGCAAAGGAAGCGGCTAAAGTTGTATGTGGTAGATTCAAGGCATTTTGTTGTATATTTACAGCTGTGATATATAGGCGTTGTTCATTTTCTAGTTGTACTGCTAAATGAAAAACAGCTGAACTTTGTTCATGTGTAGGAAAAGAAAGAATTCGAAACACAGCTTTATTGTTGTTTATGTATTGTGGAACGCTAAAAACTTAAATGTTGCTGCCGTTATTAACGTACATACTAACTAACGTGTTCGACTTATTTAACGGAGATATAGCATTCCAGGTTTATATGCGCTCTGTATGTTCCTGGTAGCAAAATCGAATATGGAACAAACACCAGTTGTTATCTATTTCGATGTCCCTGTTTCATAGATCTATGGTTTGTTAATTTACAGCCATCTGCTACCGATCTTCTTTTGTATAAAGCATACTCATCGTTTCCTATAACTGTATTGGCTACTATTTCTTGAGGATATTGCTTTGGGTGTTTTCCGTCTATTATGCATTCTGAATTAAGATTCAGTGTTCTGTAAAGTTCTTGTTACATAGTTTTTGTCACAACAAATCTTTATCGAAGTTTACATTCGGTATTTGAAGTAGGCATTTAGAATGATTTTGTTGCGCCAGATTAGAATATCAACGTGTGACAGACAATCCTCTTTTTGTCATTCCACTTAGTACATTCAACAGCGCCCAGACTCAGAAACTTCGTACTTTACCATAAAATACCTCAGCGATTGGAAATCTGAAAACTCGTGTGTGATCTCATACCTATCCAACGGTGATTTCACAGGAACTAAATTTTTTGCATGTACATATAATGAATAGGTCTGGACGGCCGTAGTAACAAACATACGCAATTGCATTTTGAATGTGCTCATAGATATGACGTGGATGTCTATAAATGAAGGTGGCAACATTTTTAATCTACCAACGTTAGTTGTGTATAACCATCATATTAAACTGGCTCTCGCAAATGAACCGGTACTTAAGGAAAGAGCTTGGTTTGATTTAACCGAATGACTACCTAACGCTCTGTTTCGAATATTTTTGCATACGTATCTACGATGTATTGATGAAACAATTGGCGACATTTCCAAATGGGATTATCTTCATTACATCGAATCATCAATCAACATTTTATGAAAAGAAATATCTCTAGGTTGAAATTGATCGCCGATTATAGTAATTGTCACTTTGTTTATGGTTGGAGCATTGAATCTTCTCACATGTTTTCTAGTAAGCATTTTGTCAACCTGAATTATTAAAACTTGTGTGTATCACATAGCATCATGTCCTTAGCTGTGTTGAACAAATGCACTAAATCGTTTTATCTCGTGAAGAACCTCTTGTAGTATGGAAACGAAAAACCTTTTTATTTATTTTAAAAATTCAACAGCGCGCATTCAATTCATTATTGCCATCAACGATGAAATACATTGCAACGAATAACTTTGTCCTAAACAACATTATAATGGTTCTGCTTTTCCAAAAAATTATATCCGAAAATATCACTCGGTGTGTAAGTTTTTAGTATTTTTTTTTTTTATTAATTAGTACGACATGTTTAGCACACTAAATATGAAATATTCATTATTTAGACTCTTTGAATATCCGAAGATACCATGTCAACTACAATGGAAGGAGATGAGGAAAATGGAAGGAATAGGGATATAGGGATAACTATACTAATTTTTTTAAATGATTATAGACATTTTCTTTAAATGCCTGAGGGGAAAATTCATCGGGAAATACAGGGGAGGCATTGAGTTCCACAATTTGGCCACTCTATTAAAATAGTCGTTCTGGAAGGACACAGTTCTACAACGAGGTATTTGTACAACAAATGGATGGGATAACTCGGCAGCTCTTGTTTGTCGATTATACTGCGCACACGATGGAAGGATATTTTGAATTTCCTTAGAGGAGAATTCGCTAAAGTTATATTTATAGTAGATTGACAATTCAGCCACATTTCTTCTGTGCTGGAGTGAATGAAGCTGGTCCGTTAGTTCGGTATCACCAATCAACCGTATTGCTTTTCTCTGTACAGAGACTAGATCATTAGATCATCATCACACTAGATCAATCTAGACATTTTATTGTTGACTGACAAGCACCTCCCCAAACATGACAGCAGTACTCCATACATGGACGAATAAAGGACTTGAAGATTAGCAAAATTTGCTCGGGATTGAAATACTTTTTACATCGACTCAAGAATCCTAATATTTGCATTGTAGATTTAGCGAGGTTGAACATATGTTTATTCCGTATATGCGAGTGTATTAATAACCATTACATGAAAGTGGCATACGCTATTTTTTCTACACCCGGTAAATAACGAAGAACGAAAATTACAACGGAAATTTCAATTTTCAAATATCAAAGTTCAATTTTTTTTCCCATACGAAAATTTCAACAAACGTTAAATGCATAGCATGTTTGATTGAAAAACTATGGGTTTCTTTCTATTGAATTAAAATCTGTATCGTAATAAAACCTGTATCGAAATGAATATCATTATAAAACGGATTTTGGTCATATAAGTGTATTTTTATAGAACGGGTGTAGAAAAAGGAATTTATAATTCTCGAAACGCAAACACAAATAATATACCGCTAAGATATGATCACAGAAGTAATAATATTGCGGAGCAAACATCTGATGGAATCAGAAATTTTCGTCCTAGAGCGGAAATTTCTAAGCCCAAAAGATTTATAACTTACAATGTCAAAAACAAAGTAGTTTTAGTATTTATATACAATAAATATGTTCAAAACTTTGTTAAGGGTGGCGATTGTGATGTTCGGAATTAAAAATACACAGTAATAGTTCAAATACACGAACGCATTGAATGAACTTTTTTGCTCAATAAAAAAGAAGAAATCATATACAGACAACATAACATACGATCGTCTCCCAACACGATACGAAAATTTTAATTAAATGATTGAATAAATGTTTAAAGGTTATAAGTTTATTCTTTAAAAGTACATAATTTCTAAACATTTTAATAATGATAATGATGATTTTCACAAACTGAAATTTACATGTTTGATGAATTTTTAGGTTTATATAATTTCAATGGTGCCAAAATTTCTACCAAATGCAAGTATTTCAAAGGTTTCTATTTTTGGTCTCAATTTTATTCAAAAATGATTTCAATATAAATTAAATACAATAAAATTTCATGTTGTGTTCATACAATGTTTGTTATTATAAAAAATTAATTGATTTATTACAATAAATTTAATTTTAAAACAAAAATTATGAAAAGAAATTACCAAATGTCAACTTATTCATGATTGTTCATGTAATGTTTCATCAATGAAAATTATAAAATGCGCACAAAATAATTATAAATTTAATGAATTATTTTAATTTCGATTTGCACGTGCTTTATTTATTATTATACTTGATTAATTAGTTGGGTTTTTCGTTATTTTTCATAAGTGATTCTTGTGATATAAAGTTCATTCAGGTTGCACTATCGAATTCAAAAAGTTCTTTATGAACAAAATGATAGGGAACTAGCAGGAATTTTTTTTATCAATTTGTTTTAAAAATAGACCTCTGCAGTTAGAGGTTTCTGAGTGAGCGGCTCCAACAAAAAAGTTTGCAAAAAATTTTTTTTTTTAACAACCGGCACTCTCACGGTCGAATTTGTAAGGCCAGATCAAAAAACCTTTTCTAAAAATGTGCTTTTTATTAATATCTTGCACAAGTTCGTAAATCAGCCCAATCCAACACATGGTTAAGAAACTAGAGGCTTTATACTAGAAAAAACTCTGTTTTTTAGATCCGTTATAACGGCCGTTTAGATTCTAATATTTTTAAAAACTTCATAAATTTAAAATCTTTGAAGCCTTTTTAATCAGTTTCTTTCAAAAAAAAGAGACCTCTGCAGCTGGAGGTTTCTGAGTAAGCGGCTCCAACAAAAACGCTTGTAAAACACAAAATGCGTTTGAATCAACCGGCGCTCTCACAGTTGCATTTGTGGACCCAGATCAAAAAACCTTTCTTAAAAATGTGTGTTTTATTAATATCTTGGACAAGTTCGTAAATCAGAAAAATCTGACACATGGTTAAGGAACTAAAGGCTTTATACTAGAAAAAAAAGTGTTTTTTTTAATCCGTTATAACGGCCGTTTGGATACTAATATTTTAAAAATCTTCACAAATTTAGAATCTGTGGAAACATTTTAATCCGTTTCTTATAAATATAAACCTCTGCAGTTAGAGGTTTTTGACTTATTGGCTTCAACAAAAAAGTTTGCAACAATCCCCAACTACAATTTCCAAAAACCTTACAACAGTCAATGTCAACCTTATAACAGTCAAAAACATAAAAGATTTGAATAGAAGAAATTAATTATTTTTTTCTTAGAAATAAACTATTTTGATATTTTGCAGCAATTGCACGACATATGATATAGAGTAGGTTTGTGTCATAAATTGTCACACACATGTTCTGTGGTAGATTTGATATTTGTTTGTTGCAAAATTGGATAGATATAATTTTGCTTATAGGTAGCTAATTTTCCTTTAAAATTTGTTCGATATCTGTTTGAAATTAATTTGTTTTGTTTAAACTAATCTGATACATCAGATTCTACTGGCACACAAAACTGTCTGATCTCGAAATCTACCTATTTCTAGCGGATATTCGTGCCGCTTGGACTTTTTTTTATTGTGATTTAATCAAAATTAATTTGGGCTACGTACGAAGTGAAAGCTGTAAGCGGTGCTGGAAGCGTTGCTAGCTACAAAACTGCACGCGTATGATCAAATGAGAGTGTTCACAGTAAAGCGAAACTGTTTGCTGCGCGGAAGCATATTCGCATGCGGTTCGCTTTGAAATTGTTCCGTGCAATTTTTGAAGCTGAATAGCATGCGTTTTAATTGTTTTTGTGTAAATTAAAATATAATAAAATGTTTCTATAGATATTGTAGTATATTCAAACAATTTTTGTTTATTTCTCCCGAAGTTGAGAATATAATTGATGAAATTCACCTTTGATTTTAAGGTCTAAATTGATGTTATGTATACCAATCTTCGTTCTTAAAATTGTTAACCGTAAAAAAGACTTTCATTTAAGAATAACTCATCTTCTGGTGATGAATTCATTTTTAAAAATGATCAATAAAAACTACTTCCATGTAAGCATTCAGCTTCGCAAAAAGCATTACTCAATCGCTTTACTCCAGCACACTTAATCGCTTTACTCCAGCGTGAAACAGCGCCGCTCACAGCCTTCACTCTGTACGTAGCCTTAATTTTAATAGGCCTTTCCTTGGAAATTTCCAAACGAATTGAGTATATTGATTTATTTTTATATATGCTGTTTTGAGTAAGGTAGCAATACCCTTCTCATGCAATAACAGCAGCCCATGCATACATTTAGATTTAATAATTTCTTTACAATGATAAATTTTTCAACCACTGTTTTTTTTTCGAATGAAAAACAATAGTTACGACACGTTATCCATCTAGGAATTCCTTCTAAAAAAATTAATTATTGATGAACTAATAATAAAAACTATCACAAAACTTTTAATGGTTAAATTTATAGATTTTAAATAACTAATCTTTTTTTACTTTCGCTTGGTTCGCGGTGATAAAAACTATAAGAAAACAATTTAATTTACAGCCAAACCATTAAAGTCAACTTGTAATATTAGTATATAAAACCACAATCCTTGTTCTTGCTTAAGACATAAACTTAAGAATTTAAGAAAACATGAAGTGTTTTTTTACTAAATAATAAATAGATTCTTGATGAAATAAAGGATGTTGAAAAGGCGAATATGTATAGTGAATAGTTAACGGGGATGGTGAATAGTTTTGCTTCTCTATTGTTTTGGTATATTATTACAGTTTTTATATGTATGTACATAAGATTAAGACAGTAAACATTTGTAGCTATAATTTTTAACATTGGTGATGCAGATATTTAATGCATTTATTTTGTTGATTCTACACAGATAGAAATCGAGGTTTTTTTTATGCCTAATAAGTTATATTCCATGCTTAAATTACGTTAATTCTCAACCGTGAATAAGCCAGGTGTATTATATACTTATAAGGTATACCTTTTCAAAAAATCACTAAGAAGCTTATTATGAATATTATTCATAGAATTTTATGAGTATCGGGTACGTAGTATAACCAATTAGGAACAACGAAATAACTTTGTTGTAAAAATTTTATATACTTACTAGGGAACAAAATATAACTATTTTTAATAAAATAATATGCCTATAATTCATAAATTTATGGCGCTTAGTAATAAATAAATTACGAACTCATTTGCATTCCTAGCATTTGAATTTTGATGAAGTGCCGCGAGATATCGAAAACCTCATAGTCATATGATTTGTCATACTCGTAAGTTATATTATAATCATATATGTACTAAACCTTATGTTTATATTACATATTTTTATATTTATCTATCATATTAAAATTTCACAAAGTTTGTATATATACAACTCACCTAACACAAAAATTTTTTAGTGAATTATAAAAATATTTTTTTTTGTTTATTAATTTTTTAATTATATCTACTGTCGAAAAACTAATATTAAAATTTCGCACTAATAAAGAATACTCCATTCCTACAAAACATATAAAATAACTAGAAAATAAAAATTATTATTTGGTGAAAATATATTTTATACCTTGCTATTCATAAAATTTCATACTTCCTAGTTGTGTTACATGCACATTTTTAAATATAAACTGATTATCAGGCATGAAAAATTATAATTTTTTTATTCATTGTTTATGAATAGTAATCATTGTTTTGTTTTTTTCAAAACTTTATGCCAACGTTTTATATTCCACGACTAAATATTCATAAAAATTGATGCCTTATAGTCATGAATATTACAATAATATTATAAAAAGTGGTTATCGGGAATAAACATTTATAATTATGTTATACAAAACTTATGACCTGCAATCATAGCGTTATTTTTATCCGTGTACCCTACCGACTACTGAATTGTCGATTTCAAATTCGTTATTATTGGAAGCTCAGTCATAGTTATTTGACTTCGTTCTGTTTGATAGGTTTTTAGTTTAACGAAATCTACTAATTTGAATTAAATTTAACTGGATCTCCAAACATTTATTAGTAATCTCGCATCTTTAAATACTGAAATACCCATTTTACTGCAATTCAACCAACTGGTGCTTAATTAGTGGTTTATATTTTATTTTCATCTTATCCGTAAAGTTTAAATACCCATTTGCACCATATGCAGCTAAATACTAAAATTACATAGTGTTTTGTTATCGACATTTTTTTTACAAAATGTAAAAATTTGAGTCTAAAATTTAACAAAATTCACCATGGTAAAGAATAAAGAGGAAGAAACAATTTGTAACAAAGTTTAATTGATATGTGAAACGGAAAAATTAACTACACAGAATTTTTTTGCTAAACTAAACAATTTATTCATACAATAAAAAACATAAGTGACATCAGTAGAAATTGGACATGAAAAATTGTTATGCCTGATGATTAATAAATGGTCAAAGGTTGAAATAAAGTAAACTAATTTCGACCTTAAAAGCATGGGTTGATTTTTGAATAAGAAAAACTAAAATCAATTGATGGCATGTTTAAACATTGAGAAAAACCTGAAAACTATCTATTAAAAATTACAGTCTGTAATTTTAACTAATAGTAATATCAGTGATCGCAAATAAGTACGTGGCATGCAGACTTTTTAAATTTGCAAGTTTACCTAGCACTGCAAACACTGAATCTGTTTTCAAAACTAATTTTAAAAAAATCTATTTTGAAAACGTAAAAGTTAGGAAAAACTCGCATATATGTTCTTGACGAATATCTGTTCTAGAACTACACATGTATTTTGGCCATAAACGAATAATAAATAAAGGGAAATACAAGATAAAGATCTTTAAAACTATTCTTAATTGTTTTTGCATTAAAGAGCACTTACAAACAAAAACTACTCTTACTTATATACAAACAAAAAGATCAGTAACAGTTTAACGTTATTATTGCCAACATAAATGAGCTTAAATGACAAGTACGAACAAGCTTGCTTTCATTGGTAGTGTTCAGTCATGAAATTGATAAAGAATATCACAAGAATGTACGTCAACTTTTTTCTGCTAACTTCACTTCGTCGAATATTATTTCAAACTGAACCGAACAGCTAAAAGAAAAATAAATATGTTATTTTGGGCTTATATGCCAAACTATATACGTTACTTTTATTACAAGCTGAAGCATACATTTTATCAAGAACCGTTATTACAAACATTTAAGCAGTTATTACAAAATTTATTTTAATTTAAAATAAAACAAAACAAATAAAATATTTATTTAGAACAACTAAAGTCAAAAAATTTTGAAATGCAAAATCGAAAAAAAAATAAATTTTTTCATGATAAATGAGTGCGTTTAATACTATAACTTTAACTGACAGAAAAATCATGATTTTTTCTATTACATTACATTCCTAGTGTTCTATAGAGACGATGTGATGCAATACATCATCATTTTTTGTCAATTGCATAGTATTAAACGCACTTATTTCTCATAGAAAACAAATATTTTGTCTGTGCGGTTTTATATACCAAAATTTTGAATTTAGGTGACAATAATAGCTATTTATTTGTTAAGGGCGTAAAGTAGGTCTTTTTTGCTTGAGAGTGAAATTGTGGCTAGAGGCGTTAGCCGAGGACGACAAATACTCGAAAGCAAAAAAGATACTTTATGCCCGAATTACATACAAGATTTTTTTTACGAGTAAGATTCTGCGTTTTGCATAAGAGAGAATCCTGGTTATGGTTGTGACACAAAGTACAGCTTTACCAGGTAATTACAGTTACTTTGACTTATGAAAAATTTTTGGGGCTTAGCATTCACCTAAAGGTACAATTATAGAACCTTCACTTCATCACATTTACTATTGTATACTTGTTGCAAAAAAATAGTTTGCTGTTGTTACGGTTGTGACACAATTGGTGATATATTTTTTTTCTTTCGATGATCATTTCACGTTTTGTGCCCCTTTCAGAAAAATACCAAAATGAAAAAAGTGTAATTGTCACAACAGATATAGATTTAACTATTTAGAGTTGAATTCATAAATTTTTCTCTCTTCGTCACTTAGAAAAAAAATATTTAAAAGTTGTTACGCTTGAGACAGGTGCGTTACAGTTGTGACATTACGGTTAAGAGCATTTATCATAGAGTTTATGTAATCTACAAGCGAGAAACTTTCAAGCAAGAAAAAACAAATGAATTGGCATTATTTTTATTATGAACAAAAGTATACAGTGAATTCTCGTTACAACGAATATTCATTTTAACATTTATTTCGTTTGCTTTTCCCGTTATGAATTATGTTAACTTACATAATTTCTAACGAATTTCAATTACAATACTGATATATTACATTGTTATGGAAGCACTAAATTTAAAAACTTATTATCTTTGAAATACAGTTTTCCCCGAGCTTCTGTAGGGATCGGCAAATAGCATTTATTCTGTTCTATTCCAACATCAGTGTCTAAATCAGGTGTGCCCAACGCGTCGATCGCGATCGACTGGTCGATCGCAAAAAAAATTTTGGTCGATCGCGAGAAGTTTTTTTTCCATATGAATATTTTTGTTGAAATCTAGTATATTTAGTTTTAGTTCAGGCCTGGATTTGCTATAGGTTGTTTTTCTGTCGAAAGAATCTTTTCTGTTGTCAGAATCGACATCATCCAACACAATTTTGATCGAAATTTCTGTCGATTGATTTAAATCTTCGACAGAGTTTTTCAAAGGTTTCATTCACTTAAATTCTGTCCACAGAATTCTGTTGATAGAATTCTGTCAACAAAAATTTTGAAATTTGTTATTTTAATGTTGGAAGAATAGCCTACTTTGATTAGTTGTTTTTATTTATGTTATATTCGTAATTCGTATAAAAATAATATTTTTGATGCAATATAAGTGTTTTAACTTTTTATTTTTACATCAAACATGGTTTCGAATAAAACTTAATTCAATGCAGAAACATTTTATTAAATAACTATTTATTTGTTCCTGCATTTTTATATACTTTCTATTACGGATACAATTTTATCAATGGCCATGGGGCAAAATTAGATTTTGAAAAACACGATAGCACTCATTTTACCAAAACGATGCAGTTTGTATTTTTATCAACCGTAAAGAATTAAAGCTAACGAGTTAACTATATGTTTCGTTACTGCGGAGAGGCCGAACGGCGATGGGTTCGATAACTGAAGTGCGTCAAAAAACAGTGTTGCATAATATTTAGCTTAAAAATGTATATTTTGAGTGATAATAATTAGTTAGCTTTGAATGTGGGATCTCGTTGATGCTTGGCATCTGTAGGTGAAACAAGGAGCTTGATCATTAAATTATAAGTATGTCAAAAATATCTTCAAATAAGTAAAAAGAATGATTTTCATACATTTTGCTAACTAATTAAAAAAAAACATATGGGAAACACTTTTGACTAGTAACAAAGAGCAACGTCTAAAATTTAAATGTGCCTTCATTTTGCTGCAAAGTCTTCAATTGAAGAACATGTTTCTGAGTGAATTCAGATTCAGCTACTCCCAAATAATATAAACAGTTGGAATATGTCAGGTTATTGCATGCTAGATATCGCTAATTATAGAAGTATTGTGGATCAATAGGAATTTAAGATAGAAATTTCGGTTGGCAAACATTAGGTTGTTTCAGTTGTAGTTATTGAAAAAAAAATCGTTTAGCTAAATGTAAAGGTTTTCTGAATAGTTTTCTCGACTAATAAGTAACAGTTGGAAAATGCTAGGTATTGGAAGATTAAATTTTATTTTTCGAATTTAACAGACGAAATGAAGTTAAATATGGAAATGTGTGAATACCAACAATTTAGTAATATTTTGGAGAGCATTTTCCTGCAATTTAAACAAAGATTTGTAGACTCCAACTCCTTCATTTTTAACTTCACCATTTTCTAAAATAAATATAGAAAATATGGAGGGCTCTGCTAATCGGAAAAACATTTAGTATGGATGTAGGTAGCTTAGAAATGCAATTAACTGAATTACAAAGCGACATTGGCTTGAAATCGCGTGATAAATTTGATATATGGAACAATATTTTCAATGAAAAATATCCACTTTTAAAAGATGTCTATCTTAAAATAAATTCATTTTTCATTATGCAAAATTTAAATACCGTCCACGTAGGACTGAAAATTCTCTTGATGATTTAGTATTTTTGAATGGATTTAAATGTTCATGTATAAAGAAATGTTCGATCTTGTTTAACATAAAACCAAAACAGGAAAAAATAATGAGAGCAGCCCTTAAAAATACAATTAAATATTTATTTTTTTATAAACTGAATACTTTAATTTTCAATTTTCTTTTCGGTATTCGATAAAAAACATTAATTATTGAAAATATAGTAATAGTTTGTAGTATACTATAAACAAAGCTTATGTGATCATTAGGGGAGAATTTCGGAGCATACATTTTGTGGTTTGAATGTGTAACAAACAAGTTAAATTTAACTAATAATTAGCTAAAATATAAAATAACATTTACACTTATTTAACTTAAAACTTGGTTAAATTATAGTTAAACTTAATCACATATTAGCCAGCATATTACATAAAAATTACATAAAAATTTAACCAATATTTTTATGGAAAAAGTACGACACTTAGGTTAAATTTAACCTTTTATTATACATAAATTTAGGTTAAATGAGAATGTTCACTAAAATTTTGTACAGATAATATCAACCTATATTGAAGCTAAAATCCACCTATTGTGTTAGCTGGGATTCAACCCTCTTGGTTGAGTTTTCGATCTAATATTTGGTTTAAGAAATACTACTTGGTTTTCTGTTAAACCAGGTGGTTTTTCTTTTTTTTTCATTCTGCTTTTCCATTTTCTTTGCTGCTATCTCTTAATAGTTTTTCACCTCTAGGAATATATTATTCGCATGTGCTTGAATTTCTGTTGGGCTTTTTAAGTTATTTTGATTAAATATAACTTCATTTGGCGTGAAGCCTGTGGCTGAATGTACAGAATTATTGTAAAGTGCAACCGACAATTCTATGGCAGCTGAAGTATTTGGAGTTACAAGTTTTTCCTTGTTTGTGTTGAATATCTCTATAATTGTTGCATGCATCTTCTTAATCTGTCCATTAGATTCTGAGGAGGATGCATATTCTCTTTTAACGTGAAGTTTATTTAGATATTCTTTGAATTGTGCTGATTGAAAAGTGGTTTCGTGATCAGAAATTATAGTGTTCGGAATTCTGAAAAGTGTAAAGTATCTATTTAGAGCGTTGGTAATATCAACTAGATTTTTTGTGTTAATTTGAATCATTTGAAGGTGTTTGGAGAATGAATTTATTACCGATAAGAAAATATTTTTTTTCTCCGATAGACAGCAAATATAAATTTTGCAGACTTATTTCAGTCAGCAAAGTGGCACTTTTCCTGCCTAGGCAGCAAAGTACTTGCAAAATAATTAGACTTCATAGAAATAAACAGATATTGCGATTAAAAAAAAAATTTTTTTAATCGATTTTTTTTTTAATTTTTAAAATTTTGCTTTATTTTTAAAGTAATAATTATTAAATTACATATCATTGTAATTAATCGGAGAAAAAATTATATGTTCAACTCGGCAGCAAGGTAGATTGACTGCCTTGGCTGAATTCCTAGCCTCGCTCGCTCGGCTATGAACTATCAGCCGCGGCAGTCAATCTACTACTTTGCTGCCTAGTTAAACAAATAACTATTATTTATGCTAAAGATATCAATTCGCTCTAATGGTTTTTTTGTAATAGGTCTTGCCGATATTTTTATGTTATATGGTTTGCGATCATATTTATGTGAATTGCATATATTACAAGCGTTTATGTGATTTCTTATTTTGTTAAGCATTTTTGGGAAAAAATACGATCTCCTTAGTTGGCTCTCTACCTCTTTTATTCCGCGATGTGCTCTCTCATGTTCTTTGACTATAATTGTGTCTTGTCTATTTTCATTCATTACATTTTCAACAATTTTTGTGACGAAAACAAAATGACCTCGTTGTGAAAAATTTTTTCTAAATGATTCCTGTATTAATCCGTATAAATTTTTTGGAGCTAGGATAGCGGATTGTTTACCGTTGTGATATTTTTTAAAAAATTCAGTTATATTGTTTTCTTCGAAAGCTGTTTTTGAAAAGATAATTCTTTTAAAATTTGGGAAAAAATCTTCCGTGATTATTGTATCTAGTCTATTTTGAAATTTTGAAAATTATTTGATTTCTGTAATAGTTAATTGGGCGATCTGCAAAATGAATAAACTAGTCATTCGACGTACTTGCGGAGTGAACAGTTTCTATTTCGTCCTAAGTGTAAGAATTTCTTTGAATTTCCTTAGATTCACGTGAAGTGTTTTCTGAGAATTCGTTCATGTGCACTTCGTTCAATTCATTATCTCTTGGAATTCTGCTCAATGCATCTGCCACTGCATTTGCTTTTCCCTCTTTGTATATTATGTCGTAATCGAAATTTTCTAACTCTAGTCTCCATCTTAAAATTTTGGAGTTTTTCTCTGATGTTTTGATAAAAATTAGCGGTTTATGATCCGTTACTAGTGTAAACTTATTACCGTACAGGTAGTGTTTGTATTTCTTCACGGCCCATATTATGGCTAATCCCTCTTTTTCAATTGTTGCACATTTAACTTCTGTTGAATTTAGTGTGCGAGATGCGAATGCAATAGGTCTTTCAATTTTGTTTTGGATCTGTGACAGAACTGCACCTAAAGCGTAATCTGAAGCGTCTGTTGTCAATATAAAGGGCTTTGAGAAATCTGGATAAGTTAATATCTGATCCGTCGCTATTGTAGTTTTTAATGTCTCAAATGATGAAATATATTCTGGGTCCGTCAAATTAATTGGTATGTCTTTTTTCAAATATTTGGTCATATTTCTCGAGATTTTAGAATAGTCCTTTATGAACCTCCTATAATACCCTGATAGTCCTAAAAACTGTTTGATTCCTTTTTGATTTTTGGGTAATGGCCAGTCCGAAATCTTTTTTATTTTGTCTTTGTTGGGTTTCACTCCTTCTGGTGTTATGACATGGCCTAAGAATTCGGTTTCTCTTTTGTGAAATTCACATTTGTCCAGTTGGATTTTGAGATTAAATTCTGAAAGTCTTTTTAAAACAATGCTTAAATTTTCTAGATGATTTTCAAAAGATTCCCCTACTATAACTATGTCATCCATGTATACGTGACAGATTCTACCAAGTAAACCCTGTAATACGTTTTTCATGGCACGTTGAAAAGTCGCCAGACCATTTTTCAGGCCAAAAGGAATTCGAAAAAACTCGAAGTGGCCTTTATCTGTCGAGAAAGCTGTTTTTAATTGCGATTTCTTTTCCATTGGTATTTGATGGAAACCGAATTTTAGATCGAGTGTGGTGAAATAATTTAATTATTTTTCAAATATTTTAGCTAAAACCGACAGAATTGCAATTGGTCTATAATTGTTAGGGTCTATCTTACTGCCTTTCTTTAATATGGGTTGAACGCTGGCCAGCTTCCTAAGAATCGGGAAAAATTCCGGTTTTATAAGATAAATAGAAAATTTTTGTTAAAATTGGAGCTAGTTGTCTAGCAAAGTTTTTAAGAATGAGGGGTGGAATACCGTCGGGGCCAGCGGATTTGTTGATATTGAGAGAAAGAAGCATTTTCCGTACAATGTTGCAACGAAAAATAATTGGTTTCATTTTCGTTACAACTGGGGGAATGAGTGTAGGAGAATGGGGAGTTCAACTATGTTTGAGTTCTCTGCGAAAATACGACCCAAAAGATCCGCTTTTTCTTTCGAGTCGCTCACGGGAATGTCATTCAGAACTAAGGTTGGAATAGAGGATCGAGTAAAATTTCTCTGGACTGATTTAACTGCCTGAAAGAAACTACGTGAGCCAGATGGGTGCTCGGTGAATTTCTTTGCTTTCTTCTGGATAAACGCTTCTTTGTCCAAGTCTATTTTGAATTTACTAATATTTCTGGCTTTCTTATAGGCGCTATGTGTTTAAGGTGTTTTATTAGCGTTATACGTCTTGAATGCTTTGCGTTTATTTCTCACTGCCTCATCAACATCCCGTGTGAACCAAGGCTCAGTTTTAGGAGTGATTAATCGATTTGGAATAAACCGCCGCATTCCTTCTTTTATGATTTCAGAAATTCTTATTGCCGATGTGCTAGGATCTTGCTCAACACAACAAATAGTTTTCCAAGGTGTTTCATCATAAAAGTTTCTCAGTCCCTCCCAGTCAGCGCGTTTATAGTTCCAAACCCGACGAGGATTTGCTTTAATTTTTGTCGGTGATGTAAATTGCACTATTGCTGATATTAGTAAATGGTCCGATGTTCCGAGGGGTTTTTCAACTTTTGTCTTCGTAGTATCTGGTTCGTTTGTCAAAAACAGATCCAGCAAATTATTGTTATGATGTGGATTGTCTGCGATTCTAGTGGGACATTCTCTCATTTGCGTCAAACCGTGATAATCTGCAAGTATCCGTTCGGCTTGCCTTCCTACGTCGTCAGTGCGCGATGAATACTTAAGTCATTCTTTATTATGAATATTAAAGTCTCCAAGAATGACCAGTCTTGCTTTGGGGTAGTCCGTGGTAATTCTGTCTAGATTAGCCGATATTTTATCGAAAAAGGGACATCCTGCGGGAGAATCTGGGGATCTGTATAATCCTATTATAAACATAGTTTCATCAACACCTGAGATCTTCAGTGCTATAGAATTATGGTGCTTAGAGTTCAACTCGTAAGCCTTAATTCTCATACATGAAAGTGAATCTCGAACAAATACACAGACACCATGCTTGTTATAAAAGGAATGTTCCAATTCGTAACTAGGTATCCGGTATTTATCGAGATCCAATTTCGATGCTTTGCCACTAACAATTGTTTCGGTAAGAAACAATGTGTCAGGTTTATTTTTTTCGATGTAGTGATGAGCCTCGTTTAGATTCGAATTGAGACCTCTTATGTTGGTGAAGTCAATGCTAAGTTGTTGGTTTACTCTGCTGCCTTTTTGTTGAGACAAAGACTTACCCTTTGACGTTGCAGGTATAGATACTGAAATTCGGCCAGGCCTAAATTTCAACACTACACAGTACAAAAGTAACTGGGTATCTCTGTCACAAAAACACGATAGCAGGTTTCATGTAACAGTAGCTCGATAAGTGAAAAGCAAAAAAAAATGGGGACACAAAAGACACTAACAAAATTGAAGAGTACAAATAAAGGGTTAAATTTGAAATTTCCACCAACAACTAAAACGAAATTTTACCTTTCCTGTTACCAAGCAATATTAAACAAATTTATGCTTTAAAATAATAAATACATTTATTACATCAAAGCAATAAAAGGTAAAATTTTACCTGCTTATCTGGTAACGGCAAATATAAAATACCAAATAATTATCTAACAAAAAAAGAACAATCTCACCAATTATATAATTGTACGCCTCCGTTCTTCAACAATTTTATTTTCATAAACACAAACACTATAACATACACTTTTTTTTTTTCTATTTTCAACTATTATTTTTTTTTTGTATATTTTTCTATAAAATTTAGGATACAACCTTATTCGATGGTTTGTGTATTATTGTTATAAATTATGTATAAATATTATTTTAAATGATGATCTAACCGCTAAACTTTTCATTCAATCTTTACAACATTTCCGCTAACCGTGAACTTTTGGGACACATTGATCAAAGTGGTGGGGCGTCCAACTGTTGATTTTCACACTTTGTTATTATCCGCATGGAGGGATCAGTTTTTATTGTTTTGAAGTTTATTTTTTATTTTTGATCTACGGGTGTGAAAACCCCGTGTACTCCAGTCCCTGCTATTGACGTACGAGTTAACGTGAGATATCACATTCCACTGGCAATAGCAGTGAGATATCACTAGCCAAGGTGACATCTTAGGGCAGATGAACTGTATTCAGTCAACGGTAGCACCCTCAATCTTAGCTGTGAAATAGTCCTTGATGATGAGACGCTATTGCTTCCTTGAAGAAACGACCCTTCATATAACTATGTGTGGGCTTTAATCTTCAAGAAAGACGGTGCGTCACAGGATCATGGAATATGCAACCGGTTGGATTATTGGCAACTACATTTTTGTTTTGTTTCAGCAAATTTTTGTAAACATTTGCTATTTGCTTTTTAATTTACTTTTATTTTCTCTATTCTATCATAAAAGATTGACCTATGTCATATTTTGTCAGTGATAGGGTTTTTTGTTTAGTTATCCATCCTTTAACAAAAAATATAAAAAAATACAAAAAAAAGAAAGATTAACGTCCATCAACACCTCTGAACGTATAGTAGAATTTTTTGCCAGCGAACACTGGCACACGATTTGTTTGTTATGCGCATATTGTTTGCACATGCGCGGAATATTCAGTGTCTCGATTAAAATATTAAAAAAAACTATTGAGGAAACTATCCCATTGAAATGGACAAAAAAAACGCATAAAATTTATAAATTACTATTGAAATTCAGCCAATTATAATAGAAACCCAAAAACTAGTAGAAATATTAATGATTTTGTAGGAAATATAACAAAATTTTGATAATTAAAAATAATTATAATAAAAATAACGACCCCTATGTAAACAAATATCATAACAAACAAATGGTATGAACTAGAAGTAGAAATGTAACTAATATAATTGTTTTGAAAACAAATTTATCCCAAAATAAATAATACATCTCTGTTTTACTTTTTGTTTCATCTTTTATCTCTTGCTGCGTGCCATCTGTCAAAAATTCGCTGGCAAAAAAATTCTTCTATTTGTTGTTGTGGGACCTTGGTCTTAAAAGGTTTTTATGTGTTATTGTGACACATATTGTAATTCTTACTACACAACACATTTTATTAAAAATAAAAAAAAGTTTATTGGGTGCATACAGACATCGTTCATTAATCAATTTTGAAGACACTTTGACAAAAGATGGAGACTTGAATGAGAAATAACTGATTAATTATTGAAGTAAAACTTCTTTAGGCGCGTTATGAGAATTTTGCAACGGAAGTAACAATTTGAACAGATATACAATTCCCAAAAAACGAAAGTAGAAATTTAAACAATAATGAAATAAAAAAGAAATTAGAAGTAAAAAGGGCAAACGAATATTATGTTCGGCAAGTATGCGATAAAATTCGATTATGTGTATTATATTTTTATACGCTTATTCCGTATCGTACTAAATGTTATATGAGTTGGACGTGTCGATTTTAGATTTAAATATCTAATAATATAATATTCGTAATATTTTATTGAGTTTCGTAATTTTTAAATTTATATTTTGAATTGTTTTAGTTTTTATTTGGATAATTTAAATTGTATTCTATTTGGATTGATTTCGAAAGGGACCCATAGTTTTCTATGATGTGAAAAATACCGTTTTTCAGATAATTGGAAAAACCCGTATTTTTATGTATTTTAGGCGATTTCGTCAAAACATCTTAATCTGTTTGGATAGTTTGAGTTGTATTATATTGCTATAGATTTCGATGTGGTCGTATATAATTCTCTATGACTAAAAATATGCCGTTTTTTCAAAAGTTTATTTTTAAATAAAAATATTTGTTTTGATTAAATATGTTTTGTTAAATAGAAAAATGAGTGCGTGTAATCTTTGCACGCGGTTGAAATAAATTTCTTTGGCTACTGTGGCAGGTATTAATAAAAAGATTAGAGTTGCATTGCTTGATAATATAATTTACTGCATGTGTAATAAAAAGCAATATTTACATAATGTATTACAAAGTCAATTCAATTAGTATCATATAATTGAAATATGAAATTAGAGGTTTATGACAAATTTACTAAATTTATTGAAAAACTGTATCAATTTTTGTACCAAATCTTGTTGTTAAATTAAGTGGACATGTATTCATCGTGAAATTTAATTTAGTATACGTCTTAAAACTTTGTAAAACATGTAAATATGGCTTTTAATTACACATTGTTGTAAATTATATTATCAAGAATATTAGAAAGAAACTCTAAATTTCAATATGACATATCTATTTTATTTTATATTTAATATTTTTAGTAATACCTGCTGCAGTGGCCAAAGAATTTTTATTTCAACAGCGTGTAAAGATTTCGCACTTCCTTTTTTGGTTGATATTGGGATAAGTGGTTGGAGGGTCTCCCGAGCACCTATTTATTTGAAAATTTAATAACATCAGTTCCTGATAATTGATTTTGATTAAACTTGGTATATATATGCTTAGAGTTTGATTTGTAACAGTTCTGCATTTCAACTGCCGGCTTGTTACTTTCGATAAATTTTTTTTTACCTTTTCTATTCGTACAACAGAATTTATATCTGTTGGGATGCTACAGCTTTCTTTATTGTTTTTATTATTTGAACAACGCGAAATTTATAACATCAGTTAGCCATTAATTGAAATATTTGATGGATATTAGCTCACTACATATCCAGAACATTGTGTTTCCAGAGCTGTGGGGAAGTTACCCTATACATCAGCATCGTAATATTTTTTAGGTAAACTAATTGGTAAGCTATCCAGTTCTCTTTGTACACAAATCTGTCTGGGCAAGAAAAAGACACCTACCTATTTCTAGTGAACATCTTGGAGCTTGAACTTTTTGTTCATGATTCATAATAATTCGTTCATGATTGAAGTTAAATTTTACACTGTTTGATGACTTTAAATGAATTTGACCAAATGTGGCTCTATTTTCAATATTTCCAGAAGTAATCCCATCTTTTTTCATATTTAATTTACGTGTAATTTATGTGTATTAGGGGTTAGTTATTTAAAAAAACATACTATCGTAATGTTTGTTATTCATTTCCCTTCTTTACATAATTGTATTGATTTTATTCAACATAGTAACATTAATACTTATGAAATAAAGTCTCGTATTTAATAATTATTTAACTTTACATTTTTAATTTCAGAAACAAACAACCACTTCATTTAATTAATTAATATACTTTTATGGGGTCCTTACACCCTTAATCAGATTACAATAATTTCAAATGGTAATTTGTTTGCAATTTGTTGTTATTTAACAATAGTTTATAAGTATCATTAAATGTCAATCAACCGAATGAACACAATTAATATTCGAAAACAAAATCGTTTTATTTTTATTATTTTCAGTTTTAATTTAAGTGTGAAAATCGATAAACAAATCACAAAACTGCATACAGATATTTTATTGCCATGTTTACATTATCCCATTATTATAACAACGCCAATGTATAAAATTAATCAAAAAGAAAAATTCAAAATCTTTTGAAACTTTTTGAATTTAATAGACACTCTTCACAATGTTTCCAATAATCTTTTACAATTTACTTAATTGCATATCCATTTCTATAGTTAAAACTTAAAAATTTCAACTTCATGGATTTGTAATTTATCGCATAATTAGATTACATAAAAAAATTGAATTTCTGAACATAAAAAAAAGAATAAACTTTGGCGATTCTTTATTTTAACATCTTCAGTTTGGACTTAACCCAAAAAAATTATGTTACTAATGTAGAAAAAGTGTTCACGCTTTGCTTTAATAGTTTTGAAATGTTAAAAGTTTTAGGTATAAACTATAAAGGCTCGTGAGTTTCTAGAAATTACTTCATTTCTACCAAAAGTGTAAACGTTAACCACGTTTTCAGAAAGCATGTGTGGTCTAACACATCATCAGTTATAGTAAAGGCCCTATATGATTTTGCGAGAGTATCGATAGCAACAAACAAAATTATACCATAATTGCGACTTTGAAAATCTGAATAAACTCCGTTATACCTCACATTGTTGATTACAGATAGCTTTAGCTTCTTATTTCAGATGTCTGATTTTTAAAAATATTATAGAAATATGTAATAATATTTTATTAAAATATTTTGATCCAAACGGCCGTTATTACGATTTAATTTATTAGAGTTTTAAGACTCTGGCGCATTAATCACAACTAGAATTGATAACCGTGCAAAAAATTGTACTCTTTTAACGACCATGCTTGTACCGTGTTAAACAGAATTGTAAAATATGAAGGGGCTGAAATCTCACAGCTCTGAGATATCAAGACTTCGGTCTGGGTTAAACCTTTTGATATAGTTTTCGGCAAAAAACTTTTATGAGGACATGGTTTTTTTTAGTTTTGGGCAGCGATGTATATCAAACATAACTCTTTGTTAAAGAACAAGTATTTTTTTTTGCAATTCCGAATCACAATTCAACGTATTTCGATATTGTCAACTAGATCAAAAAGTGGGTTTTTTCCGCACTCTTTTATTTGCGGAAATTGTTTTATTTTTCCGCACTGTTTCATAGAAAATTATCTCAATGCTAAGTTGATAATAGAAATGTTTACTTATATTTTAATATGAATGTTAATTGTAAAAAATTTGGTTGCAGAATAATTTTGTTTAATTGTGTTTTCGGAATTGCAAAAAACGTTGTGTGCAGCTCGTTGCACAATTTGATTTTTTCCGCACTTGTCGTACTTTGTCCAACTTGAAATTATGACGCGTGCGGAAAAAATCAACTTTGTGCAACTAGATACACAAAGTACTATTAATCTCTGTTAAGAAATTTATTACAGAACTAACACGAAACATCAATACGATGCCGGAAAATTATGACAGATCATAAATTAACATAATTTAGTGAAAAGATGATACACTCGCAAACTACTCAAAAACCTCTCCATTTAGCGTTTCGAGAAAATAATACAAAATCACAAATTCAAATTTCTTTCAAAATTCCAAAAATATTGTCAAAATTAAATAAAATCAAACTTTTTTCAAAATTCTAAAAATATTCCAAAAATTATTACAAAATCAAAGATTAAACTTTTTTCAAAAATTCTGAAAATATTGCAAAAATTATACAAAATCAAAAATTGAAACTTTTTTCAAAATTCCAAAAATATTCCAAAAATTAGAATAAAATCAAATATTTAAACTTTTTCTAAATTCTAATAATATTCCGAAAATTCTTAAAAATTCAAAAATTGAAACTTTTTCCAAAATTCTAAAAATATATATAAAATTAAAAATTTTTTTTTTTCAAAATTCTAAAAATATTCCGAAAATTGGAATAAAATCAAATATTTTAACTTTTTCTAAATTCTAATAATATTTCAAAAATTCTTAAAAATTCCAAAATTCAAACTTTTTCCCAAACTCTAAAAATATTGCAAAAATTATAACAACATCAAAAATTGAAACTTTTTCCAAAATTATAAAAATTATAATAAAATCAAAAATTTTTCAAAATTCTAAAAATATTCCAAAAATTCTTACAAAATCAAAAATTGAAACTTTTTCAAAATTCCAAAAATATTCAAAAACTATAACAAATTCAAAAATGTCCATGTCCAATTTCATTTCATGTTTATAAATCCTATATTCGTCCCTGTATGAAGTACTGTTGTCAAGTTTGGGGTGCTGCTTCCGTTTCCATCTTGGCCCTCTTGGACTCTGTTCAAAAGCGGGCTATACGAATTGTGGGTGATCGAGATTTGACATCAAAACTTGATTCCCTACAACATCGTCGCACTGTTGCTGACCTCGTTGTTTTTTACAAATATCGTCATCAACACTGCACAGATGAAATCAGCAGCATCATGCCTCAAACTTCTTCTTACCCCCGTTCCACTCGGCAATCGGCTAGCGCAGCCAGTCAAACGGTCGAGATCACGCGCTGTCATACTGGCAGATCGCAGAAAAACTTCTTTGTCCCAACTGCATACAAATGGAATAGTTTTCCGGAATCCATAGTCTCGGGTGGTTTCAATCCGTAGAGGTTTAAAAAAGCGATCATCAACACCTTAGAGCGCAAGTTGTTGTGGGACCTACGTCTTAAAAGGTATTTATGTATTGTTGTGACACATATTGTAAAGCCTATAACACAACACTTTTTATTTAAAAAAAAAATTACATACTCTCTACTTCAAGTCTTAAAAAAAATTCATCACCACCCCAACCCATCTTATGGAAAAAATATACAACGAGAACGCACTAATACCACTAGAGAGTAGCACATATTACATGTCACCCATCAGTTTAATCAACCCCGACTCTTTTTCCTTACTACAAACGATTAACAACTAAAACATAAAAACCTTTAAAGGCCAAGGTTCCATAACAACATGCGTTCTAAGATGTGTAAACGCATTACTTTTGTTTTGTATAAAATTTGTCGTTTAACATAATGAAATATATGTATATGTTTCGAGTTCGTTGTTGCTTAAGATTGCTCGATTCTAATCCCCTCAATAACTCAAAAATTTTTATTATGTTTCTGTGTACTTTTTCACATATGTGTAAAAATACAGAGTTGACGTTAAAAGGCAAAATCATGCGTTACATTAGATATATAAAAGAAAAGTAGAATTCGTATTCTTAATACGAGCAGGCAGAAATTACAATGATGAAATCAATAAACGAAATGTTACAAAAATAATCATTGTGGCTCAATTCTGTTTCGCCATTATATTATCAATTTTATTATAAAATGTCTACAGATTTAATTCATGTCATAAAGAACTATTAGATGCTTTTGTACAAATATCTCAATACAAATTTATATTTATTTCACTTTAATTTTTTAAATATAAATAAATAAGCTTACAATAAACCTATATACCTATAAACCTATATACCTATAAACCAAGTAGAAAAATAAAACTAAAGATTCACTTCATGCGATTCAAAGATATAATATACAATTTGTTCTTATATATGCGAAAGGTTTCAATATTTTCGTTAGACTATTTTCACTCTGAGCATTTAATCACTCAACCTGAAAATATAAATAATTCCATCAAAAGCATTTATAAATATTCAAAGCGCACAGAACAGAAGAAGATGACGAAATATGTATGGCAGGCAGTACATAACAACTATACAAATAAACAAAAACAACTATAAACAATATACGTACAAATGTACAATTTAAAGTTGTTTTTCTTGCCTAAAGTTTTTAGAGAATGAGTTACGACCAAATTAACAGTTTTTTTAAATTTAAGATACTTATACAAAGTGATTTCGGTAACCGGGCAGGTTTGGGCTACTGTACGTTTTTCAAGAAATTGAAAGCATGTGCCTAGACAACTTCGAACTCGGCAAACATGGTTATAACAAATTATGAATGGTTTTTAAATGGTTGACAAATAATAATAATACGAATGAAAAATACATACAATACAATAAATAATACGGAACAAAATTTGAATTGTGACGTTTAATCGACCACATTGTAGCAATTACATTCTCACCTTTGACAATTAAAGTTAAATATAATTACGAATGAAATCAAATTTTAATTTCGATACAATTTTTTTTAATTTAATTACTATATCAACGATTTCCCATAACTATGAAAATGTATAAATAAATGTTACGCAAATAAAAGTTTTATTTGAAGAAAAATTTATCCTTTCAGTTCATTTATTTATACTATTTTATTTTTTCGTGCTTAAACCATAAAGTTTATTTTTATTTATTGGAAACGAAATTCCTATAAACTTATAAAGGAAATTCTTTGTAAAGGAAAACGTTTTTCAATTGAAAAATAACAAAATAAATAAGATTGTGCAATTTTTCCTATATTATTATTATTATTAATTTTATTATAATTTAAAATTCAACAACAAGCTAAACATGAAAAGACCTGCCAACGGATTTCAAGAAAAACAACGAAAAGAAAAATAATAAGAAAATTATTTGACTCGATTTTATCAGAATAAAAAACAAGAACTACTTAAATCCAAAACAAATGATGGCTGCTTGCTTTTAGGTAGATTTCATATAAAAATCTACCTATTGCAATGGGCTTCATCTCGGAATTTCGGAAAAATTTTTGTGCCAAACGACTATATATGATAAGCGGAGACGAAAAAACAAAAAAAAAAAATTTATATATATATAACAGGTCGTTCAATAAGTCCGTAGGATAAGTAAGAAAAAAACAACATTTTGACAAAACTCGATTTTTTTATTCAACATAGTTGCCTTCGAGGGCGATACAACGAGTATAGCGATTTTCCAACTTTTCTATACCACTTTTATAGTACGATTTCTCTTTCTCGTCAAAATAGGCCTCAGTTTCAGCGATTACTTCATCATTGGACTTAAATTTCTTTCCAGCAAGCATTCTCTTGAGATCTGAAAACAGGAAAAAGTCGCTGGGGGCTAAATCTGGAGAATATGGTGGGTGGGTAAGCAATTCAAAGCCCAATTCATTCAATTTTGCCATCGTTTTCATCGATCTGTGACACGGTGCATTATCTTGGTGAAACAACACTTTTTTCTTTTGCAAATGTGGCCGTTTCTTTGCGATTTCAGCCTTCAATCGATCCAAAAGTTCACAGTAATACTCGCTGTTGATGGTGGTTCCTATTTGGAGATAGTCGATGAATATTATTCCGTTCGTATCCCAAAATACAGACGCCATCACCTTACCGGCCGACTGTTGCGTCTTTGCTCGCTTTGGATTCGGTTCGTCGACTGCTGTCCACTCAGCTGACTGTCTTTTGGATTCTGGTGTGTAATTGTGAAGCCATGTCTCATCCATTGTCACATATATACGATAGAATTCCTTTTATTGCGGTTTAACAGTGCCAAAGACTCCTCCGAAGCATCGATTCGTTGTTGTTTTTGGTCGACTGTGAGCTCACGCGGCACCCAATTTGCACAGAGCTTTCGCATACCCAAATGTTCATGTAAAATGGTAAAAACACTACCATCTGCTACCTTTACAATGTCAGCTATTTCGTGCACCTTCAATTTGCGATCGTTCATAACCAATTTGTGGATTTTTTTTATGTTTTCTGGAATAACAGCCTCATTTGGGCGTCCACTGCGCTCTGCATCTTTTGTGCTGGTACGACCACATTTAAATTCAGCCATCCACTTCTCTACCATTTGTCTCGATGGAGCAGAGTTTGGATAATGTTTATCAAGCCATTGTTTGGTTTCCACTGTATTTTTTTCCATCAAAAAAAAATGCTTTATTAAAATTCGAAATTCACTTTTTTCCATTTTTTTTCAAAAACAAAAGTTGCTTCACACAAAATGCTATAACTCACGAATAAATAGTCAGATTGCTGTCAAATTTATACACGTATCGTTTGAAGGCTAGTACTAAATAAAAATCATATGGAAAAAATTCTAGTAACGCCATCTATGTGTCATCCTACGGACTTATTGAATGACCTAGTATATATATATATATATATATATATATATATATATATATACATATATATATATATATATATATATTAGAGTGGTCGTTAAAAACTAAATTTTCCGAGACGCCCCCTAGAAAAATTCTTTGGGGTCAAAAAACCACAACGGCATTATTTTTTTTTTTTTTAAATCAAAATAACACGTGCCGCAAAATCGTTGAAGTTGATTTTTTGAAAAATTCGTAGGTTTTTTCAAATATCTCATAAAATATGCAGATGTCAAAAAAAATCACATAACCATTTTTGTAGGAAATTCAATTCTCTACAAAAAAGGTGCATGTCATTTTTTCCCGAAAACGTATAGTTCTCATGATATTTTAAAAATGAACTTGTAAGTTTTCGTAATTTTTAAAAAACATAAGAAATACAGATGACGAAAAACTCCTAATTTACTTCTTATGCTATAGAATGAAATGTATAAAAAAATAATCGTGACAAAAAAAATCAAAATTAGTACTTTTTCGTCGAAATTTTCATCATTTGGTTTTACGAGTTTCGAAGAATTTCAAGTTTTATTTCAAAATATCATCAGAAATATAAGTTTTAGGAAAAAAATGACTTGGACCTTTTTTGTAGAAAATTAAATTTCCTGCAAAAATGATTAAGTGATTTTTTTTGACAACTGCATATTTTATGAGATATTAACAATTTTATCAAAAAATAAACTTCGATGATTTTGCGGCACGTGTTCTTTTCACTTAAAAAAAAAAAAAATAAGGCCGTTATGGTTTTTTGACCACAAAGAATTTTTCTGGGGGGCGTCTCGGAAAATTTAGTTTTTAACGACCAGTCTAATATATATATATATATATATATTATATATATATATATATATATATATATATATATATATATATATATATATATATATATATATATATATATATATATATATATATATATATATATATATATATATATATATATATATATATATATATATATATATATATATATATATATAATATATACGGGGCATTCTTTGCAACTCGGAGACCCCATGCTATCTAGAACTGGTTAAAGATTTTCGAAAGTTTTATGGGCAGAAGTTTTAGCTTACTGTTTCTAGTTTCTAATGCCGTATGCCCCTTTTTGAAATTCAAAATGGCGAAATCAATATGGTGGCTGGAAGCCACGAAGAGCAGTGATCTTAATGTAAGAAGCATTATAACAGCAACATTTGTCTTGGTATGATATTGTTTTATGTCCACCCGATTGCTTTGATGATCGTTCAACACGAATCCTTTGTTAGATTTTCGAAATTTAAAATGGCGGATCCAAGATGGCCGACCGGAAAATTGAAAAAAATTTTTATTAAATTTAATTCGTTTGACTTTTGGAGGTGTCAGTGACGAATCTAGTGTCATATTTTATGATTTTAAAATGGCGGATAAAATGTGGCCCTCAGTGGCGTCAGTGACGCTCACAATATTCGATTTTTTGTCTCGCCCACAAACTTGTGAATTTTGTAGGAAAATGGGTGCGGTGTTACTGAAAAAAAAATATGATTTTGCTAGAATTTTTACCATAGATTATAATAACAATATTTTAAAAATTTTTGGTGGTGGTTCTCACCCTTATTTTAAGGGTTAAAAGTTTAAAATCGGGATTTCAAGAAATATGCCAATATTTTTTTAAATTTTTTTTTAAACTTTTTCTCTCTTTTATCTACTTTCGATTAACTTTTGTTTTGTAATTGGCATCGACCAGGAACTGGCCCAAAGCAAGACGAAAACGGGAAAAGGCGTAGTTTTAGCGTATTTTCTCTTTCTATGCGCTAATAAATGGTAAAAGAATAGTACATTCTAAGATTGAAATTTTTTTAAAACAAAATGGCGGATCAAATATGGCGGCCAACTTTACAAAATTCGTTTAATTGTGAAATTTAAAAAATATCATCGTATTCTACATAAAATTTTAAGTCGAAAATGTATGTGATAAAAAGTTTTTTTAAGATCTTCTGTTATCGAGATAGAAATTCATGTTTCGTGTTAGTTTTGTAATAAACTTCTAAACAAAGATAAAATACTTGTACTTTTGCATAGAATTTTTTGTTCAATATACAATACATTTAATATACATCATTATTCTGTTCCAGATTGACGATTAATTTACATACACAGTAACCAATATATTTTTCATCTTTTTACAATTTTCTTACATAAAATTATAGTGTCTTTTGAAGTCAATTTTATTCTATTTTATTGTATATGAAAGGTGATGTCCAGTAGCTTTTGAATACCTTTTGATGAGTAGATCGTTTTTTTCCGATAGTGTAAGGCTGTGGCATTTTAGAATTTGTGGAACTGCTAGAGCTTCGCTGAATCTTTTTCGAAGTGATCTACTAACTTTATCATGTTCGACTTTACTGTAAAATAACGTTTTTATTGTTTTAAAGTGTTTTTGCCCCCAGTCCAGAAGTTTTTCGGGCCCCTAAAATCCCGATTTTAAGTTTTAACCCTTAAAATAAGGGTGAGAACCACCACCAAAATTTTTTAAAATATTGTTATTATAATCTATGGTAAAAATTCTAACAAAATCATATTTTTTTTTCAGTAACACCGCACCCATTTTCCTACAAAATTCACAAGTTTAAGGGGGAGTCAAAAAATCGAATATTGTGAGCGTCGCTGACGCCACTGAGGGCCACATTTTATCCGCCATTTTAAAATCATAAAATATGACACTAGATTCGTCCCTGACACCTCCAAAAGTCAAACGAATTAAATTTAATAAAAAATTTTTTTTCAATTTTCCGGTCGGCCATCTTGGATCCGCCATTTTAAATTTCGAAAATCTAACAGTGGATTCGTGTTGAGCGATCATCAAAGCAATCGGGTGGACATGAAACAATATCATACCAAGACAAATGTTGCTGTTATAATGCTTCTTACATTAAGATCACTGCTCTTCGTGGCTTCCAGCCACCATATTGATTTCGCCATTTTGAATTTCAAAAAGAGGCATACGGCATTAGAAACTAGAAACAGTAAGCTAAGATTTCTGCCCATAAAACTTTCGAAAATCTTTAACCAGTTCTATATAGCAGGGAGTCTCCGAGTTGCAAAGAATGCCCCATATATATATATATATATATATATATATATATATATATATATATATATATATATATATATATATATATATATATATATATATATATATATATATATATATATATATATATATATATATATATAAACGATATGAGATATAACGAAAACGACCGGCACTCTCACGGTCGCATTTGTTGAGGTAGATCAAAAAAATTTTCTGTACTTGTGTGTTCTAATAATATCTTGGACAAGTTCGTGAATCAGCAAAATCCGACACGTGGTTAAGAAACTAGAGGCTTTTTTCTGAAAAAAATTGATTTTTTAAAACCGTTATAACGGCCGTTTGGATACTAATATTTCAAAAAATTTAACAAATTTAGAATTTTTAGAATCTTTTTTATCAATTTGTTTTAAAAATCCTGAGTGAGCGGCTCCAACAAAAAAGTTTACAAAAAAAAACTTTTTTTTTAAACAACCGGCACTTTCACGGTCGCATTTATAAGGCCAGATCAAAAAACCTTTTCTAAAAATGTGCGTTTTATTAATATCTTGGACGAGTTCGTAAATCAGCCCAATCCAACACATGGTTAAGAAACTAGAAGCTTTATACTAGAAAAAAACTCTGTTTTTTAGATCCGTTATAACGGCCGTTTGGATTCTAATATTTTTAAAAACTTCATAAATTTAGAATCTTTGGAACCTTCTTAATCAGTTTTTTTCAAAAAAAAGACCTCTACAGTTGGAGGTTTCTGAGTGAGCGACTCCAACAAAAAGCTTGTAAAACACAAAATGCGTCTGAATCAACCGGCGCTCTCACGGTTACATTTGTAGAGCCAGATCAAAAAACCTTTCTTAAAAATGTGTGTTTTATTAATATCTTGGACAAGTTCGTAAATCAGAAAAATCTGACACATAGTTAAGGAACTATAGGCTTTATACTAGAAAAAAAAGTGGTTTTTTTAATCCGTTATAACGGCCGTTTGGATACTAATATTTTTAAAAACTTCATAAATTTAGAATTTCTGGAAACATTTTAATCCGTTTCTTATAAATATAGACCTCTGCAGTTAGAGGTTTTTGACTTGTTGGCTTTAACAAAAAAGTTTGCAACAATCCCCAACTACAATTACCAAAAACCTTATAACAGTCAATGTCAACCTTATAACAGTCAAAAAAATAAAAGATTTGAATACAAGAAATTAATTTTTTTTTCTTAGAAATAAACTATTTTGATATTTTGCAGTAATTGCACGACATATGATATAGAGTAGGTTTGTGTCATAAATTGTCACACACATGTTCTGTGGTAGATTTGATATTTCTTTGTTGCAAAATTGGATAGATATAATTTTGCTTGTAGGTAGCTAATTTTCTTTTTAAAATTTGTTCGATATCTGTTTGAAATTAGCTTGTTTTGTTTAAACTAATCTAATACATCAGATTCTACTGGCACACAAAACTGTCTGATCTCGAAATCTACCTATTTCTAGCGGATATACGTGCCGCTTGGACTTTTTTACTTAAATTTAAATTATCTTCTCACTGTGGTTTGATTGTTTTTTGTTAGAAGTTAAATACTTTCTTTTTAGAAGTTAAGCACTTGTTGATATTTTGATAGAATAAAAAGATCAGTTGGAACGAATGCAGAGCTTTAGTGTCCATTGTGATTTAATTATGGTTGGTACAACCTGGGTGTTTTATATGAATGTATTAATTTACATACCTACTTTACATACAGGATGAAGCAGTTCATAATAATCTTAAAACCTAATTTTTAAACAAATAGTGTGTTTTTGAAATCGAACTGAACAACTTTATTCGTGGGACGTGGTGTAATATGTTTTATTCTCTTCCAATTAATAATATCAACTTTATTTGTATATTTTTTCCATAATAATAGTATGTATAATGGTATTGTTGTCTAACCTATTGTATAATGAAAATTATCCTATACAAAAATTACCATTATTCAATTGGTATGATTCAATTGGTGATTCAATGTTTTAATTGTATTAAAACTATTTTTCAAATTATAATCGCAATAGCTATGTTTTTTTTCTCAAAAATCAAATTAAGTTTAATTCTCTTATTTCTTTTAGATGTACGGATTGTACGGAAAGAAGGTTTTTTATCATCGGGGTTTTTTTTTTAGTCACAAATTTGATTTATCAATCAAAACAATAATGATTTATTGTTTTAATTGAAGAATACGTTTTTATTTTATATAATGCATAGTTCTTTGACAGAGAATAAAGTAGTGTAATCGATTCGGATTTAATGAATTTTATTCTCTCGCAAATTTGCTTGAGAATAAACTATCTCATTAAACACTAATTGCTAAAACTACTATTTTTAATAAATTGAGTTGTGTAGTATATAGTAAATAGAGTTTTCACAGCACACATTATAGTTCTTCATTAACGCTATATAAACTAACTTGAAGAGGACAGAACTTTGATTGATGTTGTCAATCCAGTAAATTAGCTAGTCATTCACGCTATTTGATCTAGTTGATAAAATATTCCAATCCCAAATTCACAGATGATTTTCCAATTAAAACAGTGTGTTTTCTTTTGATTAATTTATAATAATCGTATTACTTCGGTCTGAAAGACCTAAGTATTACATTCATGAGCTCAAAATGAAATTCTTACCCCCAATTTTTTGGCATTTCTCGACGTTTTAGGACCTACTGATTCTAAAAAAGCAAAAAAAAATGTATGTCTGTCTGTCGGCCGTCCGTCCGGCCGTCAGAACCTACGAAATCTAGAAAACCGCTGGACGGATTTCAAAATTTTTTTTCCAGAAATAGGTTTACCCAATGGAAAGAGCCGAAAGGGCGATGTTTTCGATAACTGTACCGGAAGTGTGTCAAAAATATCGTCAAGTGTGTCAAAACAAGGAAATTTGCATATTTTTGCTTAAAAAACGTTCATTTTAAGTGATTACGAGTAGGAACATTGTATTTGGAGAAATCTTGATGGTCGGGATTGGTATGTGAGACCAAAATCTAGATTACTGCATTATAAGTTTGTCAAAAAAATGTTGTCAAGTATGTCAAAAGGTAGATTTTTATTTATTTTTTTACCCAATTTTTTGGAAAAAAATAAAATTAATTATTTGTCTGAAATGAAATTTTATTATTATTATTGAGAATTATGGCATTATAAGTTTGTCAAAAAAATAATGTCAAGTGTGTCAAAAAATGATTTCATTTATTTTTTTAGCCAATTTTTGGAAAAAAATATAGCTGTTTTTATGACCTAAATGTAATTGAAAATGAAATTGGACATGGAAATTTTTGAATTTGTTATAGTTTTAGAAATATTTTTGGAACTTCGAAAAAAGTTTCAATTTTTGTTTTTCTAATAATTCTTGCAATATTTTTAGAATTTTGGAAAAGGTTTGAATTTTTAAGAATTTTTGGAACATTATTGGAATTTAGAAAAAGTTTAAATATTTAATTTTATTCTAATTTTTGGAATATTTTTGGAATTTAAAATAAAGTTTCAATTTTTGATTTTGTTATAATTTTTGCAATATTTTTAAAATTTTTGAAAAAAATTTTAATCTTTGATTTTGTTTTAATTTTTGGAATATTTTTAGAATTTTGAAAAAAGTTTGAATTTTATTTAATTTTTACAATATTTTTTGGAATTTTGAAAGAAATATGAATTTGTGATTTTGTAATATTTTCTCGAAACGCTAAATAAAGAGGTTTTTGAGTAGTTTGCTGAGTGTATCATCTTTTCACTAAATTATGTTAATTTATGATCTGTTATAATTTTCCGGCAACGTATTGATGTTTTGTGTTAGTTTTGTAATAAATTTCTAAACAGAGATAAAAAAATACTTATACTTTAACAAAGAGTTATCTTTGATATACACCGCTGCCCAAAACTAAAAACCATGTCCTCATAAAAGTTTTTTGAGAAACACTATATCAAATAAAAACCTTAACCCAGACCGAAGTCTTGATATCTCAGAGCTTGAGATTTCAGCACCTCCATATTTTACCATTTGAAATTTCTGACACACAACAATCAATATTTATTATAACAATTTTCAATCTCTTTTCATAACTATTTAGAGTACAGTTATAAATTATATTGTTTAAATTATTCAAACAATCCTTTTTTTTTTTTTTTTTTAAGAAAATGTGTTGTGTAATAGGGTTTAGAATATGTGTCACAACAACACATAAATACCTTTTAAGACCTAGGTCTAGACCTGGGTCCCACAACAACTGGCGTTCTGAGGTGTAGATTAACGCTTTTTTTAAACATCTGCGGGTTGAAGCCACCTGAGACTAAGTGTTCCGGCAAACTATTCCATTTGTACGCAGTTCGGACAAAGAAGTCTCTCTGCGATCTGCCAGTATGACAGCGCGGGATCTTTACCGTTTCACTGGTTGCGGCAGCCGATTGTCGAGTGGAACGGGGGTAAGAATAAGTTTGAGGCATGATGCCGCTGATTTCATCTGAGCACTGCTGATGACGATATTTGTAAAAAACAACGAGGTCAGCAACAGTGCGACGATGTTGTAGGGAATCAAGTTTTGATGTCAAAGTTCGATCACCTACAATTCGTATAGCTCGCTTTTGAACAGAGTCCAAGAGGGCCAAGATGGAAACAGAGGCAGCACCCCAAACTTGACAGCAGTACTCTATACAGGGACGAATATAGGACTTATAAACATGGAGCAATTGGTATGGAGTGAAAAATTTTTTGCATCTATTTCGGAGGCCGAGTTTTTTAGACGCGCTTTTTGCCATCGCCATTACATGATCGTTCCAGAGTAGGTCATTTGAAACTGTGACACCCAATAAACGAATGTTTTTACATTCACCTATTGGTTCATTCACCCTTGATTAACAAGATCAAACTTCTTTCAGAGATAAATGGAACCTTTAATATTTTCGAAGTTTATAAAACATAAATTCAGTTTACCATATTCGAGGCCATAGGCAAGTTTTCTATTATAATAGTTGAGTTTTTAATTCTTGTGTTCTATTGTGTTTTGGATATTTATTAGAACGTAACGAAACAAAAAACGCACATAGGTTTTAAATGTACATATATTATTTTTTTTATTTTGGATGAAGATGCAATAATAAGACTACTCAAAAGTATCATTTATTTTTTCGCAGATTTTAGGAGGATCGATTACATTGACTTAAAACTTAACCTTTCGGACTTTTAAAGACGCAAACTCATCAATTAAATCAGAACAGTCCAAGGACCGACTTATTTTATTTTCAATGGAAATTAAAGCTAATGCAGATATGCAATAAATAAATTTGGAAAAATTTCGATTAAAGAATTTGCTATTATATACTTCAAAATTTCCAGTGCATCTTTCGATTCCGCCGAAGCATCCATTCATAAAAATGTATTTATTTCCGAGTATAACTCTTCATGGTTCACGTCCGATTCTTCTGTACTAGGATTTCTCAGTGATATTTCTAAATTTTTACAATCATTCAACAATTCATTTGCATCTAAACTTCTCATTTTTTCGGTACGGGTTAAAAAACCAAATATTTTGTTGTATGAATCAAGCATTTTGAATCTTTCATTTAAGCTTACTAATGCAACATCAATTATTGCATTAAAAAAATCTACTTTATATTTAGACTTTCCATTTAGAGGTGTATCAGTTCCTTCATATTCAAAAAAACGTCGTTTTCGGCTAGGCCGCACTTAAGGGAATGCTGGCTCAGTACCTAATTTATAGCTATTTCTTCAGATTTTTTAATAATCGCTTCAAATGATTCATCACTTCTGAATGATTCTAAAAATTTGTTCGTAGTTTCCACCAATTTTATCATAATAGAAATATCTGCCGAGGGATTCTGCATAACTTTACTTACTTTGTTAATTTCATACAATATATCATGCCAAATTGTAAGTGAAAGTATAAACTGATATGAGGATATCTCATTCGCAAGACCGTTAGCTTCAGAACAGCAACTCCAATTGAACTTGAATCTGCAACTTTGTATAAAGCTTCTATAATTTGAACCAAATTATCATTTACATCTTTTATACTATTTATACGGCTTTCCCAACGCGTATCTGATAATGATTTAACAGTCATTTTACAAACACTTTGCAGTATGTCCCATCGAACGGTTGATGCAGCAAAAAATGTAAAAATTCGTTGAACAGTACCAAAAAAGTTAATTGCAATTGATACTGATTTCGCAGCATCACATACCATTAGATTAAATGTGTGGTTAGCACATGGAACGTAAAGAGCTCTGGGATTTTTTCTTTGATTAAAGCTTGAACCCCTTTGTATTGCCCTCGCATGTTAGCACCATTATCATACGATTGCCCGCGACAATTTTTTAGATCCAAATTATAAGCAGCTAATAAATTTAAAAAAATTTCAACTAAACCTGAACCAGTGCTATCAGTTATGTGAAAAAAACCACAAACAAATTCTTCAATTTGTACTTCTTCCTGATGAATTTTAACGCATCTCAAAAGAATTGAAAGCTGTTCCTTATGACTTACATTAGGAGTGCAAACCATGATAACAGAAAAATATTTTGATGACTGTACAGAAGATACGATAGTTTTCAGTATTTTTCTCGGTATAAGTCCAATTATTTCATTCTGCACATCTTTTCCAAGATAAGTGTCAAAGCATTCTTTATTTTTTATTCGTTTGAGATGCTCTAACATAACTGGATCAAATTTTGCAATAAGTTCTACTTGTGCCAAGAAGTGTCCATTATTAGGCTGATAAAGTTGCTCACGGTGTCCACGAAAAGGTAATGATTAGCACTATAGCAAAAAGACGTACCAAGCGCCAAGTGTTTCTTCTCATTTTCTATCATTCTCTGCAAAAATTGATCAATTGTTGCATTTGATTTTAAATTAACTGACATATTCATCCATTTTTGCATACAGCTAATGTGATCCTGAGATTTATCATGTTGTTTTAAGCTAGAACCTATATTTTTCCAATCTGAATAACCTTCAGTCGACGATAAACATATTTTTCGGGTAGAAAAAATTTTGCAACAAAAGCAAAATACCGAATTATTTTGTATAGAATACACTAGCCAGCTTCCAGAAACTTCTTCACCGTTAGCAAGAACTCTCGTGTAGAAACTAGCATTAAATCTGCGACCCGATTTATCGGCCTTAAAATTTATTTGTTTAACCTGACTCGGTCCTTTTTTAACAATATCGACTCTTTCTTGTTCATTAAACGAAATGAGCCATAACGCCGGGTCGTCGGAAACAATAACCGCATCAGTTATGTCTTGTTATGCTTCATGCAATTTGGGGATTCGAAGCCAAAACAAAATCATTGGAAGCTAACGAAGACTCTTGAGACAAATTCATTTCAAAATATTTTTCATGGGTGTCCGGTAATAGGACAGCAGAAACTTCAGAATTTGAAACAACAAAAGATAAAGACCCTAAAGATGTTTCACACTGGTCAGATAAAATATCTACCAATTTTTCTGAAACATCTTGCGAAGTACTAGCACCTGCATCAAAAGTTGTGTTAGTACCTGATGATATATTAAAAAGCTTGTCAATAGTTTAATTTTCTTTAACATATCTGTATGTTTTTTCTTATTTCTTTTTTTTCGGCACCCGAAGCCCATTTTCTTCCAGTGTCTCGATTACGATGAGGATTCATAGTTAAATAACGATGAATATAAATTTAAACTTTTTCTAAAGTTTGATATTTATTTATAAATATATAATATAATTTATATAATATTAATATAAAAGCGAATAATCAGAAGAATAGCCAAGGAAAGAGCAGAAGTCGTCAATATAAAATGTATAATCAGAAGAATAACCAGGAGAAAAGCAAAAATCGCACATTAAAATAGCATAAATTACTAAGAACACCAAAAGAGAACGTCTGAACTATAAGAATTATAATTTAGAAGTGAAATGGAAAACAAATAATCTCTATTTTTACATCATTCATTACTTACATTATACCAAAAAATTGTAACTCGCACACAATCATAACACAACATTTTTTATACCAATAACAATCATACTATAGCTATAGCAATCATATATTCACAAAAATATAATAACTGTGAAATGTTAAAAAAAACCTAGTAGGCTTAGAAAAAATTTCAAATTTCGTTTATGTATATGAGACTAAAAACCGCATACTCTTTCATATGGTTGCCAGGCATTATGTATAACGCAAAAAAAATTGCTACATATACATAATAATAGATGTATATGTAAAGTTAAATATTTTATAAAAATACTGTTTATAAAAATGCTGTACGCATACATTATATTGAATTTTAATAAATGAGTTTCGTTGTTTATATTTATTGTACTAAGAAAAATTTTTTATATTACTTGTACTAAGAAAAAAAAATGCGAGGCCACCTGAGCGCGAGGCCACTGGCAAATGCCTGGTTTGCCTGTGCTTAAAACCGCCACTGGCCGTTTGTCTGTGCTTAAAACAGCCACTGCATAAATTTAAGTTAAACACATTAGGAGTCAATGTAACATAAATTAAAGTTCAACACATTTCAGTTAATATAACTTAAGAATTAAAGTAAAGTAAAGCATAACACTAGTTTACAAATTTTGAACTTATTTTGTCTCCCTGAATAAAACCCAACTTTTCTTATAGATTTGGACCTCCTGAATACGAATATAATATTCATTTTTTTTGTTAGATCTTGTTTTTGAGATATTGACGAAAAACCAATTTTTTCGGAGATCAAAAATGTTGTTTCGGTTTTTGGGTCTCATATTTTACAAACCAAACAAACAAAGCAAAGCAAATATGCCAACAAACATTTTTAGCAATATTTTGTAAAAATCCATTAAAGATTCTGTAAGTTACAGTCGAAAAAAGTTGAAAAAATACGAAAAGTTAAAGTTTTTTTAAAAATTTTCCATTTTCAACACCATAAATTTTGAGCAAATAAAGACACTAATTTTTTTTAATTTCTTGTAGTCTATAGTAATTTCAATTTTCTTTCTTTTAAGCTAAACGACACGAATATTGGTGCAGTTTGCACCAAGTTATTCAAGTTTTCCCAAAGAAAGTCAAAGCCAAAATTTGGAAAAAGAATTTAACTATAAGAATAATTTAAATTCTGCAACATAAATGATTTATATATAAGTTGTTTTCATAGTAGATCTAACTCCTCCCACCTCGGAGTTATTTTAGGAGTTGAAAAATATCAGTTAGTTGATTATGAAATGTCTTTTTTTGACAAAAGTTGTATTTTATTTGTATATGATTTTTCTCGAAATTGAGATTTATTTTGTGAAGTTTTTAGACATGATATAGCTTCTTCCACTTCGGAATTATTTTAGGAGTTGGAAAATATCAGTAAGTAGATAATGAAATGTCTTTTTTTTGACAAAAGTTGTATTTTATTTGTATATGATTTTTCTCGACATTGAGATTTTTTTTGTTAAGTTTTTTGACATGGTTTAGCTCCTCCCACCTCGGACTTATTTTAGGAGTTGGAAAATATCAGTTAGTTGATTTTTAAATGTCTTTTTTGACCAAAGTTGTATTTTATTTGTATATGATTTTTCTCGAAATTGGGATTTTTTTGGTGAAGGTTTTTGACATGATCTAGCTCCTCCCACCTCGGATTTATTTTAGGTTTGGGAGTTGGAAAATATCAGTTAGTAATGAAGATAGGCAGTTCTTATAAATGAGGTGATTCTTTTAGCAGATGTATTATGTAACTTCCACAAATAAAACAAAATGAATTTGGGCTATTTTTACGCTTGAAACTTCTTGACGACGCCACTTAAATAAACTTGACTTTACACTTTACTAACAATTTATGTTGCATACAAGGCAGCTACCACTATTGATTTATTGATTACTTATTTAAAAACAATACACGATTTAAAATTTATTTTTGTAATATTTTTTCTTTTTTAATGAATATTTTCACTTGAATGTTTGAAATTAAAATTTAAATTCAAATTCCTCAGAGAGATTTTATTTGCAACTAATCATACGACAATTATCTACTTAGAAACCTAGAAAGAAACCTCATTAAACTAATTAAACAAAAGTTGGGAAAACCGAAAAACTATTAAAAAGGAGAAGTAATTACTTTCATCATAAACGTAAGGAGTAACACAAGGTGGGCGGTGATAGAAAAAAAATTTACAATATCAAAAAACAAAATAAAGAGAAAAAAGAAAGAAACAAACCTTACAGGTATTAATAGACATAAATAGGGGCTTAACTTTATGGTGCTTGAACTAACCTAAATAGTTCTGATGTTATGATGTTTTGCCTCCTCACAATTCATTTTTTGTTTATATTTTCTGTATACGTCTCATATCGATCCACTTCCCAACTTCGAAAACAAAAATGGGAATTATACTTCACTATCTTAAACTAATTCTTTACTGATGTTTGAGAACGACTGGACATTTTTTTTTTATGTTAAATATCAAATATTTTATTATTAAATGAACTTTTTAAAAAGCAATTTCAGTCAAGTTCAGCAAAATTTTGCGACATTTTGACTCGACCCTTTTTAATTTGGTTTATTTTGGTCTATATTTAAAAAAATTCTACTTGAAGCCGTATTTTTCATTTATCAAAGGCTATCTGTAAACTAAAAATAAACCAAATTAAAAAGGGTCGAGTCAAAATGTCGCAAAATTTTGCTGAACTTGACTGAAATTGCATTTTAAAAAGTTCATTTAATAATAAAATATTTGATATTAACATAAAAAAAAATCTGAATCTAAAAATCGCCATTTTTATAATTTTCCTTCAGAACAAAAAAAACTGATTCCCGACAGTCATATGCACAACGAATTTTATCTCTAAAACAAAAAACATCGCATCTCCTAAACTTTCACAAGTGGTAAGATATAAAATAAGCTTCAATTTAGTTTAAAAAAAAAAAAAGGCTATGCCATCTTTTTTTCAATTACACCATTTTTTTCTTATGTTACACCGTTAAAAATTATTTCAAAAAATTAACAGTGTACATTTTTAAAAACTTTGTTCTAATACCTATTCAACGACATATCATTTATGAAAATCGATTCAGTAGTTTTTCTACAATCGCTCGTCAAAATGCACTCACATCACAAAATAACAAAAATTGAGGGCACCCTGTGAAGACCCCTGGTCGAAAAAAAAATTCTAAGAGAACTTGTATTTTTTATTTATCAAAGACTATCTATAAACAAAAAATAATCAAAATTAAAAGGGGTCAAGTCAAAACGTTGTTGAATCTTCGTGAAATTGCTCATATATATATACTGAATATCCACATAAAAAATTAAGCCAATTGGTGCATCCAAGGGATGGCGATTTTACATATAGTAAAACAAGATTCGAAATTTGTTGGCTATAAATACTTATATCTCAAAAATGCTTTATAATATAAAAAAAAAGTCAAAGCAAACCCACGTTATTTTGTCTAACTCTTTAAGTACAATTTTTTGTTCTCATAAATACAACAAAAAAGTTTTAGTGGAACTTTCTGAATTTGGGCTTAAATTTTCGAAATGGGCTCATTGCTTCCAGTGACATTTTAAAAAGAAAGTTTCCACAAGTTTCCGATCTACACAAGAAAGAATAATTAGCTTTTGGGGTGTGGTTTACAAAGTGATGTGTAGTGTACCATGCAACTGCTGGCTTTTTTTTGATTTTTGTGTATTGTGATGCTAAAACCTTCGTTTATGAATCAGTTTTGATAACAGTTAACCAAAATACGTATGTAGATTTGTAAAGCAAGAAATTGAGTTTATTTTAGTTTTATCGGACAATGTGGTGGGGCGCATTGGCGTAACTAGGTAGGGGCCCAGAGGGCCTGAACCCCCCCACCCCCCTAGATGAACTTTGGCCTCCCTAGAAAATGAAGTTCATGAAACACATGCCTTTTAGAGAAAATTAAATTGTGTTTTTTAACTAAGTAAATCACTTTTAGCAATTATTTCAAAAGATAATTAGTGGTTGTGATTAGGGTTTCTCATGGTAGAAAAATGTGTAAAATTAAAACAGCACAAAAAATGCGCTATTGATTTTTAAATTTCCATTATTTTTAATAAGAAAAACTTCAAAAATTAAATATAAAAGAATACATAAAAACAAAACAAAAATAAATTCATAATACTAATTTTTAAACAATTTTTCAAAAAACTAGGTTTTCAATGGCGCCATCACTCAATTTTGTCCGAATTTTCGTGATGAAACGTCCTGCCACAGAAAAAGCTCCTTCCGATTCAATTGATGTCGGTGTGATAGTCATTAGTGCATTGTATAATCTAAATTATTAAACTACAGAGGGCAAAAGAATTAAAAACTACTCGATTTTCGAGTGAGAAAACTTTTAATATCTTTGAAAAAAGTAAAAAAAAATGTTAATAAAAATTAGCGGGATACGCGGGATCTTGGGATGAAATCCCGGGAAAACGGGATGAAAATTTACCCCCGGGAAAACGGGATCCCGTTTGAGAAACCCTAGTTGTGATATGTGATTACCGCGAAAACCATATACCATTAAAGAACAATTAGAATTAATCAAATCGAGCTAAATTTTGACAATTTTAAAAAAAACTTACAGTTCACACTTCACACCATTGATCTTCATTTCAAATTAATAAGAAAATTTCAACTTTAAAAAGTTTGTGAGGGTTATTTATTTATTTATTTATTTATTTATTTCAATTTAAGTACTAGCAAACGGAAATATTTCCAATAACATGCTAGTTATAAAAGTAATACAAATTAAAGACAATATTTAAAAAATAGTATAAAAAATTACAATAAAAAGTTTAAATTTAAAAGTAATACAAATTAAAGACAATATTTAAAAATAATATAAAAAATTACAATAAAAAGTTTAAATTTAGTTTATAAAAAGATAATTTTAATGTAATAAACCAAGAATGTTTAACACAAGATAAAATAAATAATATTAGAATTTAAAATATATAAGAAAATAATATTAATTTAATTAGGGTTAGGCGACATGTTTGCAAATGTTTGCAAAATGCTTATGTATAAAATGTTCGTTTATCTTATTGGTTCACCATATATGAGCGAAGTTTAAAAGAGAAAACATTTTTTTTTTCAACGATATGATGTGTCAGATTCGTTTGATATTCACACTGTTTGGAAAGCCACACCTTCCAGTTTGTTCAAAGACTTCGCAATAAAAACGATCTAGACTTCATTTTAAAAACTACGTCTGATTACTCCATAAGACCTAAAACCCCTCCGGAACAATAAAATATAAAAAAAATTCACACTTTTAAGGTTTGTTTATTAGCTATTAGCAAATTGACGACGTCATTCGAAGTCTGATGGCTTTATATCTTAAGTTATCTAAATTTTGTATATGTATATGACTGCGAATGAAGATCGTTGTGAAAAGTAATGCATTAAAATTAAATGATCAATGGAATGTTTGGTTACTGTGAAGTGTGAACCATGAAGAATTGGTATTTTTGGATTTTAATTAACACTAAAGCACTAGAGATTTGCACTTGGGATCCCGAAACATTTTTACGATCCTAACATTGCAAAATGACTTTAAAAACAGTTAAAGTCGTTCACCGAAAATTTTTATATCACCAAGTTTTTTTGCACTCGGTTTTGCTCGGTTGCCGATTAATTCAGGCAGACGTGGTAGTGGGTTAAACCGTGCGCCAGGGATCTGGAATGAACAAAGAAGGAAAAAAAATTGCCTAATAGTTCTACTTACCTATTACACCTTGGTTCATCCATCTCTCTCTCTCACAAAAAAGGAACCGGCGTGCTTTGCTACGCTTATAAATAAATTTTTTGCGCAGACATTTTGTTGACGTGGGAGCAATGATTTCAAAAAGTGGCAATGAGAAATGATAACATAATTTTTAATTTTTCTTTTTAAAAATATGAATGAAAAATAATCAACATTCTAGCTGATCAGTTCGGATATATGAAAAATTAGCGATCAAATAAGTTTTCAAGTAACCAATAAAAAAATTTAAATGACTTGTTGAATTAGTAGAGGTGTGTCATCTCTATATAAAACATTATAAAACATACAGAACAAAAGTAGATTCACAAATTTTCACAGTGCTCATGCATTGTATTTGTTCCCGACACGAAAAACACAAAAACTGTTCTAATGCCCGATTTATAGTCGGTAACGTTAACTTAACGTTTACTTTAAATTAACCGTAACTTAAGACACTACAAAATTTTGATTTATAGTCGGTAAGAAATTACGTACTTTGATGTTTGATTTGATATTAATTTTGGGTTTGTAATCAGTTTTATAAAGCATATCAATTCTTTAAAGCAATAAACTGATTAATCAAAATTTTAAATAATTTTTTATTATTATATTTATTTATAATTTATTTTTATAGCAAATTAAATACATTTTTTGACAAGAAGAGTAAATTCTTTTTTAGAAAATAATAAAAATTTATCTTTTGTTTCTCAACTTAAAGTAATCAAATTTATGTTTAATTATTAAAATTGTATAAAGAAAACAAGTAAAATATAATTATAAATATATGAAAAATTTTCCTTTTTCAAAAACAGCTTATTATAGACAAGTTGAAAAATCAAACTACAAAAATTACATAAAAACTGTTTAGTTTTATTTTACAATTTTTTAATTTTTGTTAGTTATAGTTACTCCAATATTTCGACTTGTTAGTCATTATCAAGGAAAGTCTGTAAAAAATCAGAACAACATTTACAAACATGTTAATATTTCTAATATGGCTAGTGACGCTAACATTATAGAAAACATACCTAAACTATAACTTCATGGTTTTTAAAAAAATGCTTTATATAAAACAATGATAATTAAGGAAAAAACTATATAAACTGGCATTAACACATATATAAAAAAAACTTTTAGATCAACATATGATCGTGTCATCAAAATTTAAAAATTAACTGAATACAAAAAAAACAAAATCAAAAACCAAATAACTAGCAATTAATTATATATTCCTTCTTGTAATAAAAACCTAACATTATATTTTTTATATGTGCCAATTATATTACGTCATTATCTATGCGATATATATTCTCAAATAAAAAAAAAAATAAAATGAATAAATAATATATAATATAAAATTAAACTGAGAGATGTTTATGCCAAGCTGGAAAAACTTTCTGTATCCCTGTTAAGAGTTACTGATCTTTATTAAGAAAACTACCTAAACAACAACAATATTGAATCAACAAACCAATAAAATATATGCTATTCCCTTATCTTAACGATTGATTAAGCTCAGATAGTTCTTATGTAAACCTCTACAATCCGTTTTGTAGTTTATTGAATTGTTGTGACGTGTGATATAACACATCTCTTTGAACACTCTCTTATGTTTATTAGACGCATAGTCAAGTATTGAGGCTTCTTGAAACTTAAAATTATTGTTGCATTCAATGGCATGTCTACATAGGGCAGATCTATGATGTGTTATGTTATTCTTATTCTTCATTGTATACTTTACGTCAACCTTATGTTGGTTTAACCTAGTGGTTATCGTCTTAGAAGTTTCACCAATATAAGATTTTCCACAGTCACAATCAATTTTGTAAACAACGCCCGTTCTTTTTTCTTTCGGAATACGGTCCTTAAGGTTACCAAATGTCCTATTCAAACTGTTATCAACTCTCGTGGCTATTCTACTAATTTGATTAGGTCTACGTAGACACTTCTTAATCTTCTCGGTCAAATTGGGAACATAAGACATTGATCCATATATCACTTTACTTGGTACATCGTTAAGAACTGTCCGTCTTTCCTGTAAGTTCCTGTTCGTGTAGGTATATAAACATTTAGTTATAAGTTTATTGATGAGTTTATCAGGATAGTTATTTTTATGCAAAATTTGGTGTATTTTTATTTTATTATTGTTTCTGTGTGAGGCGTCACTAAGTTCTAAAACCCTTTTAATAAACGATGTTACAACATTTACTTTCATTTTATATGGGTGCGAGGAATAGTAGTTGAGTATCCTATTCGACGCTATATCTTTACTGTACCAATTAGTTAATATTCTGTTGTTATGTCTCGTTAGTTTCATATCCAAAAACGAAATACTATTATTACATTCTTTTTCCATCGTGAACATTACTTTTTGGTGGAAGGAGTTAAAAATGTTCAAAGTCGAATCAATATTATCTTTATGGATAATCAACAAGAAATCATCAACGTATTTTTTAATAAATGATGGTTGTCCATTTAAAAGAGGTAATTGTTCCCGTAGTAATTTCTCAAGTACAATATCAGCAAGTATGGGAGATAGCGGATTGCCCATTGCGAGTCCAAAAAGTTGTCTATAGCATTGGTTGTTAAATTGGAAATAGTTATTATCGTTCACGCAAGTATCAAAAATTTTTAGAAACAATTCTTTCGAAGAAGGAAACAAGTCTTCTATTTCTGACCATCTGTCAACAATTGCCATACGCGCTATATCCGTTGGTATGTTCGTGAATAGAGATATGACATCAAATGATACCAATACCTCACCATCATTCAGTGTTATTGCATCGATTAGTAATTTAAGATCCACAGAGTTTTTTATATTGAATTGGCTATTCTCAACCAACGGTTTTAGGTATCCGATCAATAATTTGGAAAGGTGATATACGGGTGAAGTTACTGTCGATACAATGGGTCTAAACGGTATTCCTTCTTTATGTATTTTTGGTAAGCCATATATGCGTGGGGCTACTGGGGAAACCATTTTAATAGATAATTTTTGTTGTCTATTTATTACATTTTCATTATATAACTGGTCTATTAATTTATTAACCTTTTTTTGTATATTATCTGTTGGGTCCATATCAATCTTTTTGTAAGTTATGTTATCATTAATTAACTGTTCCATTTTTTGTATATACACCTCTTTTTCTAATACAACCGTTTTGTTTCCTTTGTCAGATTTAGTAATAGCAATATGTGGATTAGACTTAAGAAAAATATCTAATGAATGTTTACATTCTAATAACTTCTTTTCTATTTTTGTGGATTTTCCACTCTTACTGTTCTTATTAAATTTTAATAAAGTATTTGTGATAACTGTTCTTATGTCAGTGACATTATCATCTTCAGAATATTGTCCTAGAATATGCTCTATATCAGCTAAGATGTCTATTGTATTAACACTTCCTGTTTTGCTAGGTAAGTTGAATTTGTTACCATAACTAATTAAAGTTAAACACTCTATTGGTATTTCAATATTAGTCAAGTTGATCACATCAGTCTGATTAAAGTTAAGTTGAATATTGTGTTGTTGTTGTTGTTTAAGTCTTAGGAATTTTGAATTTAAAGTGTTCTTATGTGTCATCACATTTAAAGAATCAAAATCGTTAACCGCGGTCAAAAAATCAGTAAAAATATCAGCAGATGGTATGACGTTCTCCAACTTGACAACAACATCACTCACCTGATTCTTTAAGCATGAGATCTTGTAATGACAAATCTTAATTTCTAAGTTTAACATCTTTTTTCCTAGTGTTTCTTTCATTCGTTTGATATTAAGTTGGAAAGGATGATGTTGTTCCTCTAATGATTTAAAACATTTGTATTTATCCAAAATAAATTTGGGCATCAAACCGTCTGATTTGCATTTCAGCAAGAACGTGTACCGTTCTCTAGCCACCGTTAGTTTGTTCCTATGTGATAGAAACGCCTTAGCCATTAAATTGGTGTTTTTTGAATAATTATTATTCATAATCTCTAATATTCTTTGTAGTTGTTCTGACATGGTTTTATTTAAAAAAAATAATATAAAAAGTGGTGTGTTTTATGCTCACACAATATTATTTATCAAAATCTTCAATGGTTACTTGTCTTTTTATTCAAATTATAAATATATGAAAAATTTTCCTTTTTCAAAAACAGCTTATTATAGACAAGTTGAAAAATCAAACTACAAAAATTACATAAAAACTGTTTAGTTTTATTTTACAATTTTTTAATTTTTGTTAGTTATAGTTACTCCAATATTTCGACTTGTTAGTCATTATCAAGGAAAGTCTGTAAAAAATCAGAACAACATTTACAAACATGTTAATATTTCTAATATGGCTAGTGACGCTAACATTATAGAAAACATACCTAAACTATAACTTCATGGTTTTTAAAAAAATGCTTTATATAAAACAATGATAATTAAGGAAAAAACTATATAAACTGGCATTAACACATATATAAAAAAAACTTTTAGATCAACATATGATCGTGTCATCAAAATTTAAAAATTAACTGAATACAAAAAAACAAAATCAAAAACCAAATAACTAGCAATTAATTATATATTCCTTCTTGTAATAAAAACCTAACATTATATTTTTTATATGTGCCAATTATATTACGTCATTATCTATGCGATATATATTCTCAAATAAAAAAAATAAAATGAATAAATAATATATAATATAAAATTAAACTGAGAGATGTTTATGCCAAGCTGGAAAAACTTTCTGTATCCCTGTTAGGAAGGAATACCGTTTAGACCCATTGTATCGACAGTAACTTCACCCGTATATCACCTTTCCAAATTATTGATCGGATACCTAAAACCGTTGGTTGAGAATAGCCAATTCAATATAAAAAACTCTGTGGATCTTAAATTACTAATCGATGCAATAACACTGAATGATGGTGAGGTATTGGTATCATTTGATGTCATATCTCTATTCACGAACATACCAACGGATATAGCGCGTATGGCAATTGTTGACAGATGGTCAGAAATAGAAGACTTGTTTCCTTCTTCGAAAGAATTGTTTCTAAAAATTTTTGATACTTGCGTGAACGATAATAACTATTTCCAATTTAACAACCAATGCTATAGACAACTTTTTGGACTCGCAATGGGCAATCCGCTATCTCCCATACTTGCTGATATTGTACTTGAGAAATTACTACGGGAACAATTACCTCTTTTAAATGGACAACCATCATTTATTAAAAAATACGTTGATGATTTCTTGTTGATTATCCATAAAGATAATATTGATTCGACTTTGAACATTTTTAACTCCTTCCACCAAAAAGTAATGTTCACGATGGAAAAAGAATGTAATAATAGTATTTCGTTTTTGGATATGAAACTAACGAGACATAACAACAGAATATTAACTAATTGGTACAGTAAAGATATAGCGTCGAATAGGATACTCAACTACTATTCCTCGCACCCATATAAAATGAAAGTAAATGTTGTAACATCGTTTATTAAAAGGGTTTTAGAACTTAGTGACGCCTCACACAGAAACAATAATAAAATAAAAATACACCAAATTTTGCATAAAAATAACTATCCTGATAAACTCATCAATAAACTTATAACTAAATGTTTATATACCTACACGAACAGGAACTTACAGGAAAGACGGACAGTTCTTAACGATGTACCAAGTAAAGTGATATATGGATCAATGTCTTATGTTCCCAATTTGACCGAGAAGATTAAGAAGTGTCTACGTAGACCTAATCAAATTAGTAGAATAGCCACGAGAGTTGATAACAGTTTGAATAGGACATTTGGTAACCTTAAGGACCGTATTCCGAAAGAAAAAAGAACGGGCGTTGTTTACAAAATTGATTGTGACTGTGGAAAATCTTATATTGGTGAAACTTCTAAGACGATAACCACTAGGTTAAACCAACATAAGGTTGACGTAAAGTATACAATGAAGAATAAGAATAACATAACACATCATAGATCTGCCCTATGTAGACATGCCATTGAATGCAACAATAATTTTAAGTTTCAAGAAGCCTCAATACTTGACTATGCGTCTAATAAACATAAGAGAGTGTTCAAAGAGATGTGTTATATCACACGTCACAACAATTCAATAAACTACAAAACGGATTGTAGAGGTTTACATAAGAACTATCTGAGCTTAATCAATCGTTAAGATAAGGGAATAGCATATATTTTATTGGTTTGTTGATTCAATATTGTTGTTGTTTAGGTAGTTTTCTTAATAAAGATCAGTAACTCTTAACAGGGATACAGAAAGTTTTTCCAGCTTGGCATAAACATCTCTCAGTTTAATTTTATATTATATATTATTTATTCATTTTATTTTTTTTTATTTGAGAATATATATCGCATAGATAATGACGTAATATAATTGGCACATATAAAAAATATAATGTTAGGTTTTTATTACAAGAAGGAATATATAATTAATTGCTAGTTATTTGGTTTTTGATTTTGTTTTTTTGTATTCAGTTAATTTTTAAATTTTGATGACACGATCATATGTTGATCTAAAAGTTTTTTTTATATATGTGTTAATGCCAGTTTATATAGTTTTTTCCTTAATTATCATTGTTTTATATAAAGCATTTTTTTAAAAACCATGAAGTTATAGTTTAGGTATGTTTTCTATAATGTTAGCGTCACTAGCCATATTAGAAATATTAACATGTTTGTAAATGTTGTTCTGATTTTTTACAGACTTTCCTTGATAATGACTAACAAGTCGAAATATTGGAGTAACTATAACTAACAAAAATTAAAAAATTGTAAAATAAAACTAAACAGTTTTTATGTAATTTTTGTAGTTTGATTTTTCAACTTGTCTATAATAAGCTGTTTTTGAAAAAGGAAAATTTTTCATATATTTATAATTTGAATAAAAAGACAAGTAACCATTGAAGATTTTGATAAGTAAAATATAATAAAAACAGTTTGCAATTCTTACAAACATTTGTAGAAAATTTGTATGTTACTAGCTCAAACTTAAGTTAAGTTAATCTTTATACGGTTCTCAAAGAACCAAAGATTCTCCCATTTTCTTCCATCTATCTCATGAACATAGCATTTCTTCTAAAATTGTTGTCGAATTCAAAAATTTCATTGATCCACTTCATTCTTGGGCGGCCTTTTCGTCTTTGTTTGTTTGGTACCCATTTTTCAATTTTTTTCGTCCATCTTCCATCTGTGTCTCTCAACATTTGTCCATTTGTGTAGTTCCATTTTTGCTGTTTTGCGAATTTTATAACACGAATTATATCTTTGTTTTCTTTCTTAGCTGAATGTTGCTTATTTCGTCACTTCTCTTATTAAGAAAACTTCTCTCCGTTTTTCTTTGGGTTGTTGAAGCCTTTGTTGTTGTTGTTGAAGTTGTTGAAGTTGTCGAAGTTGTTGAAGCCCCCAGCATTGAAATCAGTATGTTAGGATTGGTAGGATACAAGCATTCGTCAATCTTCGTTTGTGGTATATTGGAAAGTTTCCTTTAAAAAATCTTTTTAGTGACCAGAAGGACTTCCGTGCGTTAGCTATTCTGGTGTCAATTTCTTTATCGCTGCTCTTATTGAATGATTAATCTGCCAAGGTATTTGTATTATTCTACTGTTTCAATAATTTCGTCATTTACTTTGAAGTCTTTTAGCTTATAAGAAAATAAAGCAAAATTTACATCAACGAACTGTTGAAAATCACCAGTAACTCAATAAATAGTTTTGCAGATGATAGTACACTGCACAAGTCATTCGTCCCCCTATCTTCAAAGGGTAAAATGCATGAACGAATTAATCCCGCCCGGAGAGAGGCTGTCATAAATGTAAATGAGGACCTAAAGAGAGTCGCCGAATGGGTGACAAAAATTTGGTCAATCATAATTCCACCAAACACAGCTATTGATGTTTCCAGATCAAAGACGGAGTTTCCCAACGATATTTCAATTAATATGTGTGACGACGAAATAGACAAATGTGAAAGCATTCAAGCAAAGCAAGTTTATTGGGAGTCACAATATCCAATGACTTACTCTGGAACGATCATATAATGGCCATGGCAAAGAACGCGTCAAGAAAACTCGGCCTCCTCAATAGATGTAAAAAATATTTTACGCCGTATCAGTTACTCCACATTTATAAGTCCTACATTCCTCCCTGTATGGAGTATTGTTGTCGAGTATGGGGCGCTGCAACTGTTAACATCCTAGCTCTTTGGGACTCTGTTCAAAAGCGTGCTATACGAATTGTTGGCGATCAAAATTTAACATTAAATCTTGGTTACCTACAACATCGTCGCACTTTTGCTGATCTCGTTGTTTTTTATAAATATTGTCACCAGCAGTGTTCGGATAAAATCAGATCCATAAGGCCTCAGACATATTGTTTTCCCCGTTTTACTCGTCAATCGGTTTGTGCAAACAGTCAAACTGTCGAAATTACTCACTGTCATAGTGACGAAATGCAAAAGGACTTCTTTGTCCGTACATCGTACAAATGGAATGCTTTGCCCGAATCAAAAGTCTCGATAGCCTTCAATCCAGAGATTTAAAAAAACCGCCTATCAAGACATCAGATCGCATGTTGTTGTGGGACCTACGTCTTAAAAGGTATCTATGTGTTGTTATGACACATTTTGTAAATTATTACATGTTTATGAATATTAATATTAATAATTTTAATTAAATTTTATTTTCACCAATAATGGTATTACAAACATATAAATTAAAAATAATTTATTTCACACAATGCATTTCGATATGTTCACATATCATTATCAAGTGTATACTAAGGGCCGAATGTATGAATGCGGATAGAAGATAAATCCTCGGATTAATCGATTAATCGTCGTTTGTATATATACAAACGACGATTAATCCGAGGATTTATCTTCCATCCGCATTCATACAATCGGCCCTAAATAAAGAAAAAGGAAAAACATAAAACTTTTAACAAAAAAGGAAAACTAGATTTTAACAATGAATGAAAAACAAAAAGCAAGAAAAACAATATCAAAAATTTAAGTTATAAAATTAAATAAAAGTGAATGAATTGGTTCCGCTTCAATATATTTTTATATTTGTTTATAAAGTAACTTTCCCATCCATCTAACTCCATATTGTTGTTAATTTGTTTGAAAATTAATATTAGAGTGGCCTGTTTCGATGACATGACGAGCCACTGCAGAACTATTTGGTCTGTTGTATTTAATATGAGCTATGTGTTCTTTGAATCTTATATCAATAGTTCTTTTTGTTTGACCTACGTAAATTTTATCACATTCATTACATAATACTTGATAAATGCCAGATTTTTTGATATCAATTCATTTGTCTTTTGGGTTGCCGAGTAAATTACTTAATTTATTTTGATTCGCGTAAACCAAATCTATATAATATTTTTTAAAAATTGTTTTTAATTTATTACTTAATTTCCCTGTATATTTGAATGATGAAAATCGAAAGGAATTATTATTTTTGCTTTTATTTTGCCGGTAAAGTGTAGTTAAACTATGCAATTTCAATTTTTTGGAATGTTTATTAATTAAATTGTCTATTATATCAGGATTAATGCCATTGACATAAGCTTAATTCATTATATATTGTTTTTCATTTTCAAAATTATTAGTAGAAAGTGGAATTCTACACATTCTATATACCATACTGTGATAAATACACATTTTTTGTAGAATCAGATGTAAATGAATCATTTTTAATATATCGCATGGTGTTTGTTGGTTTTCTGTAAATATCAAAATTAGGACAATTGTTGTCTCTAATGACAAGAACATCCAGAAGTGGTAATTGATTATTATTTTCTAATTCTATGGTAAATTTGATTGAATCTGCTTGTTCGTTTAACGTTGAAAGTATGGTGTTTACTTCATTAGATTTTACAATTGCGAAAATGCCATCAACATAACGGAACCATATTCTAGGCAGCATGTTATTGTTTAATAGCTTTGTTTCTAAATTACCCATAAATATATTTGCGACAAAGCAAGATAGAGGATTACCCATACTCGTTCTGTCTGTGGATTTATAAAAATTATTTTGAAACTGAAAATACGAATTCTCCATGCAAAAACGTGTAGCTTGCGAATATATTTCCACTTTAACATCTGATAGACTAGAATTTAATAGCTTATCGTCTATATAAGATAAAGTATCATTTATCGGCACGTTTGGATACAAAGCAATAACATCAAATGATAACATTACTTCATCATCTAATATTTTAACATTTTTTAATTTATCAACAAATTTAAATGAGTTTTTAACGGCTAAATTTGGAGGTGCTTGATATTTTTTAAATTCGTTGACTAACCATTTTAAAATTTCATACATTGGACTTTGAATTGTTGACACTATTGGACGCATTTTATCACCTGGCTTATGAATTTTCTTTAATTTAAGATTATTTTGAGAGTATCAAGACTTCGGTCTGGGTTAAGGATTTTGATATAGTTTTCGGAAAAATACTTTTATGAGGACATGGTTTTTAGTTTTTTGCAGCGATGTATATCAAACATAACTCTTTGTTAAAGTACAAGTATTTTTTATCTCTGTTTAGAAATTTATTACAAAACTAACACGAAACATCAATACGTTGCCGGAAAATTATAACAGATCATAAATTAACATAATTTAGTGAAAAGATGACACACTCAGCAAACTACTCAAAAACCTCTCCATTTAGCGTTTCGAGAAAATATTACTCAACCACAAATTCATATTTCTTTCAAAATTCCAAAAATATTGTAAAAATTAAATAAAATCAAACTTTTTTCAAAATTCCAAAAATATTCCAAAAATAAGAACAAATTCAAATATTTAAACTTTATCTAAATTCCAATAATATTCCAAAAATTCTTAAAAATTCAAACTTTTTCCAGAATTCTAAAAATTATTACAAAATCAAAAATTGAAAGTTTTTTCAAAATTCTAAAAATATATATAAAATTCAAAAATTCTATTTTTCAAAATTCTAAAAATATTGCAAAAATTGTAACAAAATCAAAAATTGAGAAATTCCAAAAATATTCCTAAAATTAGAATAAAATCAAATATTTAAACTTTTTCTAAATTCCAACAATAATCCAAAAATTCTTAAAAATGCAAACTTTTTAAAAAATCCTAAAAATATTGCAAAAATCATTACAAAATCAAATATTGAAATTTTTTCAAAATTCCAAAAATTATAATAAAATCACATATTTAAAATTTTTCAAAATTCTAAAAATATTCCAAAAATTCTTACAAAATTAAAAATGAAAACTTTTTCCAAAATTCTAAAAATATTGTAAAAATTATTACAAAATCAAAAATTGAAATTTTTTTTCAAAATTCCAAACATTATAATAAAATTAAATATTTTTCAAAATTCTAAAAATATTCCAAAAAAGGAAAAAGTTTTAATTTTTGATATTGTAAGAATATCAAAAATTAAAACTTTTTCCATAATTCTAAAAATATTGCAAAAATTATTAGAAAATCAAAAATACAAACTTTTTTCAAAATTCTAAAAATATTTCAAAAAATATAACAAATTCAAAAATTTCCATGTCCAATTTCATTTTCAATTACATTTAGGTCATAAAAACAGCTACATTTTATTCCAAAAAATTGGCTAAAAAAATAAATGAAATCATTTTTTGACACACTCTATAATAATAATAAAATTTCATGTCATACAAATTATTATTTTTATTTTTTTCCAAAAAATTGGGCAAAAAAATAAATAAAAATCTTTCTTTTGACACACTTGACAACATTTTTTTGACAAACTGATAATGCCATCATTCTCAATAATAATAATAAAATTTCATGTCATATAAATAATTAATTTTATTTTTTCCCAAAAAATTGGATAAAAAAATAAATAAAAATCTTTCTTTTGACACACTTGACAACATTTTTTTGACAAACTTATAATGCAGTAATCTAGATTTTGGTCTCACATACCAATCCCGACCATCAAGATTTCTCCAAATTCAATGTTCCTACTCGTAATCACTTAAAATGAACGATTTTTAAGCCAAAAATATGAAAATTGATTTTTTTGACACACTTCAGGTACAGTTATTGAACACAGCGTCCTTTGGGACCTGCCCCTTGAGTATACCTATTTTTAGAAAAAAAAATTTTGAAATCCCTCCAGCGGTTTTCTAGATTTCGTAGGTAATGACGGCCTGACAGACGGCAAACAGAAATACATTTTTTGTTTTGCTTTTTTAGAATCAGTAGGTCCTAAAACGTCGTGCAATGCCAAAAAAGTGGGGGTAAGAATTTCACTTTTGGCTCATGAATGTAATACTTAGGTCTTTCAGACCGAAGTAATAATTCAAACCGATAAGAAACAAATATCACATTGAAAATTGGAACTTTAAGTTATGTATAATGAAAGTCGTTAGACAAATACGGAGGATTATAATGAAAATAGGCCAGACTAGTTTAAATCTTCCGAATACTTCATCAACGAGAAACAGTATTTAAAATTACATCTTTTAATATCAAAACAACATATACTTTAATCAAACAAGTGATTTTTCGAACATCCATAATTCAGGACAACCAAGCCAACATAAATAATTTGGAGAATACTATGGAGACCATATTTAATAATTTGGAAGGATTGGAAAATAAAAACGTAAATCGTTCAATCGTTCAGCACATATAAAGAGATATAAGAAGAAAATTATAAAGGAACCATTACTCACGCTGACCATATAGAAATTAAAATAAGAAGAATATTTTGATTTCTTGATTGAGGATTTGGACGCACAACAAACAACAAAAACATTAACACTTAAGTATATTATTACGTCGGTCTGAAAGACCTAAGTATTACATTCATGAGCCAAAAGTGAACTTCTTACCCCACTTTTTTGGCATTTCTTGACGTTTTAGGACCTACTGATCCTAAAAAAGCAAAAAAAAATGTATGTCTGTCTGTCGGCCGGCCGGCCGTCATTATCTACGCTGCAGGGAAAGCCGCTGGAGGGATTTCAAAAAATTTTTCTGAAAATAGGTATACTCCAGGGACAGGTCCAAAAGGACGCTGTGTTCGATAACTGTACCGGAAGTGTGTCAAAAAATCATAAGGTGTTTCAAAAACAGCAAATTTTCATGTTTTTGGCTTAAAAATCGTTCATTTTAAGTGATTACGAGTCGGAACATTGAATTTGGAGAAATCTTGATGGTAAGGATTCGCATGTGAGATCAAAACTTAGATTATTGCATTATAAGTTTGTCAAAAAAAGGTTGTCAAGTGTGTCAAAAGAAAGATTTTTATTAATTTTTTTGACCAAGTTTTTGAAAAAAAATAAAATTAGTTATTTGTTTGAAATGAAATTTTATTATTATTATTGAGAATTATGGCATCATAAGTTTGTAAAAAAAATGTTGTCAAGTGTGTCAAAAGAAAGATTTTTATTTATTTTTTTACCCAATTTTTCGGAAAAAAATAAAATTAATTATTTGTTTAAAATGAAATTTTATTATTATTATTGAGAATAATGGCATTATAAGTTTGTCAAAAAATGTTGTCAAGTGTGTCAAAAGTAATAGTTTTATTTACTTTTTACCCAATTTTTTGGAAAAAAATAAAGTTAATAATTTGTATGACATGAAATTTTATTATTATTATTGAGATATAATATTTTTAGAATTATGGAAACAGTTTTAATTTTTGATTTTGTAAGAATTTTTGGAATATTTTTAGAATTTTGAAAAATTTTAAATTTGTGATTTTATTATAATTTTTGGAATTTTGAAAAAACTTTCAATTTTTGATTTTGTAATGATTTTTACAATTTTTTTAGAATTTTGGAAAAGTTTGAATTTTTAAGAATTTTTGGAATATTATTGGAATTTAGAAAAAGTTTAGATATTTGATTTTATTCTAATTTTTGGAATATTTTTGGAATTTTGAAAAAAGTTTGATTTTATTTAATTTTTACAATATTTTTGGAATTTTGAAAGAAATATGAATTTGTGATTTTGTAATATTTTCTCGAAACGCTAAATGGAGAGGTTTTTGAGTAGTTTGCTGAGTGTATCATCTTTTCACTAAATTATGTTAATTTATGATCTGTTATAATTTTCCGGCTTCGTATTGATGTTTCGTGTTAGTTTTGTAATAAATTTCTAAACAGAGATAAAAAAATACTTGTTGGAGTCAAGCGTAGCGAAACTCCATTTTCCCCCGATTCGGATTTTCGATTGTCCGCATACTCCTCCCAAACTATTAAGGATATCAAAATGAAATTTTGCATATAAGACGACATCTAGCCATAGATGGTTTACAAAAAAATATTGAAAACTAGACATACCACGGAAGAATAATCACCGAAAAACGGTTCCCATAGACTTTCAATGGGAAAATTGGGAAAATTGCTTGCTTCGCTCCTTTTGTAGTAAAACCAATTACATAGTTTTACTACAACAATTCCCCCAAACTATATTCGCAATATCTTCCAAATTCCTATCAATAAATATAAAAACAATTGACCCAAAACTCTATTAAAATTAAAAACAAATGTTTCATAAATTTCCTTAACTGGGTTATTTCCAAATATTTTGTTAATATCTTTTAATTTAAATAAAACCAATTCGCGACATTGGCAATAAAATTCAATTAAAAACAAAGTCAGTGTGTCAATTGTTTTAATATCAATTAACCAACAATAATAAATTCCCAGCGCGTAATCATTTTTTAATTATAAAAATAATATTTTAATCAATAATTCAGGCAGTTAGTATTCAGACAATTAACGGAGTCAAATTTTAAATCAATACAGTCGTTTTTGCAAATAAAATATTAAAATCAATAAAGTGAATCGTTTTGAAGGAAAAACTAACAAGCAGTCAGTAACCAATAAGTTCAGTTCAAAAATTATTAAAATAAGTTTAATTCATAGCAGTAAGTTCAGTTCTAAAATTATTAAAATAAGTTTAATTCAGAACAGTAAGTTCAGTGCAAAAATTATTAAACTAAGTTTAATTCAGAACAGTAAGTTCAGTTCAAAAGTTATTAAAATAAGTTTAATTCATAGCAGTAAGTTCAGTTCTAAAATTATTAAAATAAGTTTAATTCAGAACAGTAAGTTCAGTGCAAAAATTATTAAACTAAGTTTAATTCAGAACAGTAAGTTCAGTTCAAAAGTTATTAAAATAAGTTTAATCCAGAACAGTAAGTTCAGTTCAAAAGTTATTCAAATAAGTTTAATTCAGAACAGTGAGTTCCGATCACTAGCTATTAAAATATACATAAGCTCAATTTAGAACATTATAAATAGAAATACAAATTAAAACTGAAAAATAGAGACTTTTTCTTGATATAACATCTGCAAAGTACCGAAGTATCACACACATATAAGAACTACATTTTATCACATAGTAGTATACGTAAAACATTTGCACTACATCTTTATCATATAGTAGTGTCCTAAACAATTTGGCACTACATTTGGCGCAGCCGATTAGTCCTTTCCGACATAAGGACATAAAGGAGTAGACGAACCACCAAGCAGAACAACGAAAAACACCTGAGATCCAGAACTGTCATCAAAAGTCACATCCACCACAACGTAAAACCCAAAATCAAGAAGAAACAACAATCCATTCAAGATTTCAAGATTAACATTCAAGGCAGAATGAAGTTCAACACCAATAAAATACTGTGGTAAGATTTTCTTTTTTAACCGTAATTAGTAGATCAATTTGCCGTAGAAATAGTTGTACTATAATAACTTTAATATTAATATCTTTTTTCTCTTAAATTTGATTTTGCACCTTTGTATATAACTTTAACTCCAGATTTGGTTATTATTTTTCCTGTATTTCCTGTATACTGTCATTTTAAATCAAATATGTCAACCTATAACCAACACGAAGTACTAATCCTAATCGACAACCTAGTCGGTATTGTCGACAAATTTGAGCTTGATAATATTGAGAAAGTAGAAACTTTTGTGTTTCGAGCCAAATCACTTCTAAAAACAGTTCTAAGTGTAATGAAACTAGAACAGAAAATGTTTACACGATTTCTGTCCTCACATATCACAGGAAAACCCCTGTTGACCTCTAGAGACAAACCATTCGAACCAGTCGAAGACCTAGAGTACATATTACGCGAATATTTTTTATCTTCCACAAGGAAATCAGAGCGAACAAAACCGCAAAACAAAACCACTGATATTTTAGTTTTAGCAAACATGATCATAAAACTAAACGGTGACGCCGACGATATTAATGGCGAAATAGAAATCTTCGAAAAACGTGCCAAATGCCTTTTGTTTCGGCTAAACGACCAAGAACAGAAGAGATACGCACAACTATTGGTCACACGCATCACAGGCAAAGCTCTGTTAGCCGTTAGAAACAAATCATTCGACTCAGTAGAAAACCTAATATTCACATTACGCGAGTATTTCTCACCTTCCATCAGAAAATCACAACGAACAACAGACGATACACTTACAGTACAACCCAACAATGAAATTGCTGAAGTCACACAAAGCCTACCATCTACAACGACAAATTTTGTATCAAATATGGATTATAATCTCCCTAGATCTCCTCAATTTAATGACACATCTTTAACTACAACGTACACTCCTTCACAAAGTATAAGAAACACTGCTAAACCTCCTCAACTGACATCACCAAACAGTTTTAATCCACAAAACCAAAACGTTACTCCACATCCATTATCTGATTTATCATCTTTTCCCTTGTTTTCTGCTACTCTGGCAATTTCAAATATTCCTAAAACAAACTTTTCGAATTCTACGCAACATCCAACATTTACTTCAGTATCAGACTACCATGAGAAACTACAATCCCATTTACCCTCTTATTCATATTTACAGCCACAAGTAGAAAATATGCCTAATCCTTATAGTACAACTCACTTTAACTCCAGTAGTTCACCACACATTCCACCTCATATGATGGATCAACATTTCTCATATCCCTCACATCCACCTTCCAAAAAACCTTGTAGCCAATCAGAAAACAATACAAACAATACAAATTTTCAAATAGAACAACCTATTTCAAATACAAATGTTACAGCAGAATCAAATTTCAATATAAACTCTGAAGCCCCGACACCATTTTCAAAATGTTTACAAAACACAAAACTAAATTTATCGGACATTTCTGATACAGAGCCTGCATCAGTGACCGCACAAAAAAGGGCTGCATCTACTTTACATTTTAACCCGTCTAGTACTTCCTTGTCAAATAATTTCCCTGTTACCGATACGTATACAGACATTCCGTCTTTTAATATTAACACAGACGACCTAAATTATTTAAATCCAGAAAATATTGAAACAAGTCTATCTCCAACTTTTCCTCATGCTTATGGTGATAATGCTTCACGTTCACAGAGTTCTGAATCGAATGTTTCTGCAAGACCACATCAGTCTGATGTGAGATCAGATGCGATGTCACAAAGTCTAAATTCAAGTAATTTTTTAATGGCATCACAGTCTACCATACAATCTCATGATATTAGTCATTCAATGGCACATCAACCCATATCATCGAAGACAACCAGGGACACTCCACTTGAGCACTCGGAAACGGAAAACACGAAACTTTCACCCACTAAAGAAATTAAAACAAACGGAAATATACTTAGTTATGCAACTAAAGACAATATTATATCAGCCGGACCAAAGAAAATAATACAGATAAACGACTGGAACATCCCGAATGAAGCGATTATTACCATGGCTAAAGAAGTAAGTCCTGGTGTGTTGATAGCAAATACATTATCCATATCTGTCAGCCAAAGTATCCACAAAACTCCGACTGGCCCAACTCCAGATATCGAAAAATCTCCGACTGACAAAACTAGGTCAAAGACGCCCGACAATGATTCAAACGAATCTCAAGTTATATCAGAAATTACTTCAACACCAATTCTGTATTCCGAAATTCTAAAACAAAACATCTCCCGAGACTTGGTGCATATTCCTATAAAAATTTCAAACACAACGCAAATTTCATCAATACCAGTAAAATTAAAAAACACTAAAAATTATACGCACCATAAGCTACTAACTACCACTTTGAAATGTCAAACTAATTCTAATTGTAATGAAAGTAGATTCCAGAAACCAATAATCAGCTCTAAGAAAAATCAATATTTGTCTTCAACGACCACATCGAAATTCCATAATAATTCTATTTGTCACAAAAACAAAGTCCAGAAACCAGCAAACCCAATCAGTGCACCCAGAGAAATCAATTCATCTATTATTCCGTTAGCGTATAATCCATACAAATATTATGTGTGAAATTCAACCCTTCCTAGCATTGGAACAGTTTATGCAATTAATGCATGTTTTATTCCTATTTTGATAAACACTCATTATTCCGAATAAAGTATAAATCCTACAAAAAGCTAAAGATATACTATGCATAAAGCCGCATGATTTAATACAAAGTATGATTATTAGGAATAATAACTTTATGAACGGATTACATAAAACATTCCTTTTTAGCGAAGTTTTCATGAACTGAAATCATGATATCCATGAAAGATAGGTGGCATATAATATCCCTTATTAAGTAGTTTTTGCTCTTTGAAATAGTGATTAGAGATTACATTATGCTAATGAAGCGAATAAATAAAAAACTGTAGTTTGCTGGTAACATAAATTTATTAACAAGTTATTTTTTATAATTTAATTCATATTAATTCATAATGAATTTATGACAATCAATTTAAATATTGTTCAAAATATTAAATTAAAAGATTTAAGTTTAACATAAAGTTTGTAATATAAATAAAAATTAAAATTAAAGAACTCTAGGTAGAAAAAACTGTTCTTTATTATAAAGCATATGAATTTCAAAAGGTTTTTTTGAGTTTAAATCCTTAATATTTTTTAGTAATATTTCATTTTTTGATTCGCCTGTTTTATAAATTTTTAAATGCGGATCAAAATCAACTATAGCAATTTCGTTTAAAATTAAAAACAAAGAGGATTCATCATATAACATTTCAACAATTAAATATAATTTATTATCTTCATAAACGTAATAGTTTTTTTTAAACAAAGTTCCTTTATAAATCAAAACAGTAACAGAAACGATAGAAGTAATTTTAAGGTTTTGTTCCAATTTTAGATCATGATAATTAATTTTACTTGGGTCAAAATCTTTTAATCGTTGAATTATTTCAATATCAGGATCAATTATATTATTTTTCATTACATTGTAAGCAAATGAATAACTACATTTTTTACTAAGTGAAAAGGGGAGATTAACCCGAGAATTGCAAACTTTAGAATATTCCTTAATAAATTTGTTTTTACTTTCAAGCCTCATACAGCTTAAAAGTTTTAAGGGACCAGAACTTTCGATCAACCGTGGATAATGGCATATAAAATGGTGTTTTGGTTTAAGGTTGGATTTAAAACAAAATTTGTAACGTGTATGGTGTTTTTTTATTAAGTCCCGTAGATATAGAAGTTCCACTTCGCTATAAGAATCTTTCAGAAGAAATTCAACTAGTTCATATAATATGAGAACGTATTTCCAGCATAAATCGTTCCTTGGAACAAAGCGACCTACAAAAGCTGGAAAATAACGTAGAAAACAATAACTCTCTCTAGCCGACATGTGCAAATTAAAATTTTTTACATGATCTTCTTTAATAAAGTTTGGTCTGTTTTGCACTTCAATTTCACCATAACCGAAGTTTTGAATAATATTGTTTAATATTTCTAAATCGAAATATTTTTTTTCAAATATAAAAATGTTTAAAGCTTGAGCGAGACCAAATTTAATTATTCCCTCAAATACATCATGCATTATATCACAGTAAAAATTCTCAGTAACATCAAAATACTTAAGATCATTAAATATAGAATTAATCTTTACTCCCGTAGATTTAAAGTCTTTTTTTTCTAGATCTAATTTGTAGTTGTCCTTGTTTCGCAAATTATCCATATTTTCAACAATTGATAGTTCCATCTTAGATTTTGATTCTTTACAATGTCTACAATAAAAGTTATGAGAAAAGGAAGAACTATACCCCATTAACGAGTTTAATGTAAGGTTATCTCCTATGATAAGACCTAGAATGAATTTGACGTTTTTTGTTTTATTTGATATAATTAAATCGATTCCCTGGGTTTCGATTAGTTTCAAACAGTCAACTAGATAGCTTAAAGATTGATTAGGTCCAAATTTTTTAAAATATTTTGTTTTCATTAAAAGCGCTACGAATATGTTATTTAATTTTAAACTTTGGGAAGGCAAAGTTGGAAAAAAAAAATAAAATCCTGCAATTGATTGAGAGCCTGCGTGGGAACCTAAACTGTTTCCTGTTTCGAAATCATCGTAATATAAAATATAAGGTATGACGAATTGATTTGGCGAAAACATTTTTAACTTATGCTTCCATAATTTACCTTGAGCGAAATTTTCTAGTTTATCCATATTTGAGCTACATAAACGGTTTGTATTGTCTACAGTATTTTGAAATATATTTGAGAATTCAAAAAAAAGTTTTATTTGATAAACTATAGGTTGCAAAACACAATCATAAATAAGATTTTTTAAGCGCGGTTGGCCATGTTCTAAAGCTTGATTTATTTCCATATGGATTTTATATTTTTGTGGAAGTTCAAACTGCATTTTACTTTTTAACTCTTTAATTAATAAAAATTCAGATTTTACTTTCTCAAAAGTGCTTGGTATGATATTTAAAGCTTCAGATATATCAAACTTAATATTTGTAGAACAATTCAAAATACTTGTTAGAAAATCAATTACCACTTGTAAAATACAGTTATTAAAACCTCTTATGGTTTTGTCTATGAGCACAGCTGTCATATTGGTTTTAGAGTACAATTCTAATACAAAAAGCAAGGCTTGATGTTGCAATTTATTTTTGAATTCTAAATTATCAACAAAAGGGAGGTTTACATTTTTTTGAGGTTCTGGTATAGTAGTTTGCATTAAATTAGTATTTGAGGCAATGCAGTAATTTTCCGATTTTGGCCCAAATTCTTACGATAAGGGTTGGGGACTTTGACTTAATTGAGATTGGTGTAAATTTATGAGATGTCTTTTAAAAGTGCTTCTGTTTGCAAACAATTGATTACAATTATTCTGCGAACAACGTAAAACATCCGTTGGTTTTAGATAGTGAACATGAGCCAAATGAAAAATTGAGAGATCTATTTCACAAAATGAGTTACAACATTTAAAACAGATAAACATTTTTAACTGCAAGGGATTTAAAAGGACTATGTTAACTTATCTTTAGAACTTTGCACAAAAATTACGGATATAAAGCTATGATTAAAAATAGTTCTTCAGAGCTAAATAAATTCTTAATTTTCTAAGTCGAACATTATGTCTATAATATCAGGCGTTAAATTATCAAATTTCGTTGTAATATTGTAAAAATGTTTTTGTATAAATAACCAAAACTTTTCCGATTGCTTTGGATATTTTAAATTAAAGGTAAAAAAAATTTGAAACAGATATCTAAAGCAGCTAAAAAGTTTGGTGCACTATAAAATACCCCCTCATACGTTACACAAAATTCAGGTGATGGCAAATTTAAATAAATAAGAAATGGTTGTAGCCGAAGACTTCTTTTTACACAAAACTCTTTCATTTGATTGATTTTGATTTTGATATCAGACGAATCTGTTGCTTCAACAACAAAAGACTGGATTGAGTCACTTATTGATATTTTCCAAAACTTTTTGTTATCTAATTTAACTTTACCGGCAGGTTTTAATATGTAATGCATTTATTTGCAAATTTGTAAATTATGTATATCTGTAAAAATTACATTATAGAATTAATAATAGTTCACTTAAATATATATTAGAGTATAAACGTATACCTTCGATATTTGAAAGATGTTTAAATATTTCTAAAGTTGCTTTGTGTATGAGTTTTTTAGGAAAAATTGTTTTTATTTTTAAAATAAATTGTTGCCACGAGCCAAATAAATTTTGCGTTTGGTTAGGAAACTGCTCCTGAAAGTCAATTTCAATCTGTAAATTAAACGAGAAAATATATAATTTATTATAAAAATTAGATTAACTTATTATGCTTACCAATCTAAATCCATTTGCATTTGTGTATAAAGTCCATTCAGTAATGAACGCGTCAATAGTTTTCAAATTTCTAAAATCAGCTTTCCTAAGATGAGACGTCTCTTTCCATTTTATCTCAACGACCTCCCATGGAGTACAGTGTAATTTTAACCAATTTTTATTGTCGATATCAGAAAAACTTATGTTATTATTTTCAACAATAGTGCATTCGGATTCTTTAAATAAATATTTTGTTAATGGGGAACCATATAAAGATACGTATAAAAAATATTATACCTGAAAATGTACTGCTATTTGAACTTCTTCGTCGCTTATGGTCGCTGAAGTATCCAGCTTTTGTTAAATTTTTGGAGAGAACTCTATATTTATTATAAAGTTTTCCGGTTGGATTGCCTACTTCTTTAAAATAGTACTCCTAAAGTTGTAAAAATTGTAATTTCAATTAAAGTACGTATGAGAAAATAGACGAAAAATAGTTTAGAGCTTAATTTTTAATGAATATTTTTAAATTAATTACGTTAGTTTAAATAAATGATTGTCAAGCCACATTTGCAGAAATGTGTTTTTAATTATATTGAACTTCCTATTTTACCCTTAGTGCTTATATATGCATTATTTTTCGACTTACACCATTTTCTTCTGGAAATAAAAGTTTTATTTGTTGAGTTACTTTGCGAAACACATCTAGCGTCGTTGCTTGGTTATTGTCGACAAACTCTCTGACAATAAAAGTACTAAACAAATCTCTAGTTGCAGAAGTGAACCCAATTGGTGTGTTCGAATCATACAACAGTTTTACTCTTGCACCATTTGGTTTATGCAGAAATTCATTCAGGTCCTAGTTGTAAAATTTAAATATTTAAGAAATTGAGACATAATTCATAAACCTTTAATCTATTTACAAAACTAAATTTATTAGTTAAAGTCCCGGATGGGCAAGATGTTCCGGATGAGCAACTTTCTGTGTTCGCATGTGGTTGACTCGTATCACGTTTAGGATTATTTATATCGTCTTCAATACTCTATTAAAATATAATATAAAAATCATTCGGACATATGAAAATATTTATAAAACTCTATTCCTACATGTTTTTGTTTCCACTCCTTTAGACGTGCAAGAAATATGGCTCGATTCCCTAAATCTGATTTAAAAATATCACTGATGTCTTTTTCCGTAAGATACATCAGACTCAATACAGTAATATTAAACTCTTGAACAAAAAGTATTACAATTTAAAAACTTAATACATAGATTCACTTGTAATGTTACCTAGTAATTTTGGCAGAATCGGTTCCATTAACCATTCTTTCATTAGTTTTGTCAGATCACAATCAATTATTACCACCTCAACTTCACTATAATCTGTTGTAGGCTCAGTGAGTGCCTTTTCATTGTTGTGATCGTCCATTTTAATTCTAAAACTATGAATAACAACGATTAATTTAACACCGATTAAATTTATAAACTTTATGTACATCCAATAGCACATTTTCGATTTGTAAACTATCACATTTCTCAGAACTATATAAAACAACACATGTTTCCTTTTTTCTATAAATTAATTGTTCTAATTTAACAACACAAAAATCTTACCTCAATTTTCTCGTTCAAAGAATTTTTATTAAAAAAATCCTTAATTTATATATATAATCGTTCAATCAAATTTATTTTAAAATTTAGCACTAATTAATCACAAGACCACTTCACACAAATGTTTTACGGATATTAAATATTCTATGAAGAAAATTTCTATTGGTTTTAAATCACAAGTCAAAACATGTTTGTAATCATAACAGTACAATCAGGTAATATTAGGGATAAATTATGTATATTAAGAATAATTTAATCTTTATTTGCGAATTAACGTTATATTTCTATTTCAATTGTCTTTGTTTTCTGAATAGTAAGTTATTAATGAAAATCATGATTTATGTACTATATAAAGAATTTTTCCTTACGCATGTAACAACCATTGTAATGTAAGTTAAATACAATATTAGGAATAAAATGATCATTTCTGTCATATAAAATGATTTTGAGGAATAATTGATATTATTATTAATTTTATGTCATTCCTATACGAGTATTCCTATGATATGTATAATAAGTGATTATGCTTTTCTCTGGGTGTGCTAAGAAAATTCAATATCTGCCTTCAACTTTGATAGTCGAAAAGAAATCGTCAAACAAAAAACCAAATATCAAATTACACAGCCGCCGAAGTATATCTAAAACGAATAACACAAATATTAAATTTCGAAAAAACAAAACCAACCAACATTCGATTAAGCCTAAACCAAGCAATCCCTATCACTCTGACACCAAAAATATTAAAACGTTGAACCAGTCTGCTACGATAAATTACCATGACTCTAATAACAAACTAACTGTAAACAACCGCGACCAAAAAAGACCCAGACGTATTGAAAATCGGATACACTGTCCATTACAACTTTCCAAACTGTGGAAATCAATTTTACTATATCTTAGCCTTTCGTGGACTCATGTAAAGAAAACTACTAACTTACAACTTACACTGCCGATAATAACCAATAAAATACAATCACATTCCTATTTATCTAATTCAGTTTACTGGCTTGACAATCTGTTCCAAAAATTTCCTGTCTGTTTTTCAAATATTTTAGTACTAGCATCTCGTAAAAACATATACGACAAAGAAGTTTTCAGCTTAATTGTAAAGTTTTACACAGCCGATCAACTGTTACATGTTGCTAAGGACAATACTTATTTATTAGTCAAACACGTAAATCAAATTGGAAATAACTTTACTTCAAAATTACTTTCTAACGATAAAATTTCCACATTTTTAAAAAACAACAGCTTTCTAAAATATATCAAATTCCGCTTGAACCAACCTAAAGCATAGGTAAACCAAATCATCTTATTCTAAACATAATACTAATCTAAACCACAAGTTAATCAAACAAACCTAATACTAACTTAAACCATAACCCAATGAACAAACCTATCCTAAACCCAATACTAACTTAAACCATAAGCCAATCGTACCAACTTATCCTAAACCTAATACTAGCCTTAAGCATAAGTCAAATCTAAACAATTTATACTTACAATTTATACAATATACAAGAAACATAGTAATCGAAAAACAATAATCTTATTACCAATACTGATTCCGATCAATAATCAATACAATCAATCAACTACCAATACGATTCAACTATCGATACAATCAATAAAAATAATAAGTTTACCAAAATTGGTCATAAGCAATCACTAGCATAAGTGTATACATATTAGATTAAAACAATTCTTTAAGCAATCAAAACGTAACGAAAATTTTAATGGAAACAAATAATTTACCAAATATCGTTCATTCTTAACATAATTATACAGAAACAAGTAATTTAACTTGACGGCCCAAAACAATTGTAAAACATTTAAATTTATTAAATAGTTATAGTACATTAGCATGGATTAAACAAAATTAAATTAATATAAATACAAATTATTCTAATACAAATTATAATTATAAGGACTCCTTTAATTTTATTACGACGATAAAAACATAATTTATTCAATATTTATAAGATAAGACTAAGATAACGTTACTCACTTTTTTTTTTCTCTCTCTTCCCTTTTTCTCAAAAACATACATAATTTGGTAAAATTTTGTGTTCATCGTTAACTAACTAACGATGAAAACAAAATTTTTTGTTCCGTGGGGGAGGAATGTAGTAAAACCAATTACATAGTTTTACTACAACAATTCCCCAAACTATATTCGCAATATCTTCCAAATTCCTATCAATAAATATAAAAACAATTGACCCAAAACTCTATTAAAATTAAAAACAAATATTTCATAAATTTCCTTAACTGGGTTATTTCCAAATATTTTGTTAATATCTTTTAATTTAAATAAAACCAATTCGCGACATTGGCAATAAAATTCAATTAAAAACAAAGTCAGTGTGTCAATTGTTTTAATATCAATTAACCAACAATAATAAATTCCCAGCGCGTAATCATTTTTTAATTATAAAAATAATATTTTAATCAATAATTCAGGCAGTTAGTATTCAGACAATTAACGGAGTCAAATTTTAAATCAATACAGTCGTTTTTGCAAATAAAATATTAAAATCAATAAAGTGAATCGTTTTGAAGGAAAAACTAACAAGCAGTCAGTAACCAATAAGTTCAGTTCAAAAATTATTAAAATAAGTTTAATTCATAGCAGTAAGTTCAGTTCTAAAATTATTAAAATAAGTTTAATTCAGAACAGTAAGTTCAGTGCAAAAATTATTAAACTAAGTTTAATTCAGAACAGTAAGTTCAGTTCAAAAGTTATTAAAATAAGTTTAATTCATAGCAGTAAGTTCAGTTCTAAAATTATTAAAATAAGTTTAATTCAGAACAGTAAGTTCAGTGCAAAAATTATTAAACTAAGTTTAATTCAGAACAGTAAGTTCAGTTCAAAAGTTATTAAAATAAGTTTAATCCAGAACAGTAAGTTCAGTTCAAAAGTTATTCAAATAAGTTCAATTCAGAACAGTGAGTTCCGATCACTAGCTATTAAAATATACATAAGCTCAATTCAGAACATTATAAATAGAAATACAAATTAAAACTGAAAAATAGAGACTTTTTCTTGATATAACATCTGCAAAGTACCGAAGTATCACACACATATAAGAACTACATTTTATCACATAGTAGTATACGTAAAACATTTGCACTACATCTTTATCATATAGTAGTGTCCTAAACAATTTGGCACTACACTTTTTATCAATTGCATTTTTCATTGGTTACCTAGTACTTTAACAAAGAGTAATGTTTGATATACATCGCTGACCAAAACTAAAAACCATGTCCTCATAAAAGTTTTTTGCCGAAAACTATATTAAAATCCTTAACCCAGACCGAAGTCTTGATATCTCAGAGCTGTAAGATTTCAGCCCCTCCATATTTTTTTATTGTGATATAAAGTCAATTATTTTTTATTCAAAGTTTATAAAATTTAGAAATTTCTATGATTTGTAGTCACAAGACAAAAACAAATTTAATTAAAATAACGATGTAATAATAGTAGTTTAATCAATGAGTGTATACTGAAATAGTTTATGTATTCCCAAGCAAAAGATTAAAATTTGAGCGAGACACGAGCGAGAATTTTAATTTGCGAGAGAAAAAAATTTATTAAACACGAATCGATTACAATACTTTATTCTCTGACAAAGAATTGTGTATTACAAAAAATAAAAACATTTTCTTCAATTAAAACAATAAATCTTTATTGTTTTAATTGATAAATCAAATTTCTTATTAAAAAAACCCTGATGATAAAAAAATCACCATCCTATACAATCAACCAAGTTCAACTAAACGAAATAAGAGAATTTGATTTTTGAACAAAACTTATCAAAGCAATTGTGATTATAATTTGAAAATAATTTTAATGAAATCAAAACAATTTGACCAATTGGAATCATACCAATTGAATAATGATAATTTTTTTATAGGAAAATTTTCATTAGAAAATAGGTTAAGTTCATTGGGTTATAGGTTAGAAAACAATACAATAACACATACTATTATTATCGAAAAAACATACAAATAAAGCTGATATAATTAAATGGAAGAGAATAAAAGACAATTTATAACGTTTAAGATTTTTTTGTGTATTTTTTGATCTACGATTTGTGTTTTTTTGTAATAGCAAGTGCTTGTGTATTTAGTTGATTTTTGTATTTTTGTTGCAGCTCTACAAGTGCCACCGAATAGAAAAGCTTATTACCCACACAAAAAATATAATATAGAGTGCAGCTCCAAAGGTGAACCATGTAAGTTCTATATAAGTCGAGGATTTTTTCTTTTTTTTTAGAAAAAGAGAGTGGATCTAAATTTCGAGAATTTCGTGATTTTTGGCTTGAAGACTTATTTTGAAAGATTCATAACTTCGGTTTTGGTAAAGATAGACAGACACTTTTTATTTTAAACATAAAAGATGGAAAATAAAAAAAAACTGTTATCTATAAAAATAATTAACAAATTAGTATTGTTATAAACAAATAAAATGTTAAAATCGATTTTTAGTCATTGTCCAACAAAAATAAAGAGTATTCAGTATAACCATCGTTTTTTTACGAGAAATGAGTTTTACTGTTGAAGGTTCTTTGATTTAAATTTTTCAATAGAATAAAAATCACTAAAACAAAATCTTTGGAAAAAGAGTTAAATTTTTGAAAGGCAACAATTGTAATTCACAAAATTTTTTCGTCAATAAAATTTTATGCGCAAGGAACCGTTCGTTATTCGATCTTCAAAATTAACAATTTCGAATTATTAATTGTATGCAAAAACCAATACTAAAAAATTATGTGTATTCATACACAACTTGACGTCACAAGTTGTGAGTTTTTCACAGCTAGAAAACTCCATAATCGCAGCACTGTTCGGTAAAAAATGGACCCATTACCCATATATGGAATTTTTTGTCGTCCCGCGCTCGATAAAATAATTTATTTCTAACAGTAAAAACCATTTCTCCATTAATTAAAAATACGTTTATTATAGAAAATAAAACGTACAATACAATACGATGATCGTGCTAAAAACTCATTTCGTGTTTGAGGCAATGACTAAAGATCGATTTGAACATTTTATTTGTTTATAACAATAGGAATTTAATAATAACTTTTATTGATTTTATTATTTTTAAAACTAGCATCTTTCAACTTTAAAATAAACCAAAACAAAAGTTTTTACACAGTTGAAAAAACTTGATTATGTAATTCAAATTGCAACACATATAGGTCCTACGGAAGTCTCCATTATAAAACATTGCAAAGCTTGCTTTAAAGTTAAATTTAATGCTCTTTGCATTAATCTTTAATGCATTACTTGTAATAAAATTTATGGTTGTTTTCATTAAAACATAAAGCTTGTTGTATTAAAAATTTCTATTACATATACTTGTATTAAATAATATTGCAAGGTGCAAAATTTGTTGTTGTATGAGATTTAAATGGAAATTACATTAAAATTTCGAGTTACTTTAATTATTACGCACCTGTATTAAACATAAAAATTATTTGCTGCTATTAGTTATCCATAGTGATAAAAATGAAATTAGAATTTTATCTTGTATTTTAAATTTATTTAATTCATATTACTTCGGTCTGAAAGACCTAAGTATTACATTCATGAGCTCAAAGTGAAATTCTTACCCCCATTTTTTTTGACATTTCTCGACGTTTTAGGACCTCCTGATTCTAAAAAAGCAAAAAAAAAAAAAATGTATGTCTGTCTGTCGGCCGGCCGTCCGGCCGGCCGGCTGGCCGGCCGGCCTGCCGTCATTACCTACGCTGCAGGGAAAACCACTGGAGGGATTTCAAAATTTTTTTTTTCTAAAAATAGGTATACTCAAGGGACAGGTCCGAAAGGACGCTGTGTTCGATAACTGTACCGGAAGTGTGTCAAAAAAATCATTATGTGTGTCAAAACAAGGAAATTTGCATATTTTTGGCTTAAAAAACGTTCATTTTAAGTGATTACGAGTAGGAACATTGAATTTGGAGAAATCTTGATGGTCGGGATTGGTATGTGAGATCAAAAACTAGATTATTGCATTATAAGTTTGTCAAAAAAAAGTTGTCAAGTGTGTCAAAAGAAAGATTTTTATTTATTTTTTTACTTAATTTTTTGGAAAAAAAATATAAAATTAATTGTTTGTTTGAAATGAAGTTTTATTATTATTATTGAGAATTATGGCATTATAAGTTTGTCAAAAAAGTGTTGTCAAGTGTGTCAAAAGAAAGATTTTTATTTTTTTTTCCCAATTTTTTGGAAATAAAATTGTTTGTTTAAAATGAAATTTTATTATTATTATTGAGAATTATGGCTTTATAAGTTTGTCAACAAAATGTTGTCAAGTGTGTCAAAAGATTTTTATTTAGTTTTTTACCCAATTTTTTGGAAAAAAAATAAATTGTTTGTTTGAAATGAAATTTTATTATTATTATTGAGAATTATGGCATTATAAGTTTGTCAAAAAATGTTGTCAAGTGTGTCAAAAGAAAGGTTTTCATTTATTTTTTACCCAATTTTTTTAGAAAAAAATAAAATTAATAGTTCGTATGACATGATATTTTATTATTATTATAGAGAATTATGGCATTATAAGTTTGTCAAAAAATAATGTCAAGTGTGTCAAAAAATGATTAAAGCCAATATTTTGGGAAAAAAAATGTAGCTGTTTTTATGACGTAAATGTAATTTAAAATGAAATTGGACATGGAAATTTTTGAATTTGTTGTAGTTTTTGAAATATTTTTGGAATTTTGAAAAAGTTTGTATTTTTGATTTTGTAATAATTTTTGCAATATTTTTAGAATTTCGGCAAAAGTTTTAATTTTTGATTTTGTAAGAATTTTTGAAATATTTTTAGAATTTTGAAAAATTTTTAATTTTTGATATTATTATAATTTTTGGAATTTTGAAAAAAGTTTTAATTTTTGATTTTGTAATAATTTTTGCAATATTTTTAGAATTTTGGAAAAGTTCGAATTTTTAAGAATTTTTGGCATATCATCAGAATTTAGAAAAAGTTTAAATATTTGATTTCATTCTAATTTTTAGAATATTTTTGGAATTTTGAAAAAGTTTGATTTTATTTAATTTAACAATATTTTTGGAATTTTGATTACAATTATCCGGCAACGTATTGATGTTTCGTGTTAGTTTTGTAATAAATTTTTAAACAGTGTCTATCTCTGAATACTTGTACTTTAACAAAGAGTAATGTTTGATATTCATCGCTGCCCAAAACTAAAAACCATGTCCTCATAAAAGTTTTGTTGCCGAAAACTATATCAAAATCCTTAACCCAGACCGAAGTCTTGATATCTCAGAGCTTGAGATTTCAGCCCCTCCATATTTTCAAATTTAAACACAGAGCAGAAAAAGTGATTTTTTTAAGATTTTTTTTTTCACAAATCGAATATGAAAAAAATTTTATTACTTCGGTCTGAAAGACCTAAGTATTACATTCATGAGCTCAAAGTGAAATTCTTACCCCCACTTTTTTTGGCATTTCTCGACGGTTTAGGACCTACTGATTCTAAAAAAGCAAAAAAAAAAAATTGTATGTCGTAAAAATTGTATAAAAAAATTGCCGTCCGTCCGTCATTACCTACGCTGCAGGGAAAACGGCTGGAGGGATTTCAAAATTTTTTTTTTCTAAAATTAGGTATTCACAAGGGACAGGTCCGAAAGGACGCTGTGTTCGATAACTGTACGGGAAGTGTGTCAAAAAAATCATTATGTGTGTCAAAAATAACAAATTTTCATATTTTTGGCTTAAAAAACGTTCATTTTAAGTGATTACGAGTAGGAACATTAAATTTGGAGAAATCTTGATGGTCGGGATTGGTATGTGAGATCAAAAACTAGATTATTGCATTATAAGTTTGTCAAAAAAATGTTGTCAAGTGTGTCAAAAGAAAGATTTTTATTTATTTTTTTACTTAATTTTTTAGAAAAAAATAAAATTGTTTCTTTGAAATGAATTTTATTATTATTATCGAGATTATGTCAAAAAATAATGTCAAGTGTGTCAAAAAACGATTTTATTTATTTTTAGTCAATTTTTTGAAAAAAAAATGTAGCTGTTTTTATGACGTAAATGTAATTTAAAAACAAAGTAATGAAATTGGACATGGAAATTTTTGAATTTTTTATAGTTTTTGAAATATTTTTGGAATTTTGAAAAAGTTTGTATTTTCGATTTTGTAATAATTTTTGCAATATTTTTAGAATTTCGGCAAAAGTTTTAATTTTTGATTTTGTAAGAATTTTTGGAATATTTTTAGAATTTTGAAAAATTTTTAATTTTTGATATTATTATAATTTTTGGAATTTTGAAAAAATTTTCAATTTTTGATTTTGTAATAATTTTTGCAACAATTTTAGAATTTTGGAAAAAGTTTGAATTTTTAAGAATTTTTGAAATATTATTGGAATTTAGAAAAAATTTAAATATTTGATTTTATTTTAATTTTTGGAATATTTTTGGAATTTTGAAAAAGTTTGATTTTATTTAGTTTAACAATATTTTTGGAATTTTGATTATAATTTTCCGGCAACGTATTGATGTTTGGTGTTAGTTTTGTAATAAATTTTTAAACAGATATAAAAAATACTAGTTCTTTAATAAAGAGTTATGTTTGATATACATCGCTGCCCAAAACTAAAAACCATGTCCTCATTAAAGTTTTTTGCCGAAAACTATATCAAAATCCTTAACTCAGACCGAAGTCTTGATATCTCAGAGCTGTGAGATTTCAGCCCCTCCATATTTTGTAGTTGTGTTTGTGAACTCTCATTTAATGTTTTTGTTAATTAATAGTATTTAATTAAACAATTTTTTATTAATTTTGAATTTAAAACACGATTTTAGCAAAACATTTATGTAAACAATAACTATTTCACTTTAAAAAAAATAATAATAAATAAATGGCGGCTTGTTTGTTTACTAATTTTACAGATTCGTAAATGTATTTGTGTAAATTTATTGTATTTGCAACTTGATCTACCAAAAAATCTAGATTCAGAAAAATATTTTCAAATCAAAAAAAGAGCAATCTTTTTGTACAAAAAGAATACGAAATGCAAAAAACAGTGATCTGACAGCTGCTTTTTTGCTCTTAGATCACTTTTTTTGTCAAAAAGAAAACGACATTAGTAATAAGATTAAATAAAATTTATATCACTTCACTCTTTTGTTTTTAATAAATCAATAACATTAATAGAACTTAAATGTTATTGGAAAAATTACTTCAACTATAATTGTGTGCTGTATTTTTAGAAGTTACACAAAACATACTATTTAATTTATTTAATTTTTTTTTACACATAAATTAACCAATAATTTTAATTAACACTGAATCAACTTAAAAAGTACTTCAATGTTCACATCACATCAGTTTGAAATTTCAAAACTTAATTTAATTTCATTTCATCTCTTGACGTTTGTTAAAAAAAAATTCACCACAGTTTTACGCATAATACATTTTGACAATTTTGTATTTCAAAATTAAGAAAAACTATAACTACAATGATTATAATTTTTATGATAATGACACAAAATTTTTTCTATTTATGTTTATGTGGATTTGTAATAATAATAAAGAATGAAATTTCTTAAATCCACTAACATTTGTGCACCAAACAAAAAATACGAAAACTTACTTAGATTTGTAGCATGTTGCATTCAAACTTCAAGCATTTCTATAAAGATCAATTATGATGCAAAAGTTGTACGAACATTTGTAGTTTCGCATTAAAATTAATATTAATGCAACATTTGCTTTGCGCTTCAATAATGACTTGCTTTACATAACTCATAAAGCAAAGCCTGCATTAAAAGTTGCAGTAACTTTTCAACTATGTATTTTTAATAGTACCAAAGTTATGAGTTTTTGAAAATAACGAGTTTATGAGTTTTTGAAAACTCGTCAATGCCCGAAATTCTCGAAATTTAGAACCACTATATTTTCCAAAAAAATCCTCGAACACGTATATTTGTTTTTCGATATCAAACCTCTAAAACAAATTTGAGCCAAATCAAAAATGTGTCGGTCAGAAGGCAGCTCGGTTTGTAAAAGAATGACCCATATACATATAACAATAAATAGTACATTTTATACCGAGGTGATAAAGTAAATTTTCTACATTGAGGTGGATATTGAAATGGAGACAAATGGAGGCACCGAAATGGAGAAAATTTTCTTTACCAAGGTTTATATACTATTTTTTTTACTACTTGATATAAAAAAATGCACTAAACTCTTAATTATATTAATTATTATTACAAAATAAAATGTCAATTAATAAGCAAATGGTGAATAAATAAAAATTTTGATTTGGTGAAACATTGTTTATGCGTATTGGATATTTATTAGCGGATTGTGTATTGGATATTTATTATTCTGGGCTGCTTAGTTAGAAATTTATTTTCAATGAATTTTCTTAAAACTATATAAAAATCACATATGCTTTGCATTAAAAAATATAGCTTTTATTTATTTTTGACATGAAATTGAAAATCTATTCAATATTGTTGAGCAAAATTTAGAATTTTTTTAGTCTACATTCTACAACTCACAACTAAACTAAATTTCAACAGAATTCTGTTTAACACTAATTAAAATTTCAAATAAACTAACCTATAGTTGCAAAGAAGTTTTTGCATTCATTCGTTATTTATTATTATTAAAATAAAATCAAAACGCTTATTATTAGGTAGATTTCATATAAAACAAAATTATATATATATATATATATATATATATATATATATATATATATATATATATATATATATATATATATATATATATATATATATATATATATATATATATATATATATATATATATATATATATATATATATATATATATATATATATATATATATATATATATATATATATATATATATATATATATATATATATACATATATATATATATATATATGAATATATATATGAATATATATATATATATATATATATATATATATATATATATATATATATATATATATATATATATATATATATATATATATATAACGATATGAGGTATAACGGAATTTAGTGGCACTCTCACGGTCGCATTTTTCGACCTACACCAAAATAATTTTCTGTGTATGTTTTGGCAAATAATGTCTTGGACAAGTTCGAGAACTGGCCATATCCGGGTACCGGTAAAGCGGCTAGAGCCTAAAAACTCGAATAATCTAGGGCGCTATAACTTCCGTTTGAATCATAATATTTTAATAAAATTTATAAATATTGAATATTTGAATCTTTTTTTTATCATTTTTATCCAGATGACAACCTTGGCGTTTCAGGTTCCTCAAAAATCAGCTGTTTTAAAAATTTACTAAACTTTGCTGTCCTTGATCTAGCTGAAATGGCCAAGCTCATATTTGAAAACCTTTTTTTCACGTATTTAAAATATAAATCTTTCCAAAATTTTCAAAAAAAATAGCTCAAGTCTAACGGTTGAGACCCTAGGTCTGTTGAAATGAAAACAAACGCAAAAGACAATGCTTTCATCATGTTTCAGTTTATGTTACTTAAATTCATCTTAGCTTTTAAACATACTTTTCAACTATAGCCTCATTTCAGCTTTCTAACCCAAAAGGTTCTATTTTTATAAGCGTTATAATGAACCTCTTGCAAAAAAATATCAAGCCATTTAAGACCATAGAAAAATTATAAAAATCTCTTTTGTTTTTATTTTTTTTACTAAGTAACCGTTTGAAAAAAGATTAAATAAGAACAAAAAAACACAACAACAAAAGATGATTTTGAAATAAAATTGTTTGATTATAAATTATGTGTGATGGTATGATTGTAGTTGTGACGTAGTTCATTTGATCTTTGGTGGATTTAATATCGTCGCTTTAATAATGAAACAACGTATTCGCAAAAGTGTAGTTTCGAGATAATTGGGTTTAAAGATTTTTCGATTTTCCGATTTTCGTAAACTCGGCAGCACTATTGAATGAATAAAGATATTGGAAAAAAAATTTCTACCAATTAATCTTGACTAATTTCCCCACAGCATATTAAAATTTCACTTTGGTACCTGCTGGCTTTTCTCCCTAAAAACAGGTGAAAAGTCAATCAGGTACCTTATACGTTATTTCATATTTCATATACGTTATTTCATTTTGCATGGAAGTACGATTAAGCCTAAAACTAATTATTATTGAACTAACGCATAATATTCTTACAATTTTTTATTTATATGAACCGGCATATCATGTAGTAATGAATGATGCTTATACAATATTTTAGATTTACCATTTCGTGTGGCGATCGTAATGTATGTAAAGTATACGACACTGATTTTACCCAAGTTATTATTCTGTAGGAATTGAAATATCGTACATGCATTTACGCTGTTTCAATATTTAACCAAATTCAAATTTGCATGTACGTTAATTAACAATATATTAATTTTCACCCCCAGTTATAAAAAAATTGGAAAATGTTAAAATGCCACTTTATAGACATCCTTATGGGGAATGCAGCGCACCCATTATATAATAACAACGTATATATGGCATACGTTATTTCATTCTTAAAGCGACGATATGTTATTAAAAGTAGTTTAAACCAACTTAAATAAAACTGTTCCGAAATTGTATTGATGGAGTTAGTTCGGATAATGTATTTAATTTGGTTCGATAATTTTTTTGAATTATTCTGTTTCTACTTATATTTTTTATTTAAACTAATCTGACTTATCTAATTTCATTTGGACACAAAACCGTCTGACCCCGAAATCTACCTATTTCTAGCGGATATACCTGCCGCTGGGATTTTTTTTAAATTTACTATTATTATTTTAAGAAGAAACTAAAAAAATTCAAAGATGAACTCAGTTAACAAACGAACAAAAATTATATTTTCATTATTTACGAAGGTGCTAAAATACTTATTATTAGGTGTGGGGAATAATTATTAGTAACCATAGAAGAAGCATTATTGGTAAACGAAAAACTCGTATATCAAAAAATAGAACAAAAATGTTTAATTTTTACGATGGAAACAAAGGTGAAGAGTCTAGCATTAACCATAAATATATATTGCATTCTTTCTGTCTTATATGATAGAATAAACATGACAAATCAAAATAAAAAAAGAGAAAAATTTATATGTATTTGAAATTTCTTTTGCTTTTTATATTCTATTTTACTAATGAGACAACAAAAAATGCGATGGTAAAATACAATTAATAATAAAAAAAAAACTCGCATGTATTAGTGTTTCCTTTGGCATGTTTATTTTAATATGTAAGGTTTTTAGAATTCATTGATAATTTTGGTTTGTTTTTGTAAGTTAAAAATGGTCAAAATAATCTTTCAATTTTTGAAGAATAATTGGGTTACGCGTTGGTGTTGTTGTCTACATAGATTGATATTTGATTTATTTTTAGATAGATTTCATATATTTATCTTTCAAATGCACTTTAACCATATGTTTAGGTTGTTGACTTTAGTCAATTTTTTTTGGTCAGAAATTGATTTAATTTGATTTGGTTGTGTAGGATAAAAATATTTTTAAATTTCAAAATCTATGTACTTATTAAAATTTGTATCAATTTAATGTTTTAAATTTGAATGAATGAGTTCTAAAAGAATAGATTATGAAATTTAAAAATATTATTTACTAATAATTTGTCTTATGATAACTTTAAACAAATTGGGTTTAAAGTAGTTATGCGGTTATGTGTTCTAAAAACTTTTTTACTTTATATGGCTCAAAAATACATTTACCTTAAAATTAATGTTTAATCATATCAAAGCGATACAGTAGATCGTTGTTTGTGAATATAATTATTACATCTGCAGCCTAATTCTGTGACTGTGAAGTGGTGAAGTGTTAAAAATTTCTTTATTTCGATTTTATCACCAAATTTTTAACAATTTTTGCGATTCTATATGCAATTTATGTGCGATGTAAGTGTTAAAAAATCTTATAGTAAGTAGGCGACTCACTAAATATCAAACGTCAATGCATAAAATTTTCATTGATTGTTTTATTTAATAGAATTATTATAAAAAATCCTTTATTTATTATTTCCAAATAAATTATTTTTTGTGAACAAAATATAATTGCTGAGCGAAATTAATTTTTAATTGGATTAAATAAAAGATTTGTTCAATTAATTCACGCCGTCAGTTATGCAGACTTATTTATGAGAAATGCTGAAATAAACGAGATGTCAAGTATATTGCTATTTTTTGCAGATAAGACTTATTTTGACTCTAGTGGGGTCATAATTAATATTTTCGAAGTTAAATTTGAAAAAAAAATTTTTGATGTTATTTTGAAATCTAAAATAAACAAATCACATTGATGTAATTGTGTTTTTTAACATAATGGCGTTAGCAACAAAAGAATCCATTTTATTTTATCACTAACCAAAAGTTAGTGTTAACTTTTCAGTTTTAACATTTCACTCATTTAAATTTTTTTACGGTGAAGTGATAAAAAATTTATCACTTTACAGTTACAGAATTTGGTTGCTGATTTTCTAAATAATACGATATAAGTTTATCCTTTGAGCTGCTTGTTTTAGGTAGATTTCATATAAAATCTACCGAATTCTTGGAGTTCCGGATAAAAGCTTAATTTTTTAACAAAATAAATTTATTAGGCGTCGTATTGTTCGAGTAGAAACATATTTTTAATGCCGGGTGAAAAACACGTGAAATCAGCAAGGTCTGGAAATGAGGTTTTAATTTTGTATATTTAGGTATTGGAATTCGTTGACATCAATAAAAAAAAGTTTTCTGCGTTTTTAGTTTTTTTTTAACCCTGTCGTAAGATACAGGGTGTTGAAAAATCAAAAATTTGCTCGACCCTGGTGTATTGAAATGGCTCTATAGTCAAAACTACTGGACTGATTTTAATGTTATATAGCTCTAAATGTAGGTATTAAACAGAGCTAATGATAATTCACATTATATAACCTTGAACACTTTCTTTTTGAAACATAACGGTAAAAAATTCAAATTCGATTTTCTAGAAATGCGTATTTTTAAAATTTTTTATTTTTTAATATGTGAAAGGTACATATGTTTTGGAAATTTTTTTGTTTTTTTTTATTAATTTTATTGCAACACGCCTTAAAATTTTTCATCATAAAAAAAAGTGGAGTTAAAAAATGAACAGTTATTTTTTGATTTACATATATGTTTTTATAATAAATTTTTAATATAAACTCAAAATAAATATTTTACACATTTTTTATCATTTATTTAATTTTACATTACTAAATTCCGTAGAGTTAGAATAACGTCTAGCTAAGATTGATCCATCATTTGTAGGAATGTATGAGTGATATCCTGGTGTTCCAGGAATTGTTTTTAAATTGGCGTATCTATCAGCTAGTCGATTTCGTTTTGCAATGTAACCTGCCTCCGTTACATAGAAAAAATGCATGTTATCTTGAATTTTAAGCAACCCCTAAATTCAAAATTTCATTATCCAATTAAAATAGTTGTTATAATTTGTTGTCATAGCTACACAATAATTTGGAAAAAATAATAAATATTTTGTCAAAGGTTACTTGTTCCACATATTTTTATTTTAAAATTTATGAAAATTTATAATTTTAATTTAGAATAAACCAATTTTCTTAAAATATTTTGCTTGCGGCGAATAAAAAATAGTATATGATGCACGGACGTAAGCTATTTTGGACTTAATGTGGGTGCAAATCTCGGCTAGCGCCTCGATTTGCAAACTCCACATCTGTCCAAAATCTTTAGCTTTACGTCCTAGCATCATACCCAAGTAACATTTTGTATATATTATAGTCACAAACTATTGTTGTTTTATTTACGGAACACATACTGTACTCAAAATAGGTTGCGGTATTTATACTTCTACAAAATATTGTTTCTGATTGTACACAGTAAAGCTACAGTGTAGTAGTAAACTTATAGCTTCGAATGTAACGTTTCTGATTATGTACTATGTAACTGTATTATTACTTCTACAAAATCACTACATTGTGTAAAGTCTACGAGAGCTTATAGCTACATTGTAAATATACTAAACGTTGGCCTTGTAAATGTATTTTTACATTTACAGATTAATTACAAAACTTTATTTTATTGAGAACTTATATACTTACCGTATATTTACGGGACATTTACATTAGAAATGTATTTATACTGTCACATAATTTATACAGTTTTCTTAAGTCAAAATTTTTTGTTTAATAAAAGATGTCTGTTTCCATCGTGCGATGATAAAGAAATTTATAGCCAGCTTTCAGTGATAGACGACTCAATATATTGGGCATTAAATAATCGAATCTTAAGTCTTAATTAATTTAAGAGTCACTTGTGATTTTAAAGTTTCGTGGATTTAATTTCTAACCAAAGGATCCCCGAAAATTATTGCAAACACTTCAAAATATAAATATTATTTTGACGGGTAGTGGAAAGCTTTGGTATTATGAGCTAATACGTTGGTTGAAATTTTCGAATTTGGATCGCTTAATTAATATTTCAGTTACCTTTAACATTGACGGCCTTCCCATTTTTAATAGCAAAAAGAATTTTGGTCGATTTTATGTATAACCGATCATTCAGAATTCGGAGACCATTTGCATTTTATTGTGGTCCAACAATGCCAAGCTTAGAACACTATCAGGCAAAATTTTGTAAGATAATTACAAGATCCATTTAAACTTATTATATTTAGATCTGGCCGAATCGCAATGCCAGGATTACATTAACTAATTTATTGACATATGTAAATGTAAATAATTGTGTAGGCTCAAATGTACATAGTCTCCCACCCACCGTTTATGTAAAAAAAAATTTGGACATATACCAAAGTTAAGGGCATGAGGATTGCTTGTACCAAATAAAAAATAAATGTCACTTTTGTTTATTTCACAAATGTCAAAAGTTGTAAAAGGATTTATACAAAGCTTTTACAAAACATATACAAGTAAATATTTGTAAAAGGAAGGTGTAAATGTAAATGCACAACAACAAGGCTAATACTAAACGTTTACATAATTTATACATGTAAACTCTTTGAGTTGGAAGTTATAATTGTATGATTATGTTTACAGATCAAACACATAGCGTTTACATTACGTTAACATGTTAACATTTTAAATATGGAAGTGTAAATGTAAATAAAATGTAAATGTATATATTCTGTGCCCTCTCTGTATATCTACATAGGGCTAACTTGTATTTGAAAGCTTACAATTGTAAATTCAGCCATTTTTATGCAAAATTAATATTTGACTGTATTTAAAAAAATAACAAAATACATTTAATGAAACTTTATTGGGTTTTATAACTTATGTGATAAGTATTTTAGAAAAACTTAAATTTATGAAAATAATAAAACAAATTTTATATAATTTTATCTCTCTAAAATAAATTGACATATAAAATTTTTTTTAAAATTATATTTAATAATTTATTATTTTTATGGCGCATTATTAATTTAAGAGTATTTCCAAAATTTAATCGAAATTTTATTATTCGTTTGTAAATTTTGACATCCAACTATACAAAATTAGTTATGCCAAAATATAATATTTGCATTTCATAAACATAAAATATATTATTGTATTTGTATATTTATTTATATTTTTTGTTTACAAAAAATCGTCTAGAAATTCGTATTAAAGTATGAGATTGTAACTTTTTTGTAAGTAATCCGTAGTGATTAAAATCGCATACATTTTGCTTTCTGTAACACTACGTACCTGTTTGTAATTATACATAATTCTTACGCAAATTGATATCCGTAAACGTTCAGTAAAAGCCAAAATTATTCCCCAAAATGTATACGAAACACTTACTGAACATTTACGGTACAGTTACCACTGTAACTTTACGATTACAGAGTAAATGTACTGTAATAAATTTGTAAACAAAATTTGTTACTTGGGTAATGTACTATTTGGGTAATAAATTTTCTGAAATTAATTTTTATTGATTTTAATTCATGTAAAGGATTTGTTGACAACAACATAATTAAGGACATATTTCCAGTTCGAAAGTAATGATCGTACCATAAAAAATTGAACTGAACTGACTAGCTCCCTTTTTCTTTCGGTTCCATCATCACAAAATCCTTCCAGCCTATCCATTAAAATATTGTGTGTTAAGTCTTGCTTTATTGAAATTTCGTCAAAACTTAAAACACAAATTTTGTCGTTTGGTGGTAAATTTACAAAAAAAGAGTTTTGTTACTCCATTAACACTCCGTTAATACCCGGTGGGATAAACTTAATGGGAGACCACTTGTATATTGATGAAATTGACGGCAATTTCAAATGTAAACTATCTCTCAAATAGTTGTAAGTTGCAGCTGATTTATAATACAAGCATTGTGCCAAATTTTTATCATGCTTGTTGTATGAATAATTTTGCTTGAGCAGAAGCTTACAAACAAACATTTTTAGAACTTTCATTCACATTGAGATTGTCAATAACATTGTCAACAGTGGCACTACATTTTTTTCGGTATTTAAGTTTCAAAAGCTTAAAATTCTGTTTGCACTTATTGTGCAAAAGTCTCGATAACTTTAATTTTCTTTTGACATTTTCAAGTTCCTTTTTATATGATATGAGTTGTTTCGACTTTTTTGTACAATTTTGACAGTCACTGACAAGACTTTTGTCAAATTCGCAATGCGAACAGTTTATTGTATTAATTAAATTTAAAAACTCTATCTCATCATCAGTTTTGTCACTGTGTGCCAACATCAGATGATTGCATAGGAACTTGAAAATTAGTCTCTCTTATACTTGGAAATGAGTAGCTGCTACACACTTTCAAATCGCTTACATGTGACATAAAAAGGGTAGGTACAGCATTTCTTGTTAACCGACTATTACCGATACTTACGTGTAGTGGAAGTACTGCTTTTGTTTTATGGATAAAAATTGACTTTTAGTTAATTTTTAATCACAGTATATGTTTTGTTGACTCTCACAAAATAAAGCTGGGCAATTTTAGTCCAGAGAGATTACCTTATATTTGATATAGTATATTTTATCACAGCCAATATTATATTATTTTTAACACAAAAATATATATTATCTGTACTTCAATTAACAGATAAGATTATAGCTTAGTTCAGAATATAGTGTGGCTACAGTACTGCGATCAAAAAATCGTTTGTACGTCTTCAACTAACTACTCCTTGGTGACTGTACCTCCTCGTTACCTGGTTAGAGCAGTTCTGATGTGATGGAATTGGAGGAACAGTAAAAATAAAAGCAGCTAGAGCGGGTCTTAAGAAAGAATACGACAAAGTTATATCAACACATCTGAAGTTATATAACTGGGCAGCAGCTCCAGGCAATTTTCAATATAACATACATTTTTTCTATGTAACAGAGGCAGGTTACATTGCAAAATGAAATCGACTAGCTGATAGATACGCCAATTTAAAAACAATTCCTGGAACACGAGGATATCACAAATATCAACGAACTGTTGCAAATCACCAGTAACCTAATAAATAGTTTTGCAGATGATAGTACACTGCACAAGTCATTCGTCCCCCTATCTTCAAAGGGTAAAATACATGAACGAATAAATCCCGTCCGGAGAGACGCTGCCATAAATGTAAACGAGGACCTAAAAAAAGTCGCCGATTGGGGTGACAAAAATTTGGTCAATTTTAATTCCACCAAAACACAGCTATTGATTGTTTCCAGATCAAAGACCGAGTTTCCCAACGATATTTCAATTAATATGTGTGACGACCAAATACGCGAATGTGAAAGCATTCGTTTATTGGGAGTCACAATATCCAATGACTTACTCTGGAACGATCATATAATGGCCATGGCAAAGAGCGCGTCAAGAAAACTCGGCCTCCTCAATAGATGTAAAAAATATTTTACTCCGCATCAATTACTCCACATTTATAAGTCCTATATTCGTCCGTGTATGGAGTATTGTTGTCAAGTTTGGGGCGCTGCATCTGTTACTATCCTGGCTCTTTTGGACTCTGTTCAAAAGCGAGCTATACGAATTGTTGGTGATCGAGATTTAACATTAGGTCTTGATTCCCTGCAACATCGTCGCACTGTTGCTGATCTCGTTGTTTTTTATAAATATCGTCACCAGCAGTGCTCGGATGAAATCAGGTCCATAATGCCTCAGACATATGTTTTTCCCCGTTTTACTCGTCAATCGGTGTGTGCGGGCGGTCGAACTGTCGAGATTACTCACTGTCATAGTAATAGAATGCAAAGAAATTTCTTTGTGCGTACATCGTACACATGGAATGCTTTGCCCGAATCAATAGTCTCGAGTGCTTTCAATCCACAAAGATTTAAAAAAAGCGTCCACCTATACCTCAAGACGCATGTTGTTGTGGGACCTACGTCTTAAAAGGTATCTATGTGTTGTTGTGACACATTTTGTAATTCCTACTACACACCACTTCTTATTAAAAAAAAAAAAAAAATACATTCCTACAAATGATGGATCAATCTTAGCTAGACGTTATTCTAACTCTACGGAACTTAGTAATGTAAAATTAAATAAATGATAAAAAATGTGTAAAATATTTATTTTGAGTTAAAATTAAAAATTTATTATAAAAATATATATAAAAAACTGTTCATATAAAAAAAATTTCCAAAACATATGTACCTTTCACATATTAAAAAATCAAAAATTTTAAAAATACGCTTTTCTAGAAAATCGAATTTGAATTTTTTACCGTTATGTTTATAAAAGAAAGTGTTCAAGGTTATATAATGTGAATTATCATTAGCTCTGTTTAATACCTACATTTAGAGCTATATAACATTAAAATCAGTCCAGTAGTTTTGACTGTAGAGCCATTTCAATACACCAGGGTCGAGAAATTTTTTGATTTTTCAACACCCTGTATCTTACGACAGGGTTAAAAAAAAACTAAAAACGCAGAAAACTTTTTTTTATTGATGTCAACGAATTCCAATACCTAAATATACAAAATTAAAACCTCATTTCCAGACCCTGCTGATTTCACGTGTTTTTCACCCGGCATTAAAAATATGTTTCTACTCGAACAATACGACGCCTAATAAATCTATTTTGTTAAAAAATTAAAATTTTATCCGGAACTCCAAGAATTCGGTAGATTTTATATGAAATCTACCTAAAACAAGCAGCTCAAGGGATAAACTTATATCGTATTATTTAGAACATCAGCAACCAAATTCTGTAACTGTGAAGTGATAAATTTTTTATCACTTCACCGTAAAAAAATCTAAATGAGTGAAATGTTAAAACTGAAAAGTTAACACTGACTTTTGGTTAGTGATAAAATAAAATGGATTCTTTTGTTGCTAACGCCATTATGTTAAAAAACACAATTACATCAATGTGATTTGTTTATTTTAGATTTCAAAATAACATCAAAAATTTTTTTTTCAAATTTAACTTCGAAAATATGGAGGGGCTGAAATCTCACAGCTCTGAGATATCAAGACTTCGGCCTGGGTTAAGGCTTTTGATATAGTATTCGGCAAAAAACTTTTATGAGGACATGGTTTTTAGTTTTGGGCAGCGATGTATATCAAACATAACTATTTGTCAAAGTACAAGTATGTTTTTATCTCTGTTTAGAAATTTATAACAAAACTAACACGAAACATCAATACGTTGCCGGAAAATTATAACAGATCATATATTAACATAATTTAGTGAAAAGATGACACACTCAGCAAACTGCTCAAAAACCTCTCCATTTAGCGTTTCGAGAAAATATTACAAAATCACAAATTCATATTTCTTTCAAAATTCCAAAAATATTGGAGAAATTAAATAAAATCAAACTTTTTTCAAAATTCCAAAAATATTCCAAAAGTTAGAATAAAATCAAATATTTAAACTTTTTCTAAATTCCAATGATATTCCAAAAATTCTTAAGAATTCAAACTTTTCCAAAATTCTAAAAATATTGCAAAAATTATTACAAAATCAAATATTGAAAATTTTTTCAAAATTCCAAAAATTATAATAAAATCAAAAATTAAAAATTTTTCAAAATTCTAAAAATATTCCAAAGATTCTTACAAAATCAAAAATTAAAACTTTTGCCGAAATTCTAAAAATATTGCAAAAATTATTACAAAATCAAAAATACAAACTTTTTTCAAAATTCCAAAAATATTTCAAAAACTATAACAAATTAAAAAATTTCCATGTCCAATTTCATTCTAAATTACATTTACGTCATAAAAACAGCTACATTTTTTTTCCAAAATATGGCTAAAAAAACAAATGAAATCATTTTTTGACACACTTGACATTATTTTTTGACAAACTTATAATGCCATAATTCTCTATAATAATTTTATTTTTTTCTAAAAAAATTGGGTAAAAAATAAATAAAAACCTTTCTTTTGACACACTTGACAACATTTTTTTGACAAACTTATAATGCCATAATTCTCAATAATAATAATAAAACTTCATTTCAAACAAACAATTAATTTTATTTTTTTTCCCAAAAATTAGGTAAAAAAATAAATAAAAATCTTTCTTTTGACACACTTGACAACATTTTTTTTGACAAACTTTTAATGCAACTGTACGCATGGAGGGATCAGTTTTTATTATTTTGTTAATTTTTTCTATTTTTTGATCCACGGGTGTGACAACCCCGCGCACTCCAGTCCCTGTTATTGGCACATGAGTTAACGTGAGATATCACATCCCACTGGCAATAGCAGTGAGATATTACTATCCAAGGTGATATCTTAGGGGTGCTGGCGGATGAACTGTATTCAGTCAACGGTAGCACTCTCAATCTTAGCTAATGAATATTCCTTGATGCTGGAACGCTGTAGCTTGCTCAAAGAAACGAGCTTTCATATAACTATATATCTGAGCTTTAATCATTGAAAAATATGCTGCGTCCCATAATCAAGGATTATGCCATTAGCTGGACTAATGGCAAACCAATTTTAGTTTTGTTCCTGCAAATTTTTAAAACAAATTTGCTTTTTATCTCTTATTTTATTTTTATTTTCCCTATCCTATCACGAAATATTGGCCTATGTCATATTTTATATGTGATAGGATTTATAGTTTAGTTTTCCATTATTTAACAAAAAATATTAAAAAAACAAAAAAAAAAACAAATTTGCGTCCATTAACATCCTTAGAACGCATGTTGTTGTGGGACCTTGGTCTTAAAAGGTTTTTATGTGTTGTTGTGACACATATTGTAATGCCTACTACACATCACATTTTATTAAAAAAAAAAAATAATAATCTAGTTTTTAATCTCACATACCAATCCCGACCATCAAGATTTCTCCAAATTTAATGTTCCTACTCGTAATCACATAAAATGAACGTTTTTTAAGCCAAAAATATGAAAATTTGCTATTTTTGACACACATAATGATTTTTTGACACACTTCCGGTACAGTTATCGAACACAGCGTCCTTTCGGACCTGTCCCTTGTAAAACCCTTTTTTTTAGAAACAACATTTTTGAAATCCCTCCAGCCGTTTTCCCTGCAGTGTAGGTAATGACTGACGGACGGCCGGCAGACAGACATACATTTTTTTTTTTGCTTTTTTAGAATCAGTAGGTCCTTACGGCCCGCTATACACTTGAGCTAAACTATGCGAACTATGTTTTTAAAAAAATAATGTTTTAACGCGAATAATATTTTTTAAACAAAATATAATGAATGTAATGTTTCCTTTTTTATTTTATTTTTTTAAATTATTTGTTTCCGTAATGTTTTTTTGTATAATTACGTTGTATACAAAAAACATAGTTCGCCTAGTTCACATAGTTTAGCTCAAGTGTATAGCGGGCCTAAACGTCGAGAAATGCCAAAAAAGTGGGGGTAAGAATTTCACTTTTGGCTCATGAATTTAATACTTAGGTCTTTCAGACCGAAGTAAATATTAATTATGACCCCACTAGAGTCAAAATAAGTCTTATCTGCAAAAAATAGCAATATACTTGACATCTCGTTTATTTAAGCATTTCTCATAAATATGTCTGCATAACTGACGGCATGAATTAATTGAACAATTTTTTTATTTAATCCAATTAAAAATTAATTTCGCTCAGCAATTATATTTTGTTCACAAAAAATAATTTATTTGGAAATAATAAATAAAGGATTTTTTATAATAATTCTATTAAATAAAACGATCAATGAAAATTTTATGCATTGACGTTTGATATTTAGTGAGTCGCCTACTTACTATAAGATTTTTTAACACTTACATCGCACATAAATTGCATATAGAATCGCAAAAAATGTTAAAAATTTGGTGATAAAATCGAAATAAAGAAATTTTTAACACTTCACCACTTCACAGTCACAGAATTAGGCTGCAGATGTTATAATTATATTCACAAACAACGATCTACTGTATCGCTTTGATATGATTAAACATTAATTTTAAGGTAAATGTATTTTTGAGCCATATAAAGTAAAAAAGTTTTTAGAACACATAACCGCATAACTACTTTAAACCCAATTTGTTTAAAGTTATCATAAGACAAATTATTAGTAAATAATATTTTTAAATTTCATAATCTATTCTTTTAGAACTCATTCATTCAAATTTAAAACATTAAATTGATACAAATTTTAATAAGTACATAGGTTTTGAAATTTAAAAATATTTTTATCCTACACAACCAAATCAAATTAAATCAATTTCTGACCAAAAAAAATTGACTGAAGTCAACAACCTAAACATATGGTTAAAGTGCATTTGAAAGATAAATATATGAAATCTATCTAAAAATAAATCAAATATCAATCTATGTAGACAACAACACCAACGCGTAACCCAATTATTCTTCAAAAATTGAAAGATTATTTTGACCATTTTTAACTTACAAAAACAAACCAAAATTATCAATGAATTCTAAAAACCTTACATATTAAAATAAACATGCCAAAGGAAACACTAATACATGCGAGTTTTTTTTTATTATTAATTGTATTTTACCATCGTATTTTTTGTTGTCTCATTAGTAAAATAGAATATAAAGCAAAAGAAATTTCAAATACATATAAATTTTTCTCTTTTTTTATTTTGATTTGTCATGTTTATTCTATCATATAAGACAGAAAGAATGCAATATATATTCATGGTTAATGCTAGACTCTTCACCTTTGTTTCCATCGTAAAAATTAAGCAATTGTGTTGTATTTTTTGATATACGAGTTTTTCGTTTACCAATTGTGCTTCTTATAGTTTATTTTTCTATGCCATAGCTGAGAAAAATAACTTTTGTCTTGGGTTTTTGAGTAAATAATTGAAATTTCTCATGCAAGTAGTAAAAAAAAAAATTATTATACCGAAAAAAAATGCTAGAAATATCCGCAATGTCAAACATCATGGTAAAGGTTTAACTGGTGATCAAATGATTAGTTAAATTTAACCTTCAGTTAAATTTAAATCGAGATGTTTTGGTGCGAAGAAACCCAATATATTGATTAAACTTAGGTTAAACTCGAGTTAGATTTAACCAAGGTTTAACTTTGTGTGTGTGAAGAAATAGGGCGTTAAAGTAGAATGTAATTTATTTCGCAAGCCACTGAAAACTGAAATCGCGGCAAAAAAATGAAAGGAATAGAAAAATCAATACTTTTTTGAAGTTTTGATTTGTGTTTTCGGTAACAAAGTTTCTTCATTTTATTCCAAACGAATTTCTATAACAACAAAGCAAAATCTATCATTTCAATCAGGCCAACAAAAACAATAGAAATTTTCAATTTCTTTGATAATTACTGTACTCATATTTTTCAATTAATACCTCCAAAAGAACGAACAAACAGAAAATCTGCATATTTGGACATATAAATATTTTGGAACATCTCTCTAATTAGTTCAATATGAAAACAGAACCAAAAACAAAACCAATAAAACGTGTTAAAACTTTTTCCGTTTTGAATCATTATCATCTGTACAAACAGGATACATTTCAATTCTTTGAAAATAATTCAAATTAATTGATTTAAAGTATATTTGTAATTGGCTTTTGTTAATATTCGAAAAGGAAATAGATATTACAAAATATTGTTCTTAAAAACTTAAAATGGTTTCTTTAAGAGGAAAAGTTTTTGCTGAGAATAAAGATTTTTATTTATACTTTTCTTTTTCTTTTGTTATTTTTAACATGGATTACTGCAGATGATGTTGTCTATAGAATTTATATAACTTTAAATTGTTTATGGTGGTTAGTTGATTAGATTGAAAGTCAACGGGGTTGCAATAATAGGCATAAACAAAGATGATATTGATTGGACAACAAAACTTAATAAGCTAATTAATACCAACAATGCTGGTGTACGGCTGTTGCTATGGTTAATGCTATTTAAGGGACTTCACCAGCTACTGGAGTTATTACTGTCATAAAAGTAACTTTAAACAAATTAAAACTTTACTACGAAAAAGTTTTAAAAAAATGTCAATTTGTTATCATAAAACTAAAAACAGATTAAGGAACGAGGTGACTATTATGCTAAGTCCTGCACCGTTTAAAATCTTTTGTTTTGTTTAAGAATTTACATCGGTAACTATCAGGTCATTTAGAGGCTGTCCTCAAGTTGAAGTACTTTCTCCTTGGCTTTAGTTGATAGATGCTTATGATCCTCTATTAAGTAGGCTAAAAATTCTGGTTTTACCACTAGACTATGCATTCATGGTGACAGGATAACATTACTGTGCTGTCATTTAACGAACCAATGCAGCCTTGGACCTTGTGATTAATTGGTGCAACAAGGCCCTAAAATTTTTAACGACGAACGAATACGAATAGTCAAGGCGGTTAAGGATCCTGGACAACAAGCTCACTTGGGTCTTACACTTAAAATATATCTCGGACAATGCAAACAAGGCATTCTTCGCCTGCAGATGCTTGCTTGAGAAACCTTGCGAAGGTATAATTAGCCCATACTTTCATACGCAGCTTTGGTTTTGTGCCCGAAAACAAACAAAATGTCCGCTCATACAGTGTTAAAGAAAATACTGCGACTTGAGCAACATCAGTGATGGAGATCGTTCTTTTACTTCCTCCATTGTACTTACACATTAGATATGTAGCTTCATCAACCGCTCACAGAGCGCAGCTCATCGAAGTAGTTAAACCTGTCAACTTAATCGGCCATATAAAGACCCTCTCGGAAATGCAGGACAAAATATAGACCTTCCACATTTTGGACTGTATGCCAAATATAACAGGAGTGGTATTGAGAGCTTCCTATGATTACTACCACCCAATGCTTGTCTCCTATACGAACGTTCCCCGAACCAATAAAAGCATTGGTCCAAAGGTGTTTGGTCATAGAAGTAAACGGACGAAACGGTTAGTACTGGGCACCTCTGCAACAGTATTTCAAGGTAAATAAATACATTAACATAGATATATACAATATTTGTGACAGTCAGGCAAGCATAATGTTAGTATGAGAATGCTACCAAAATTTACAAAAACTTGATTAAATGATGCTTTGCACTGACCAAGAGTTCGCTCAAATGCGTTATCCAAAGTTGGGAACATGAACAAAATAGACAACTGTGGAGAAAGCGGGAGGGTATTTTCACCATTGCTCATCTAAAAACAATCAATGTAGAGAGTCTTTGAAGAAAAAACATGGTGCGTGACAGAATGAGTTTCAGGATGAGAAAAATCACCACCATAACAAACTAGACTTTGCTGCTAGATTCTGCAACTCGGGGCATAAACAATGGAATACAAAATCTGCAGCTGATCTGACCTTAAATGGCGAAAATATAACAATCTCAGTCAACAGAGACCACTCCTCAATATCGCGACATAGTAATACATTTTTTTCTTCCGAAATTGGATGATATTGATGTAGCCAATATGTAATTTCAACAAGAAAGGATCTCAAGTCATGCATGCCGTGAAACAAATCAATTACTGCATTAGACATTTCCTGGTCGTGTACTCTCTCGTTTCGGTGATCAGAATTGGTCCTCTAGATATTTTTATAACAAGCCAACAACCACTCGTGCATTAAAGGAGGAAATCAAACGCTGGATAAGCGAAAATGAAATTCACCCAAATCTATGCAAAATGCATAATGGAATACATTTTCATGGAAAATTTGACAAAAGAGTGTGTGCCAGCAAATCCACTGTCGGCCATTTGCTGATATGTTACTCCATATATAACCCAATCCTATGTGCTTTATGATTCAATTAAAAATAACAATCTAAAGACTAAAAACTAGCTGTGTGAACTCCTGCCGTGCTAAGCACAGAAGTGGTAACTTGTATTTTTGACATTTCGAGATATTAACAATTTATATGTAATTTGCAACTTTCACTAATTGTTTGAAAAGAAATTCAAAAAAAATTCAAATTTTGGTTTGAATCAGAAAAAAAATAGAAGGTTATATTATTTGTTAATGTTGCAAAATATTAATTATTGGATAATTAAATAGTAAATTTGATACTTTTGAAGACGATAAGGTATATATTTAAAAGAGTAATTTTTGAATGAAAAAATTAATGAAATGGTTTTATTATGTGATACAAATGTCCATCGACTGTTATTATATCATCTTAGTTTAGGGCTTCCAGTCGTCCCGATTTCGGCGGGATTGTCCCGCCGTCAAGTTTTGTCCCGACGTCCCGCCTTAGCACCAAAAACCCCGCCTAACTAGGTAGACCATTTTTTCCTAAGAGAAAACAGTACAAAATTTTAAGAGTAAAATATTAAGGAATGTCTCTTCTAAAGCAGGCTACAGACCTTCAATCAATTTGCAAATCAATTGAAAACGAAAATAAACGAAATAAAATTTAGGGGGTTTTTACACTAAATCTTATTTCATTTATTTTCGTTTTCGAATTGATTGACAAATTGATTGAAGGTCTGTAACCTGCTTAAGTCAAAAGGTAAATGTGTAAAGCGAAGTAAAAAAAATCTGTTTTCATTTTTTTAAACAGTTTTCAGGCAATTTTGTTGAGACTAATACCAGTTTGTAAAGTACAACTTTCCGCCACGATTGCTTGGGAAAACACAGGGTTAGAATTTAGATATATTCTCCGTGGGTAACTGCCATATTTTAAAAATAAAAGTGTTTTTTTCAAATAATTTTTATTACAAGTATATACTAGACGATGACTCCTAGTTTTATAGCTTTATTTTAATTTGAGCTTAAAGTAAAATCTAACAATTTTCTTAAAAATCAGTACTTTCAGTTCATAATTTTAGAAATCAGTCCGATTCAAAATGGCGTCTTTTTTTATCAAATTTACGGTTATATTAGCAAAAATCAAAGATAAATATAATTTTTATTAGAATATTCAAAGAAGTAAATCAGGGGCGTCAATGGGTAGGGCTGGGGGAGTGGGCATTGGCCCCCCCCCATGGATCTGATACTATCAATAATTCAATACATCGATTCAATAAAACCATCCAATCGTGGTAGAATTATACACTATAAAAATTTTAATGCACGGTTATTTTGTAAATTCGTCTAATTTTTAGAAGATTTACTTAACTAATATACCAATTTTATCGCATAATAGTATTGAAATATATCTGATAATATAATTATTACGTTACATATTATTTTGGCCCGACTAAAGTACAGTTCACCGTAATATTCAAACCGTTATCGTTCTTTGTATCAAGGACTAGAGCGCCGCCGATACGAAAGGTGGTCGTATTGCTTCTAATCTTCTGATGAAATCAGTTTTATAAACAAAACACGATCGTTCTTCCAAAAACGCCATCGGTGCGTATTTTGACAAAATTCTATCGTACTATAAGGTGCGCGGCATTACCGCTTTTAGAAGAACGATTGTGTTTTGTTTATAAGATATTCGTGTCTGAGCCAGAGGAAACAAAACATTTCATTAGTATAAGGCTCCTCGAGACCTCATAGTGCAGTATTTAATATTCAAATTTCAATTGTTATTGGCCATTGGTAATTTATATAAACTTAAAAGTAAGTACATGCAGGAGAACACAACCTAATTATTGTTTTTTTAATAAAATGTGTTGTGTAGTAGGAATTACAATATGTGTCACAATAACACTTAAAAACCTTTTAAGACCAAGGTCCCACAACAACATACGTTCGAAGGTGTTGATGGACGTAAATCTTCCTTTTTTTGTTTGTTTATATTTTTTGTTAAAGAATGGATAACTAAACAAAAAATTCTGTCACTGAGAAAATATGACCTAGGCCAATATTTTATGATAGAATAAAAAAAATAAAAGTAAATTAAAAGTAAATTGCAAATTTTGACAAAAATTTGCTGAAACAAAACAAAAATGTAGTTGCCAATAATCCAGCCGGTCGCCTATTCCTTGATCCTGTGACGCACCATCTTTCTTAATGATTAGAGCCCACACATAGTTATATGAAGGCTCGTTTCTTCAAGGAAGCAATAGCGTCTCATCATCAAGAAATATTTCACAGCTAAGATTGAGGGTGCTACCGTTGACTGAATACAGTTCATCCGCCACCACCCCTAAGATGTCACCTTGGCTTGTGATATCTCACTGCTATTGCCAGTGGTATGTGATATCTCACGTTAACTCATATGTCAATACCAGGGACTGGAGTACGCGGGGTTGTCACACCCGTAGATCAAAAATAAAAAAAAATTTTAAAACAATAAAAACTGATCCCTCCATGCCCCACTTATTTTGAGAACCCTGACTGTTTGGCCCTGTTTTTTATCTATATCATATTGTACAAACTTTACAAGACTTTTTTAAAAACAATAAATTAAATACAATTCTAAATGTAAAATCCTATAACATATCTAAAGTTTTTTTGATAGTTGTACTAATTTTTATAAAATGAATGAAAATAATTACGAGAGTAATTAAAATTTTTTGTGTTATTTCCAGTGATTTTATAATAGTGAATGTTTTATAATAGACAAGCAATATTTTCTAACGACACGAACAAATTAAGTTATGTAAATATTTTCAAAATATGTTATGAAAACTTGCTGACAAATTCTTTTCGCTATATGGACTTTAATTTTTAATTCATAAAATAGCAAAAATTATATGTTTGGTTGGTTATAATAAAATCTAAAACGTATCCTAAACGTCAATCTTCGTTCATTTTTTTTATACAGTCACAAGGAGGGAGAAACTATTATTTTTTGTGGTAGGTTTTTCTTATAGATTTAAAAGAAGCTCTCAATAATTGTACAATTTTGAATCAAATGAAAAATTTACGCATATTTATGGGTAGTAAACTGCCCAGACGTCCCACGCTGCGTGGAAATGTCCCACATTTCGGTGCGTTGTCCCACGAAAAAATTTGTCCCACGAAGCGTCCCACGAAACAAATATTTCTACCACATTTGCCCACATTATCGAAATAATCAAAAACCTTATATCTACCTACGTACAGTTTGCGCAATATCTTAGTCAAAGCAATGGCTTCACAGTTTTTTCTTGCAGTTTGTATGATGTTATGTATATGTTGATTTAACTATATTGAGAGAACAAACCAGTGCAATATTTTTTTACTAAATAGTGTTTTAACTATAATTTTCATAGAAATACTAAGCTCAGTTTTTTTCACTTCAATAATTTACATTTTATTTTGCAAATATCTTTTGATGTCTAACACATCTACCTCAGCGAAAAGGTTTCTTTGTTTATAGAAACATCTCCCCAGTGTATATACGAGAGATCGAAAGTATATTATGAAAAATACAATACAAAATATTTTACTTAAAAAGACGCAGTTTTCCGTATAAATTCATAAACATTTAAATTTTCAAACCAGAGTTTACAATTTTACTTTATTCGAGTACTCATTTCAATCCTTTGAAATAATATTCAAAAATTAAAATGTTCATAATTGGAATATCGTTCTTACTCGTAAAAGTAAAATTTTTGTTTTTTCGATTTTACTCCTTTGGAGCAGATTACATTTTCCTGTTCTTTCATTCGATTTGCAAAAGAACAAAATTAGTCATCCTTTATATTCATTTTTCTAACAATACATGAATAATTGAACGAATCATTCGAAGAATTTTACGTTGGAAAGCATCAAATTTGAAGCAAAAATAAAAGTTTTGAGTATTTGAAAGAAAATATTTATTTCAATTTAGTAGCAAGAATGATATTTTACTATTTTCACTCCCTTGTGTGGGAGTGTTATATTTTTTTAAGCTACGCACTCTGAAAGAACAAAGCAAAGGAGTGATATAAGTAGCGTTTCAAACTCTGTTTAAAACACACTTTAACTAGGTAGCTCAAAAGTAAAATTATTGCTTTCTAATTTCTAATTTTTTTCTCAATAAAGAAATCAAAATATAACGACGCAAAAGTTTATTGTATTGCCAGTCGGAGTGAATTTACAAATTTACAGTGGACATTATGATATTAAAAGACATATAGATACAGATAAACATAAAAAAGCGTTGCTGTAAGCTGCCAACTCCAGTAGCTTAAACAAGTTTTGTTGTTATTTTGTTTTCTTGTTGTTATTTAACATTGACAAAAAGCTAGTTGCAATTTGCGCTGATAACACGAACACCAATTTTAGTGGTGTCACGTCAAGGGGTGAAAATTTAAAAGCAAGCTAAACGATTTGAACCAGAATGTATTGGGTATTGGATTCGCAGCCCTTATTCTAAATAATGCAATAAGAAGTGCTGCTGATTTAAATGGCAGGGTTAAAAAAATTGGATATTTTACTGTCTTTACAGTTTTAAATTGAAGTAGTTCTGCGGCAAAAGTAATGTCAAACATAACCAACTTATTGGATACAGTGAAACTCGCTGGCTGGCGGTAATGCCAGCACTAGAAAGAATTTTAAAAATGTACGAACCACTGTAAGCACATTTCCTAACGGTTGAAAAATGTCCACTTAAAATAAAAGAATTTTTTGTAGAATTAAATAGTAAACAAATAGTAAAGGAAAGCATTAAATAGTAAATTTATGCACAATCTAGTTAGCACGTTTTCACCGTCCCACTTTCTCGCAATAGAAATTCTAATTAGTTAGTATTTGGAAGAATGTTTGCATTTTGTCCCACATTTTAACGATTTGGCTCTGGTCAGTTTAGGGTAGACATAACTCTTTCTCTCTGAGACAAATAAAGGAAAACAAACAAAAAAACGATTCGACATAAGAGGAGTCACGAAGGGATTACGATCCCGTGGTGTTTTATGGATCCTGGGACTACGTGACTCATAAATTTTAAATCCCATAAATTTTAAATCGTATAGAAAAACCATCCTTTTTTTTATGCTGCACGATCTGCTGTCGTTTACAAATTCACTCTCTGAACAGTTACAAAGCAAAGATATAATAATTTCTAGCACAAGCGCTTTAATTAAAACTACTTTCTTGATGCTTAAACAATGCAGAGATGATGCTAAATTTAAAATTATTTTTAACAAATGAAGGGATTTTGCAGAACTTTGCGGCATTCGCTTCAATGAAGCAACACCAGAAGACAAAGATCTAGCAGAGTAGCTCAAAAGCATTTTATTTTTATTTCTTACTCCATGCATTTAAATGCTTTTAAATATATGTGTGTATAAAAATGTGTATGTTATGTTTTACGAAAAAAATCTTTTTATGTCATTTAAATTCTCGCCCCCCCCCCCCCCCCCCCAAAATTTTGGTGAAATGACACAACTGAAGTAAATATTTAATAAAAAATTGGAACCACTTTTCAAAATGGCGGGCTTAAAACGGTGCAAATTTTGTTAAATTATTATTTCACCGGACTACTCTGCGACCAAAATCTGAAGAGTTTTAAAAAAACGTGTGATAGCTCAAAATTTTTGTTATAATTTTTTCTTTTCAATGACACGTGGCGTTTTAGAATTTTTCAAAATGGAGCGTTTATAAATTTGAGCTTAAAGTAAAATCTAACAATTTTCTTAAAAATCAGTACTCTCAGTTCATAATTTTAGAAATCAGTAAGAATCAATACCGCATATTTCTATCAGTACAGAACCTATAAAATCAGTGCTGTACTCATAAATTCAGTACGAATGGTCACTTTACGCCTAACACCAATCTACCAAACTTTATAAAAAAAATCACCCGGTGTATTTATATATTGCTTGCTGTCTGTCGCGGTTAAATAATTTTCTGATGGTTGTGTTTCCGACTAAACGATAAACTACAAAATGCAAATACAAACTACATTTTTATACAAAAAACACTCAGCGACAAAGCTTTAATTCTGTGAGCAAAGTATGATTTACATATACATATTCTAATTTAACATCCGATGTATTTTGTAGTTGTCGCTTTAATTTTGTTTGGCTTATTATTAATTAATTAGTTTTATTGAAATATTAAAAAAAAAACAAAGTTAATCTTACATTTTAATAAATGACGTTTTTTGTAATGCCTATAGGTAAGAAATGGACATCAGACATTTTTTTACTGCTAACCAAGACCGAGCAAGAAATCAACAGTTGGAGGATTTTTAAATTTTAGAAAATGTAGTATTTTTTTTTAGCAGAGAATGATGATAATAAAAATTGTCAAGAAGATATTTAGTTGGTGAAGGTGATGCTGTTGATGTATCCGAATTAGGGTTTCTCAAAAGGGATCCCGGTAGGCGGTATATTTTCATCCCGTTTTCCCGGGATTTCATTCCGGGTAATTTTTGTTAACATTTTTTTTACTTTTTTCAAAGATATTAAAAAATTTTTCACTCGAAACTCGAGTAGTTTTTAATTTTTTTCCCTCTGTAGTAATTAATTTCGTTCAAAATTAGGAAAATGTTTTTTTGACACATATGGTGTCATGTTTTTTTGTTTTTTTTTGGACACATATAAACACAACAAATTAAAACCAATAAAACTTAAAATAGGTAGATTTTTCTGTGAAATCTACCTTAAACAAAACTTGCGCTTTATTTCTCTTAATTTATGTTTAATGGTTCTCTTATGAAGGCGATTAATAGAGGAACGAGACATGTTTACAATGTGATTTGCAAAGTCCTCTGGATTTATTTCATTGTTAGTACGAGTAATTGAGTTTTAGCCATCCAGCTTCCGATGAAGACTCCAAGCTGCCCTACTAGAATGGGAAAAATCAATGTTTTCAACAGCTTTAATCCACTTTTGTTTCCTCGCGGTGTCCAGTGAGTATATTAAGTCTTCAACCACGTCTGCCTCACCTCTAGTAAGGTGCTCCTCAAATAATACATATATCGCTCTCTCTACTCCAACCAGGAATGCATTCTTCACCAGAAGTCTCTTGGGATGCATTTCTTTGCAGTTGAAATGATGGCTCCTACGAACCTATCGTAATTTTTAGGAATGGGTTGGATCTAGTGAATCACTGCATCCAACTACGACCCATATTTAGCCGAGTCAGCTTTGTTAAAATTCCATCTAGGTGAAGAGTAGAGTTTACGTGTGGGATTTGGTCACCTACCTCAAAAATTACTGGACGATGTTGAGAGCGTAGAAAACCTTGTAAGATAGCCCTAGATATTGGAATAGGGTTAAGTTGTTCGTTTTTTGTGGAAAAACAGAGGTCGGGGTTGTAATAACATGGCCATCTAGCTGATCTAATTAGGTTTTCATGTCTTTCGTATCATATACCAGGAACATGTTGTCGATTTGTCCCGTCAGTTAGTTATATGCCATTGGGATTGTTATTTGAGTAAGACCACTGATTTTGATGGCTATTAAAGTCACCAACGCATATTGCTGGGTGGTTAAATAATGGTAGAGTATCAGCTGGTCACGCTGTATTTAGGGGGTTGTTTACTTTAACAATCTTCGTGATCGATATATCAACAACAATAAGATGCATATCGTTTTCCATCTGGTGTAAGTAAATCGGGGCATTTCATGATTTCTGGCGTAATATACGTGCCAGATCCGGTAAGTCTTCATCTGTTGCATGCGTTTCCTGCCATAATTACAACTTTGATATCGAAATAATAACTTTAAAAAGAGTATTAAAGTTATTATTTCGATATCAAGCTTTCAATGCTTTCAATATTCAATTGCAAAACACGAACTGAGGGTCCCATATTTTTTGTCTTTTGGTACTGAGAAGTACCGTTGTTATTGTGATTTTGGTTCATGTTCATTTGTTTGTATCACAAAACATGTAGCATATGACATTAAAAACATCCCAAAAAATGAATCAATTGGTAATTTTTGAAGCAACTAAGCAGCGCACAAATAATTTATATTATACAATGCACTAATGACTATCCCACCGACATCAATTGAATGGGAAAGAGCTTTTTAAAAATTAGTACATATTATGAATTTATTTTTGTTTTGTTTTTATGAATTCTTTTTTATTTAATTTATGAAGTTTTTTGTCCCGGCTTCCCGGGATTTGAATTTTTACGGGAAATGAGAAACTCTAATCCGAATCCGATATTGATGAAGAAAGTGCTGCATCTTCAACAGCTGAGAAGCATAAACTATCAAAGCGGCATGTAATTTTAATAAAAATTGGAGCAAGAACTTTGATTGACTCTTAACTGGCCCAACATAAAATGACATAGCTAAAAATGACATAAACATTCTAAGTCTCAACTCTCAACGGCATATCAGAAATTTGAATGAAAATTTGTCTAAAAAAAACATCATTTATACCAGCAAATAGTACCATTGGCCAAATAAATGTCATTGTAGCTGTGACGGGATTTGCGTATCATGCTGTAATGTTTTCGCAGTCTTATTTGGCTGCCGATTATTCAGGAAATTTTTTTTCTTCATTATTTAAAGCTTAAACCATTGTAACGATTGACTATTTCAAATATTTCTCTAAAAGTAGGAATATTCATATATAAAGAAATTTCTTACTAATTTGCCAATTTGTTATAACTCAGGCTTTTTTATAGAAGGAAAGGATATAAAAGTTTTTATGTATGTAATTTTAGTTCATTGCCCTCGAACAACACAGCTGTTAAAATTTATTGAGTTTTTAGAAAAGTTGTTTGATCAGATGATATATGTAGATTGTAAAAGTTTAAATGTATAATTTTTATTACGATGAAAGCGACAATAAAGAAAGAAACAAAAACATGGAAAATGCTATTTATTTTCGAACATTTTTTGATTCGGGATCATTATGTAAAATAAAATTAAACAATAAAGTTGTAATTAGTAGTGTATTGTGCCACAAGTGTTTTAAAGTTTAATTGTTTTGACTAATTAATTGTTCAAGTTAAATTTGTAAAATCAATCTATTTTTTTGTTTTAAAACTAGTTAAAATGGCACTTAAATTAAATTTTGTATATGAAGATTTTTTTTGTTGCAATATAAAAAAATAAAACAAACAAATAAAATACAAAGTTCGACATTGTTGATTTATTATGAATGGCATAGTTTTGTATTTTAAATTATGAGCGTGTTTAATTGTTTATTATTCCACACCATTTATTGGAAAATAATTAAATCGATGGCGGTTAAGAAGAGTAAAAGATTATTGCTATTGGAATCTAAGAAATTGTGTTCAACAAACATATTTATGCGCATACAAATATAGCTCGTCATCAACATTTGAAAGTGATAGATTCTTTTTAAACCCGAAACATATATGTACAAGGTAGTACTTGAGGACACTTGTATTATGATATTGATTCGGAAGGTCAAAAGTTTGATGTTGTGGGTCGATTACAGTGTAATTTCGACTCTTCTTTATATGGATATAATACTGGATATAAATTCGTGGTTGTTTACAATGGAATTTTGTGGCAAATTTCGTTTGGCATTAGCTATCTCACATCAAGCTTAGGGAAATAAAATACTTTGTTAAGGAACAATGGCTGATAGTTGTTGGTTGGAAAATTTGAAGAAAAAAAAACTACATGTATAGAATGGAAGAAGACGAAGATCATCTGATTGTATAGTGCATATACATATCGAACTAATAATGAGGTGCATACAATTTATTTTAGTAAGAAGTGGATCATCATATACAATTTATAATGTAAGCTTTATATTTATTTTATATAATTTTTTTGTTCTTGCATAGTTTGTTTTGTCCTAAATCATTTTTTTTACTTAGCTAAATTTTTGGTTAGTGATTTGTTTGTATTGAAAAATTAGTGTAAATAAGAGCTTTTCCAAGGTCAGGGCTTGCGATATTATTTTTAAATAGTCCAAATCTCTACACCATTAGGTTGAATTCAACCATTAGCTAGCGGTAAGGAAAAATTAAGAAAAATTATTTCTAAAGTTTTAGGTCCAGAGTCTAAAAACTCCTATTGGATAATATTAACAAATCTTTATATTTTTCTATAAGCATTGGCGCGTCTAACAAAGGGAACGTAAAAACATTTCCCATCATTATTACGTTTTTCGATAAAAATATTGGTACAACAAGCGGTTTGTTGGCATTTTATATTTTGGACAACCAAAAATCAGTTAATATAACTGAATCGCTTAAGCGATTATTTTAACAATCTTTTTATTGATAAAGTAGCATTCTGCGCAGAATATGCTAATGTTAATTTTGGTAAAAACCAAAGTGTAATGACAAAATTAGAAAAAACATAGTGAAATATTTTATATAGTGAATTCTTTTCAACTGTACCGACAGTGGCGAATTTCTAAATATGCTAGCTATTTTGTAGCCTACGGCAGCAAATTTTCGTAGGCGGCAAATTTTTGTGCGGAAAATTTTAAAAATATACAAATTTTTCAAAACAGAAATTTTTTTGCGGCGGCGAGTGCCGCCCACCACTATAAACAGAGTATCCAGATTAAATCAATCAAATTAGCAAAATTTTTTACTTGATGTTTTTATTGCATTTTATTTGATTTTAATAAACGTTTGTATTATTTTCGTATTTTGAATTTAATTAATTATTTTTGCCAGATTTGCACGTTTTTCATTAAAAGCGTAATTTAAAGTACTTGTAAATAACGTGGCCTTGAAATTTCGAAAAAAAAATTTGCGAGCGCGCTTGTTCGCTTCACTCGCATTTGATAATTTTTTAAAATGCCTTAGACGGCAATATAAATTAGCCAATAGGCGGCAAACTTGTAAATCCGCCACTGTGTACCGAACAAATTTCAGTACAGTTCCAACACCGAATTATTTTTTTAGATAGATTTCATATAAAAATCTACCTATTGCAATTGGCTTCATCTCGGAATTTCGGAAAAATTTTTGTGCCAAACGACTATATATGAAAAGCGGAGACGAAAAAACAAAAAAAAAAAAATTTATATATATATATATATATATATATATATATATATATATATATATATATATATATATATATATATATATATATATATATATATATATATATATATATATATATATATATATATATATATATATATATATATATATATATATATATATATATATATATATATATATATATATATATATATATATATATATATATATATATATATATATATATATATATATATATATATATATATATATATAAACGATATGAGATATAACGAAAACGACCGGCACTCTCACGGTCGCATTTGTTGAGCTAGATCAAAAAAATTTTCTGTACTTGTGTGTTCTAATAATATCTTGGACAAGTTCGTGAATCAGCAAAATCCGACACGTGGTTAAGAAACTAGAGGCTTTTTTCTGAAAAAAATTGATTTTGTAAAACCGTTATAACGGCCGTTTGGATACTAATATTTCAAAAAAATTAACAAATTTAGAATTTTTGGAATCTTTTTTATCAATTTGTTTTAAAAGTAGACCTCTGCAGTTAGAGGTTCCTGAGTGGGCGGCTCCAACCAAAAAGTTTGCAAAAAAAATTTTTTTTTTAAAACAACCGGCACTCTCACGGTCGCATTTATACGGCCAGATCAAAAAACCTTTTCTAAAAATGTGCGTTTTATTAATATCTTGGACAAGTTCGTAAATCAGCTCCATCCAACACATGGTTAAGAAACTAGAAGCCTTATACTAGAAAAAAACTCTGTTTTTTAGATCCGTTATAACGGCCGTTTGGATTCTAATATTTTTAAAAACTTCATAAATTTAGAATTTTTGAAACCTCTTTAATCAGTTTCTTTCAAAAAAAAGACCTCTGCAGTTGGAGGTTTCTGAGTGAGCGGCTCCAACAACAAAGCTTGTAAAACACAAAATGCGTTTGAATCAACCGGCGCTCTCACGGTTGCATTTGTCAAGCCAGATCAAAAAGCCTTTCTTAAAAATGTGTGTTTTATTAATATCTTGGACAAGTTCGTAAATCAGAAAAATCTGACACATGAGTAAGGAACTATAGGCTTTATACTAGAAAAAAAAGTAGTTTTTTTAATCCGTTATAACGGCCGTTTGGATTAAAATCTTCATAAATTTAGAATCTGTGGAGACATTTTAATCCGTTTCTTATAAATATAAACCTCTGCAATTAGAGGTTTTTGACTTGTTGGCTTCAACAAAAAAATTTGCAACAATCCCCAACTACAATTTCCAAAAACCTTATAACAGTCAATGTCAACCTTATAACAGTCAAAAAAATAAAAGATTTGAATAAAAGAAATTAAATTTTTTTTCTTAGAAATAAACTATTTTGATATTTTGCAGCAATTGCACGACATATGATATAGAGTAGGTTTGTGTCATAAATTGTCACACACATGTTCTGTGGTAGATTTTATATTTGTTTGTTGCAAAATTGGATAGATATAATTTTGCTTGTAGGTAGCTAATTATCTTTATAAAATTTGTTCGATATCTGTTTGAAATTAGTTTGTTTTGTTTAAACTAATCTGATACATCAGATTCTACTGGCACACAAACTGTCTGATCTCGAAATCTACCTATTTCTAGCGGATATACGTGCCGCTTGGACTTTTTGTATTGAAATTCAATCCAAAAGAATACAAAATTAGATAATTCGGTGTTGGAACTTGTTCGGTACAGTCGAAAAGAATTCACTATAATAAAAAAATTATTCCAATTATTTGTAACTGCCACATACTTTCTGATGCCGTAAAAAAGGTTATTTCATCTTTTAAAAAATTTGATGTTGATGTTGATGTTAACAATCAATGTAATTGTTAATAAATTTTTTAATGAATTCAGTGCTTCCACTAAATGCACCACAGAACTTAAAGAAATGTTTGAATGGATCGGTACTGAATGGTCAGAACTACTTTGTCATGTGTCAACAAGATTGGTTAGTCTAGTCTATCTCCTGCTATAAAATAACTAATTAAAAATTTTTAGCCTTTAAGAAGTTACTTTCTGACCAAAAAATATTTCAAATACAATTAAAATGTTTTTTGAATTATTAATTGTTTTTCCATGCCAAAAAATACATTAAATTTAATATTTATTTTGTTTAACTCTGCTTTTATGGGATAGTTACAATTATGTATAATTATTAAAAAAGTAAAATATAAATCACATGTCTCTTTTCCGACGACTTTTCCATTTATGTGTAGGTGCTTAATATTTTTCTACATATTGACCCGCATTCGGCGGGACTTTTGAAAACTGGAAGCCTTATCTTAGTTAGATGCATAACTTATGTTTGACAAAAATGTAAGTTACCACCGTTGTGCTTAGCACGGCAGACTTGGCACCAGAACATAAGGGAAACAAATATTTTTGGAAACAACAAACGACGTAGGTGATTATGGTTCTATGATAAAATATCACACGAAGAAATCACACACGAAATATCACAGCGAAAAAATCACACTCCACGAAAATATCACATCATGAAAATATCACATTTTGAAAATATCACATCCCCCTGGTTAAACATTCCAATTCAAACCAATTGAATCCTATTAAATCCAATATAATTTCAATAGGATTAAATCGGATTGAATTGGTTTAATAGGAAGACTTCGATCTACCAATTAAAATTCAATCGGAATGAATGAGATTTAACAGGAAAAGAGGTTCTGTAGGATTCTAAAGGAAATTTCCAATTGAATTTCAATCGGAAATTAAGAGATTCAATAGGAAAAAAGAACTTAGAAAAAAATTAAACAATCTTATAAATTTAACAGGATATAATTGGAAAAGATTTAATAGGAATGAATAGGATTAATCGGAATTCTGCAATGGAAATTTCCAATTAATTCCTATTTATATACATTTCCTATAGATGCCGGTTGAAAAATAAAATAGAGATATTTAACAGGAATGAATAGGATTGTATTGGAAATAGATTTTTTGAATAGGAATTAATTGAAAATTCCCAATACAGAATTCCGATTAATCCAATTAATTTTTTTCAATTGGTTTCAATTGGAAAGTTTAACCAGGGCCCACACGCGAAAAAATATCACATCCTAAAATCACACGCGAAAAAATATCACATCCAAAAATCACACGCGAATAAATATCACATCCTAAAATCACACCCACAAAATATCACATAGAAAATTTTATTGTATATAACACAATGTCCGTATATCCAATGTTTTGAAGTGCTCTAACTAAGCTACCAATCTGTCATTTGATATCGTATTTGACTTAGTGATAAACGTTTTCAACAACTTTACGTTATAGGCCTATCAACTCAACATTAAGTAAAAACTCTTGAAAACAGTACGCCAAAAGTAAAACAAATGGGAGTTCTCTAGCCAATCCGAGAGACATTCATAATTTAATATTTGAAATATATAATATGGTATATGATTCAGGAATTGATAATCATACTTGAATAATTCGTTTTGCTCATACAATTTTGACAGTTTTGCTCGTAACTAATGATTGTTGGCTTGCAGATGGAACATTTAAAGTGGTTCCAGAAATATTTTTTATTTTTTTAATAATACATGGCGTTGCATTGCCATGTATATTAGCATTATTACCAAATAAGACATAATACTTACTGTAAAATGTTGATGGCAGTTTAAGAATTAATATCCAATGCAAATCCTAGAATAAATATTACAGATTTAGAGATTGCAGCAATCCCTGGTTAAACATTCCAATTCAAACCTATTGAATCCTATTAAATCCAATATAATTTCAATAGGATTAAATCGGATTGAATTTGTTTAATAGGAAGACTTCGATCTACCAATTAAAATTCAATCGGAATGAATGGGATTCAACAGGAAAAGAGATTCTAATGGAAATTTCCAATTAAATTTTAATCGGAAATCAAGAGATTCAATAGGAAAAACGAACTTAGAAAAAAATTAAACAATGGGCGATATGTATAAAAACTAGTAAACACTAGTTAAACTTTACTACCTAGTTTAATACAAAATTGCTAGTATAGTAAAAAATTGGTTTGAGTATGAACTAAACTAGGAGGATAGTATTAAAAAACATCGCACTAGGTTGTTGCTATGGCGTTTACTAGGAATTTAAATAACAAACTTTTTTGAGTTGTCAAATAAATAAATAAATATCTTCGTATATATTTCCAGTTTATCTATTTATTTAGTAAATTTGTAGAATTTTATGTTAATAATTATAAGAAGAAGTTCAATATTAATTGAATTTAATTTAATTTATTATTTTATATTACTTCGGTCTGAAAGACCTAAGTATTACATTCATGAGCTCAAAGTGAAATTCTTACCCCCACTTTTTTTGGCATTTCTCGACGTTTTAGGACCTACTGATTCTAAAAAAGCAAAAAAAAAAAATGTGTGTCTGTCTGCCGGCCGTCCGTCACAACCGACGAAATCTAGAAAACCGCTGAACGGATTTCAAAATTTTTTTTTTCCAAAAATAGGTTTACTCAATGGGAAGAGCCGAAAGGACGATGTGTTTGATAACTGTACCGGAAGTGTGTCAAAAAAATCGTCAAGTGTGTCAAAACAAGGAAATTTGCATATTTGTTGGTTAAAAAACGTTCATTTTAAGTGATTACGAGTAGAAACATTGAATTTGGAGAAATCTTGATGGTCGGGATTGGTATGTGAGACCAAAATCTAGATTATTGCATTATAAGTTTGTCAAAAAAATGTTGTCAAGTGTGTCAAAAGAAAGATTTTTATTTATTTTTTTACCTAATTTTTTGGAAAAAAAATAAAATTATTGTTTGTTTGAAATGAGTTTTATTATTGTTATTGAGAATTATGGCATTATAAGTTTGTCAAAAAAATGTTGTCAAGTGTGTCAAAAGAGAGATTTTTTTTTATTTTTACCCAATTTTTTGGAAAAAATAAAATTGTTTGAAATGAAATTTTATTATTATTATTGAGAATTATGGCATTATAAGTTTGTCAAAAAATAATGTCAAGTGTGTCAAAAAATAATTTCATTTATTTTTTAGCCAATTTTTTGGAAAAAAATGTAGCTGTTTTTATGACGTAAATATAATTGAAAATGAAATTGGACATGGACATTTTTGAATTTGTTATAGTTTTTGAAATATTTTTGGAATTTTGAAAAAGTTTGTATTTTTGATCTTGTAATAATTTTTGCATTATTTTTAGAATTTCTGAAAAAGTTTTAATTTTTGATTTCGTAAGAATTTATAAAATATTTTAAGAATTTTGAAAAATTTTTAATTTTTGATTTTATTATAATTTTTGGAATTTTTAAAAAATTTTCAACTTTTGATTTTGTAGTAATTTTTGCAATATTTTTAGAATTTTGGAAAAAGTTTGCATTTTTAAGAATTTTTGGATTATTATTGGAATTTAGAAAAAGTTTAAATATTTGATTTCATTCTAATTTTTGGAATATTTTTGGAATTTTGAAAAAGGTTTCAATTTTTGATTTTGTTATAATTTTTGCAATATTTTTAGAATTTGGAAAAAAAATTAAAATTTTTGAATTTTATATAGATATATATTTAGAATTTTGAAAAAAGCTTCATATTTTGATTTTGTAAGAATTTTTGGAATATTTTTAGAATTTTGAAAAATTTTAAATTTTTGATTTTATTATAATTTTGAAAAAAGTTTTAATTTTTGATTTTGTAATAATTTTTGCAATATTTTTAGAATTTTGGAAAAGTTTGAATTTTTAAGAATTTTTGGAATATTATCGGAATTTAGAAAAAGTTTAAATATTTGATTTCATTCTAGTTTTTGGAATATTTTTGGAATTTTGAAAAAGTTTGATTTTATTTAATTTAACAAAATTTTTGGATTTGGATTATAATTTTCCGGCAACGTATTGATATTTCGTGTTAGTTTTGTAATAAGTTTTTAAACAGATATAAAAAAAACTTGTACGTTAACAAAGAGTTATGTATAGTTATGTATGCAAGAGTTTGATATACATCGCTGCCCAAAACTAAAAACCATGTCCTCGTGAAAGTTTTTTGCCGAAAACTATATCAAAATCCTTTACCCAGACCGAAGTCTTGATATCTCAGAGCTGTGAGATTTCAGCCCCTTCATATTTTTTGTGTTTGTTTACATGGAAGTGAAATAAGTTGTTTTATTGAAGAAAAAAAAATCTTTATTCAGAACCCGTATTTAAGTAAACATTTCTTCTAAAACTTCAAAACCTTTTATGTTTGATCTTTCATTAGTCAGACAAGCAAGAATGAAGATGCAGCCCAATTTCTTTTCAGAACAATTGGCGATAGACTATTTGTCGTAAGAGCTTTGAAGGTTTTCGTAGATTTGAAGGTTTTCGTTACAGTTTATAAGGAAATGCTATTATTAGGTTTAGTATTTTTCCTGTTATAAGTTGGTATCCGGCTTTTATTTTTGTTGCTATTGAATATGTTAAAGACACAAAGGGATTTAAAACTCCAAAATTAGCGAAAAACATTTCTTTAGTCTGGTAAAGTTAGAATGACAGTCTTGAGAACGATAAACGAAAAGAACTTTTGCTGTTTAAGAACTATGCTTTCGAAAACAATCTAGAGCTTCTCAAGTGCGAAAACTTAAAAAATTGAATGTGGTTTGGGCCACACTAGAGCGGGAGAAAAGAAGATGATTGATTGATTTTGTTTTACATCTCTGACTTTCATATTTTTATCTTGATATAAATCTCTGTCACCTTGCCATTTAGGTTTCTTTAACAAATAACTAGGGGGGTTGGCATTGAATAAAATAATCAAGTGGCGATTCTAGTCAAAGTACATTAGACGAGCTAGTCCCAACTACCCTTGGAATAACATTGACATGGGCCAAAAATGTGGGTTAGAAAATAATCCTGCAAAAGCAGTAGTGATTCTTTTTACCAGGAAGCAGAGGATCCCTGATATTGGCTCCATTGCTCTGGAGGGAAGTGATCTTGCACTTGCAGAACTAGCAAAATATCTATGTACGTGCTGAATACCTAGGTGGACTCACCTGGAAATCAAATATCACAGAAAGAGCCAAAATAGTTACAGTAGCACTATCTATACTCATGTAAAAAAGCCATGGAAAAATATGGAATCTTGCACCTCACATATCCCAATAATTTTACATCTCAGTGATCAGACCGATCTTAATGTACGGTGTGATCATATTCTGGACTGCAATTTCTAATGCTTCAACCCAGTAATGCTTCTCCATAATCTACCCTTTAATGTGCTAGATCAACAGATAACATGAAAAACAACTCTTTGACTCAGCTATAGGGATATGAAGCAGTTGTTCTGGATTTATTGATTCCAAGCATCTGATAGATTTTTGAAATATTGTAGATTCAAAATTCCTTTCTTGAGCTGTATGAATCTAATTGCTTATTGCTGCTTCAGTTATTATGGTTCTTGATTCCTGATTGGTATTGGACACACACCTCTGGCTACTTGCTAAAATAATTCATTATGACTAGCACATATTTGTTGATGCTATAAGTAGCCGGAAATGGTCCAGCTACATTCATTGCAATTTTCTCAAATGGCGCTCCCATATTGTACTGCCTCATATTACCATAACTTCTTCGTATAGGTCCTTTTGCTGTAGCTATTCCACGACACCATTCCACTACCAATTGACATGCTCCTGACCAATAAAATCTACGTCGTACTTTGTCAAGGGTTTTGTTAATACCCAGGTAACCGCCACTGGTTCCTCCATAACATTTGTTTAAAAACTTGAGGCATTTTTATTTTTGGGACTACTACAACATTGATTCTTTAACTGTACCCTTAGAACTTACAGAGGCTGTTCCATTATGACCAATATGACACTGTCTAGGTTTTTCTGCTTTTTCACTTACGCAAGCCTCACGTCAATAATGTTTTCCTTGCTTTCGGCCCGGTTACATTCGGCCCGGCATTCTACCTGGCATTCGTTAACATTTTCATGTGCAGTTCCTGTTCGATGTTTAATGTCAAAATCATAAGCCTGTAAGCGTTTGATCCATCGTGCTCCCTACCCCGCCAGGTATTTAAATTGTAATAAACAACTCAATGCTCCATGATCACTACTCAAATGGAATTACAAGTGTTTGTGGAAATGTTTCACACATAGCACTATAGCCAGCAATTCTTTGTGGGTTGCACAATGATCCCTTTCTCGCTTGGACAGTGTCTTCGAGTAATAAGGTATTACTTTCTCTTTCCCATCAATTTCATCGATTTCTTTTCCCCTCCTCCTATACCATCATTGCTGGTATCAGCATTTAATATAAATTTAAGATTGCATAGGATAAACCAGAACTGGTGCAGATCATAATCTTAATTGAAGTTTCATAACCGCATCGTCTTGCTTTTCGGTCTACTCAAATGCTTTATCTTTTCTTGGAAGCTTATGTAGGCTCTTAGCAATATAATCAAATTCTGGTATAAAACGTCGGTATTGTACAATAATTGAAAACTGCAAAGCTCTGATAAATCTTTTAACTTTAACATACAACAAACTAGAAGTTTCTATCTTTAATAGAACCGAATTTATGAATATTTAAAAATAACTCGACTAGCCAAAAATCACGAAATTCTCGATATTTGGAACCGCTATATTTTCCAAAAAAAAAATCCTCGAACACGTATATATCGAGTAATCCTCGAATACGTATATCTTTTTATTCGTAGTAAATTTTTTTAAAAAATATCAATGCGTTAGAAATATTCACGATTTTCACATGACAAAAATATTTGTTAAAAATTTTAAGGGTAGCTTTCTCCCTTAGTTTTAATTTTTAAAAAATTTAAAATCGATTTTCCGATTTTTTTCAATTTATTTCAAAATATACACTTTCAATTAATTCTTACCGCGTGATAGAAGTAGTATCGATGTGAGTGCTAGAGGGCACTGTAGGCAAAAAAACACAGTTTTCACGCAGTTTTAAAACTTTATGATTTTTTTTCTCGGAAATATCAGCATGTATGCATATTTTGTATGTGACAATTTTGACTTAAAATTTTTACGTAAATCACTTTTTATTGGCATGGGTCGCGTTAAACCTTGATCCGTCTCATTTGCTAATCATTTTGCATGTTCCGCATTCCGCCGACACTTGAACGATTATTTAAAAGCCAAAGTGTATAAGCACATAAAATTTGGAAAAAAAACGTGCAAAGTACATTGAACCAGAAGTAAGAAGCATTATGAACGAACAACAAGTCTGTAAGTGACACCATTCGTTATAGGTATTGCATCTCATTGATTCCGAGTTGTTAATATTAATTACTTTACTCTGAAGATTGGTTCGATTCTGCTTCAGTTATTTCAAGAAGAGTAAATTACTATGTCTTAAAAGTTTACTTTTTCTAAAGGTGTCTAAAATTTACTGTTCCTTCACCCGGTTTACGCAATTTTTAAACTTTACATGCACGAAAACATATTTCATCTTCCAAATCAGAATAAAAAAACCAATAAATTCAAAACATTTGTCTTGTTTTCGAATTCATATCACATCTCAAAAAGAAAAAACTAAAAATTAACAACCTAGTAATAGTTTTAGTGTGGTAAATAAGACACTAGGTTTGATTATAGTATATACCAGCATAAATCCAGCAAACTTTGGTTTTTATGCATACCAAACATAGCAAACACTCAAAAACAAAACAATTCGATGTTTTTTTTTAGCAAGCTAGTAAAGTAAAGTTTCGAATACTTTTTTTTGCATACGAAAACTAGTAAACACTTAAAAAACCTAGTTACTAGGTTTTATACATATGGCCCAATCTTATGAATTTAACAGGATTTAATTGGAAAAGATTTAATAAGGATGAGTAGGATTAATCGGAATTCTGCAATGGAAATTTCCGATTAATTCCTATTTATATACATTTCCTATCCATTCCGGTTCAAAAATAAAATAGAGATATTTAACAGGAATGAATAGGATTGTATTGGAAATAGATTTTTTGAATCGGAATTAATTGAAAATTCCCAATGCAGAATTCCGATTGATCCAATTCATTTTTTTCAATTGGTTTCAATTGGAAAGTTTAACCAGGGATGTGTACCATCGATATGAAATTGTTTGGATTCTCAGGTATTGAAAATGTCGCTACAACATGGTTATTATTATATGAAGCAATGTGTTCAGGCAAAGGAATCCAGTGAAATAAAGTACAGAATATTGGCAGAAAGGATGACAAATATTTTTACAAATTACCATCCTGAGAATCAAAATGTCAAGAAAAATTGCTCATGTATACATAAGTGTGAAAACACGCAATTAATTTATTTTTAGTATTATTTTTATACACCGGTTGCTGCGTGTCTGTCTGTTACCGTCCTATCTTGTAAACTATAAATGTTTTCGATCTAAAATTTGAGATGAATATTGATTAAATAATTTGGGATCCAAAATCAATAAAATAAGATGGATTTGTTTGATAATAATAATAATATTTATTGACAGAATTAAGTATTTTTACATTATTGTACATGTATACGAGTTCTGAGTTGAGCACATCAAGCGGTTGGCTTTACTACAGAAAATATTGATTTAAAGCATTAATGTGTTTACCATCGCTTGGCGAGAGTTATATGTTTTTATATAATGAATTTTGTTTGTCAGCTTAAATTAGATAAAAGTAAAACTAAGAACTAAATTTTAAAATCTAAACTTAATTCTAAAATCTTAAATCTAAACTAAACTACGGTATTAATTAGATTTATTTAAATAGATATGGTTAGGTTTTGGATCAATTCATTGTTTATGTTGGATAGTTTAGATGAGTATTTTAAATTAATTTCTTGTATAATTTGCTTGATATAATTCATGTTGGTGTCTTGGTGAACGTTAATTGTGTGGTATCTAGTAGGTTTATTTATAATTATTTTTAAAAATTTGTTTTGCAGTATTTGAAGCTTTTGAAGGTGGGTGTTGGCTGTTTTCGACCAAATTGGGGTCCCATACAGTATTACAGGTAGGACCATTGCTTTGTATATCATTATTTTACTTTTGAGATTCAACTTGCTTTTTCTGTTTATAAGAGGGTATAGCATTTTTAGCAGACTGTTGCATTTGCGGATGATCTCGTTTATATGTGTTTTAAAGGTTAGCTTTGAATCTAGGTGGACACCTAAGTAGCGCACACTTGTAGCCCAATTAAGGTCTACATTATTAATACGAATGTTATGGTTAGGGAGTTTACGAGTCACACGACATCTTGTAAAGTATATCGATTCACATTTGGAAACATTAAGACTTAGTTTCCATTTGTCAAAATATGATGATAGTATATTTAAGTATTCTTCTAGAGATTCCACTATGACCTGTCCTAGCTCGTGTGATTTATAAATAGCCATGTCATCAGCAAATAAGGCAATATGGGCAAGATTTGCCTTTGGAATGTCATTGATGTAAATATTAAAGAGAATTGGACTTAGTACAGCCCCTTGTGGTACTCCAGCTATGCGTGTTTGGATAGAGACTGAGACTTTAGTAATTGTACATAAAATTGCCTGTTTTTAAGAAACGATTGTATAATTTTAATAATATATGTAGGAAAGTTGTAATACTTCATTTTGAAAATAAGGGCTTCAGGCCAAACCGTGTCAAAAGCGTTTTGAAGATCCAGCATTACCATACCCGTGGAGAGCTGAGTTTTTCGATTGTGTTTTATTTCATCTACGATTCTATGTATTTGATGGGTAGTCGAGTGTTGTTGTCTAAATCCAAATTGCTCAGCTATAATAATTTTAGAGTCATTTATGTGGTCGATCAAGCGATCTTTTAAGAGACGTTCAAACACTTTGCTTATAGAATTTAGAAGACTTATTGGTCTATAACTGCTGGGCAGGGATGGATCTTTTATTTTTTTGGCAATTGGAACCACTTTTGCTTTTTTCCAGCTATCGGGAAAGTAAGCGATTAAGAGACAGCTATTAAATATGTTTTTAATAAATGTAATAGTAGATATTGGTAAGTATTTTAGGAGAATGTTTGGGATACCATCATCCCCAGGGGCCTTGAAAGGGCGGAGATGTTTGAGAATTTGTTCGACTTCATTGGTTGTTACCCGTATGATCTCGGAATGGATTATTTGGGTAGTCAGTACATCATTATAAGTGTAGTTGACATCGTTTGTAATTGGTGAAGAGATAGTATTATTCGGTTGGTGAATCCTTTCGAAATGAACCGCCATTGCTTCAGATTTATCATCATTGGAGTGGATGATGTTACCGTTTATATTAAAAAAAGAAATCGGTTTAGGTCTATTTCGAAAGTATTTAGCAGTCTTCCAGTATTGCTTGGAGCAGTACTCTATATTCTCAAGTTTTTTTTGCCATTTTAAGTTGGAAAGTTCGTTTATAAGATTGCTGATTAATTTGTTCAGTTGATTTGTTTTAGTTTTAAAGTATTGTACTCTTTGTTTATTCCATTGTCGTCTGCAGTAGTTTCGGTCTTTAATAAGTTGGAGGATATGTGGTGGAAGAATTATTCTTTCATTAGGGGTGACGTTTTTAAGGGGAACGTGCATCGATCTGGCTTCAAGTATTTTATGCGTTGTCATGTTTAAAGCTTCGTCAATTTCTTGAGGATATTTGAATTCAATTATTTATTTATTTATTTATTGATCGCATATAATTATTTTCTGTATAAAAGGAAATTGTTGAGATGAGTTTAAATTTAAACTTTACAACAACAGAATTTAAATATAAAATAGTACATTATTTGAAAAAAAAAATAAATAATTGGTATTTAGAAAGGTTATTTGATCTTCTTATAACTACAAAACTAAAACTAAAACCTATATTCTAACTTACTAATATTTTATTTCCATATTATTCACTCATTTTATTGCTATATAAAACTTAAATTGCGAATTAGTTCATTTTCGGATAAGCTCAATTTTGATAGATAATTAAAAGTTTGCTGGTTGGCAATTTCATGTATTTGATTCATGTTTGTTTTGTGATGGAGTAATCGTGTACTGAACCTTTTTGGTACTTTAAGAATTAGCTTTAAAAATTTGTTTTGTTCTACTTGAAATTTTTTTTTGTGAGTCATAGCTGCTCGCCACCATATGGGACAACCATACATAATTACTGATAGTATAATTGTTTTATATATCAACAGCTTGTTTTCAAAATTCATTTTACTCTTAGCACACAATAGTGGGTAAAACATAAAGAATAGTTTTTGACATTTGGCCAGAGTGTTGTTAATATGTAATTTCATTGTTAATCGTGGATCAAGAAAAAATCCCAAATATTTTATCGAATTGCTCCACTCTAATGGGTCGTTTTGGATTATTATAGGCGATTGTGGAAGTTTTCTGGGGGCTCTGCATTTAGTAAAATAAATAGCTTGACACTTGGAAATATTTATTCGAAGTTTCCAATCATCAAAATATTTAATAATCATATTAATATAACTATTAAGTCGATATATAAGTGGTGAGGACAACTCATCACTTGTATAAATCGCAGTATCATCCGCAAATAGAGCTATTTCACAGTTATTCATCTTTGGAATGTCATTTATGAACAGATTGAATAAAATTGGTCCGAGTATAGACCCTTGCGGAACACCTGCAGGAATATTGTGAAATGATGATTTGTCTTCTAAGATTTGTACATAGAATAAACGACTATTTAGATATGACCATATAATTTTGAGAAGATATATAGGAAAACGGTAATTTCTGAGCTTGTGAATGAGTCCTTTGATCCAGACTGTATCAAATGCCCTTTCCAGATCAATAAGTACTAGTCCCGTTGATTTCCCTAAAGTTCTATTTGCTTTGATGTAATCAATAAGTCTATGAATTTGCGAAACTGTAGAGTGACCACTACGAAAACCGAACTGTTCATTAATAAGGATATTATTTTCTTCTACTATTTCTATAATTTTATCTTTGATAAGGTATTCAAATAATTTTCCTAATGTACATAGTAGATTTATTGGTCTGTAGTTTGTATGTATTGTGGGATCTTTTCCAGGCTTAATAATAGGTGTTACGCGCGCACACTTCCAACATTGAGGAAAATAACCGATTTTGAGACAGCTGTTAAATAGATTTGCAATAAATGAAATAGAAATATCGGGCAGTTTTTTAAGAAGAACGTTTGGTATCTCATCGATTCCTGGGGCTTTAAACGGTTTAAGAAAGTTTAACACGTTTTTTAACATATCTTGCGTAATTAAAGGGGGAGCTGCTAAATCAACACCGTTTAGTGAATCAATTTCATGGACAGTATCATTAACTGAGTTTCCAATATTTAAATTAGAATTTGTGTTTAGGCATTTATGTGCGTCAAGGAATCCTTCCGCGATTAGTTCACATTTTTCTTTATTATTAAAAACCAAAGCAGTTTCATTTTTGATGGGAGGAATCGGTTGCTATTTTTTTTTTAGATTTTTTGCGACACGCCAATAAGGTTTGGAACCCTTTTGGAGACTCTCGAGCTGCTTTTGCCATTTATCATTAATTAGCTCGTGAATTTTAGTTTTAATCAACTCGTTTAATTCACTAACTATGCTTTTCAGAAATGGATATCTCAGCCTTTGCCATTGCCTTCGACGAGTGTTTCTTATTATGATAAGTAGCTTGATATCGTCACTAAGGATGATTCTTTCATTGTAATGAAATGGGACTAATGGTGTTGATAAATTTCTTGCCAGTATTATTTCTTCCGTCAGACCTTCGATAGCTTTGTCAATACCACAATTTGAACTCAAATCAGAATTAACGATTAAGGTTTTATTGTGATTCTCTATATGATCCTTATACATCTTCCAATTTGTTTTTTTGTAGTTATATTTTTTGTTATTTATACTTATAACAGTAGGAAAAACCGTTAACCGTTAACCGTTGCAACAACAGGCAAATGGTCTGAATTTAATTCATTTAGGCACTTAATATCGCTAACTGGTACGTGGCCATTTGTTAAAAATATGTCGATGGTACTTGATCTTCCAATAGGACTTATATGAGTTGGTGAGTTTGGGTACATTATAGTACAACCATCGTTACTAACCGATAAGTTACTAAGAGTTCTGCCGCCTTTATTATTGCGTAAGCAATTCCATTGGTTGTGGTGACAGTTAAAGTCTCCGCCTGCAAGATATGGTTCATCTCTGTTTGTCAAACGTACCAAATCAGATCGTAGATTACTATCGCTAGATTTAGGGCAATAACATACAAAAATTTTGAGGCAGATGTTATTATGAGTTTTAAGTAGAATACCCATGTTTTCTATTGATTTCAATTTTAAATCTGGAAGTAGATAATGTGATATAGATTTTTTAATTAGTATCCCTACCCCACCTTTGGATTGGAACTCCCTGTCTCTTCTGTAAAAGTTATAGTTCTGAATGAAAAATGAGATATTGCCTTTTAGATGGGTTTCAGTGAGCAGCATTATATCTATATTGTACTTGCACAAAAATTCTGACAGTTCATATTTTTTGGCCTTAACACTCCGGCAATTCCACGTAGCAACAAGTAATTTATTATGGTTGAACAGCATATTTAATAGCAACTTGAGCTATAGTACGAAATTGATCTTCGCGAGATCTACAGTTTCTTAAACTTGTGACAATTTCATTGAAAATACCAAAAAGTTCAGATGTAGTGAACAAAGTGTCATGATTCGCCTGTGGAGCTGAAATTAAATTAAGATTATTATAACTAGTTCTTTGTTGAGTTGAATTGATTGGAAGTGTTTCGTGTAAAGGTACTGTTTGATTAGTGTTTTGTGACTGTGGTAAAAGTGGAAACTGTTGAAAATTAAAATTATGATCCGCTTTTTGTGATACAAAATTTCTTATGTTTAATTTCTTCCGCATCGCTATATACTCATCTCTTTTTGGACAAATAACACTGTTGGCTGCATGATGTCCTTGACAATTTGCACATTTATATTTGGTTTCGTCTTCTTTAAATGGACATTCAGTTTGATCACCTGGATGATGAGTTGAACAATATCGACATTTTGGAACCATATGGCAGTTGTTGATACCGTGACCGAACATACAACATCTAATACACTGTATTGGGCCTGTGTTGTTTGATGGAGCTACAATATCCCACTTGCAGACGGTATGGTAAATATATTTACACTCTTTAAGTTTGTTTAAAGTAACAGTTCCTTTTCTAAAACTGACAAAATATATGAAGTCATCACAATTCCTTGATTTTTTTGGTTGAGTTTTAAAGATCTTCAGAGGATTTAAACCAATCGCCTTTAACTCATCTTCTACAATTTTGGTTTCAATAGACGGTAATCCAAAAAGAATAAAACGGGTTATTTTATTTTCTTCAAGTGCAAATGTAAAATATTCAGTACCATTGATTTTATTTAACTCGTTTATCAATGAATTGTAATTGTTTATCGAATAACACAAAATTTTTGTTCCAATTGACTGTATTTTAACGTTATATTGATTTATTTTAAGTTTTTTCATTAACTCATGAATATCCGTATATTTTAATTGGCAGATAACGGGCGGTAGTTTTGACTTATTTTGAATAGGTAAAGATGTATTTGTGTCATATTGTTGATTAATCAGTGGTTGAAACTGATTACTTACCGGTACCTTATACATTTTTGATTTTTTTTCCTGATTTGCCAGATCTAAATCATCTGCAGATCTCTTGTAACTAGTATTATCTGTACATGTCAAGGACATGCACCCATCATTCGTTTGCCCAGGAAAAATTTTTATTTATTTAAAACTTGAATTCAATTTTATTTATTGTTTGTAAAAAATTTATCTCACAACTTTTTACTTTTAATAAATATTTAATTAATTAATTTATTGCTCTTGATTTCAACTGAACACAATGAAAGCTAAAATTAGACTCCTTTGAATTCAATGTTGTCATTGAAAGGTAGAAAGTGGTCATCCAGAAAGCTCTTATAGTTTGCCTGCCAGTTAGAATTGGTATAATCAAAATGTTTAGGCGGTTCGGCGAGTTCATACTGAGACCCAGAGATCACCCAGAGCACGGGATAGTGGTCAGAGTTAAGTTCTTCGACAGTTGTTATTTTTTGAATGCAAGAAGAGTTGGTGAGAAACAGGTCTAGGTAGCTTGGAGTACCGTAACGGCTATAATATGTTGGCTTATCTGGCCCAAATATTGTAAGGTTATCCGAGTTGGAACATATATTGTGAAGAGTTCTACCACCTTTGTTTGACTTAAGGCAGTGCCAGGATTGGTGGCGGCTGTTATGAATGGGGAGGAATCACGGGTCAGTCGAATTAAATCATTTCTATAATTGGGATCATTAGCATTTGGACAGTAGCAGCAATGAATTTTAAGTGAACCAGTGGAATTTTTAAGTGAAATACTAATTGATTCTATGTTTTGAAACTGCAAGCTTGGAATAATAATGTGTTTTAGATGTTTTTTAACTAAGATAGCAACACCTCTACATCTAGCGTGCATTCTGTCATTATACGATATAAATAGTAATTAGAAAAACTTACGGAAATATTTGGATTCAGGTGAGTTTCGGTGATTAACATGACGTCAATTTTATGTTTAGCGAGAAATGTTTCAAGTTCGATTTTTTTTCCTTTGATGCTTCTAGCATTACAAGTCGCAATTATGTATTTATGGGAGCCCAACATATTTTAAAGCAATTTCTGCCACCACCTTCAGCTGCTCAAATTTATTATTACAGTGTTGAATTTTTGTTACAATTTCACTAAAAATAATTAAGAGTTCATTAGAGTTAAATAAGCTATGATTGTTACCTTGTAGATTAGAAGCTGTAGAATTTAGTGCATCACGATAGTTTAACGTAGTAGTGTGGGGTGATGCATGAAAATTGTTAGTTAATGGTGGGAAGTTTCCATGAAGAAAATTTGTGTTCTGGTCTCTCCGAGTTGGTTGTTTTGAAGCTTTATCCTTGATAGATATGTTATGCCTGATGTTGATATATTCAGTTCGAGCTGGGCATCTTATATCATTTGCTGGGTGATTGTTGCCACAATTTGCGCAGCAATGTTTAGCTGTTTCTTCCCTGACTGGGCAATTATCCAGGTTGTGATCTAGTGAACAGTATGTTTTCATTTTGTTTTCATGTGACAATTGGATGAGCCATGACCGTAAAGATAGCACTTGGTAAAGATAGCATTGTGTAAGTTGATTTTGAGTGCGCCTGAAGCCCTCCCATTTACATAAGATGTGTGAAATGTGTTTGATTGTTTTAAGCTGGTTAAGACTTAGAGACCCATGCTTAAATGAGACAATGTAAACGGCATTGTCATTATACTTTTGATGTTTTAGTTTTATAGGCGTAACGCTTATTGGTAGAAATCCATATGTTTTAATTCCATCAATTATTGTAGCTGGATCCATCTGAGGCAAACCATGAAGGACAAATTTAATTACTTTATTTTCATTCAGTGTAAATGAAAAAAATTGAGACGGCGTTGTACTTAGGTGGTCCAATACTTTTTTGTAATCCTTAATATTGTTTAACAAAAGTTTTATTCCCATGCGGGTAAATTTTAGGTTATAGTTTGATACCTGTAGATTCTTCAGTGAATTTTGAAGCTCTGCATGTTCGACTTTGACAAATATAGGAGGTATGTGAACTTTTGTTGTTACAGTTGGCGTTTTGCTGGGCTGGTACGTTGGTTTGAAATGGTTGTTTGGATTATTGAGATTTACGTTGGTTAATCCAGAAAAAGTATTACTCAGCGGAATAGGTGATAACGGAGTGGTCGTGTTGGTTTGTGGATTTAACAAATCCATCCTGATATATTTACTATAGTTGTTGCTTGAGGCTGCAAATTCATTTGAGTCTAATTCATACGACTCACATGATCTTTTGAGGTTATTTTCTGCAGCAATAATGTGATTATTTTTTCACGTCACAATTAAATATTATAAATACCGTATGCACAATGTTGATTAATTAATAGAAAAAATAAACAAGAATATTTAAAAAGAAAACACTTTTTAATAAATTTAATTTGATTTAATTTTAATAAAACAAATGAAGAAAGAGTTGAATGTTACTCGACGAGAAAACAATTCGTAATGATTGATTTGTTTGATAGGGTAATGACGTGAAGTCGTTGAAAACGTTTTTACCAAGTCAAATACGGTATCATATGTAAAATTGGTATCTCAGAATTCTTTAAAAAAATTTTATTGTATATACGGACATTATGTTTTTTTACAATAAAATTTTTTTTACATGATATTTTTTCGGATGTGATATTTTTTCGCGTGTGATTTTTGTATGTGATATTTTTTCGCGTGTGATTTTAGGGTGTGATATTTTCTCGCGTGTGATTTTTGGATGTGATATTTTCGTGATGTGATATTTTAGTGATGTGATATTTTCGTATAGTGTGATTTTTTCGCTGTGATATTTTCGACGTGATATTCTTTCGTGTGTGATTTTTTCGTGTGATATTTTATCAGGACACCGGTGATTATAGTAATATTTTATATTTGTAAGTCCCGTTTCTGTACCAAAAAATGTACAGTTGAGCAAAAATGTGAAATATTCTTCTCACCTGTATATTTTAAATTTTGTTGGCTACAAAAAAAAATTCCAGAAAGATTTATCATTACTACAAAAAAACTACAAACGATTTCGAACAATGTCGTATATATTTATACTTGGATTATCAGAATTATCACTGTGTGTAGGGGAATCACCTGTTTTAATGATTTGAGTAATATTTATTACAACTCCAAACGAGTTTGTAGTTTTTTTGTAGTATGGTAAATATTTCTGGAAATGTTTTTTGTAGCCAACAAAATTAAATATATGCAGGTGAGCAAATAGTAGAAGTAGATGACTGTAGTAGGATTTTTATGTTTGTAGTTGTAATAAATATCACGTAAATCATTAAAACAGGTGCTTTCCCTACACACAGTGATAATTCTGATAATCCAAGAATACAAGATTGTTCGAAATTGTTTGTAGTTTTTTGTAGCAATAATAAATATTTTTGGAAATATTTTTATGTAACCAAAAAAATTAAAATCTGCAGTTGCGCAAAAAGTTTTTCAAACCGTGATGGCGTGATGTACTAAATCGCGTACAAGCTTTTATATCAAAATAATAATTTTAACCTTTTTTTGTCAACCAAATTATTTTAATTCTCACATTATTCTTCTCTATTTTTAATTTACTAAAATGTTTGACCATTTTAAACCAGTTTCATTTTATTTCATCAACAAATTTCTACGAACTCTCAATAGGCACGAATTTAAATAAAAATGTATCAGTTGTTGGTATTATTTTTATTATATGTCTCCTTGTTTGATTTATTTATTTTTTTAACTGCAATTATTTGAAATTTACATAAATGTCTTGTGTTGTGTATATTTCATAAAAAAAATAACACAAATTCATTTTTTCTCTTTATGTTCATTTTAAAAGTTTCCAGACGAATCTTTTCTTCATCTCTTAGTTTAGTAGGTTATCCTTCAATATTTTCTATTTCTTTAACCATTGTCATGTAAATTTTAAAATTTTCTTCTAATTTGTTTGAAATTTTTATTTTTTAATCAACTAAAACGAAATTTTTCTTGTTTAACTTTAATCGAAATAATAATAAAGTTAATAAAGGAAAACTAAATGAATAACACAAATATACAGGTTTTGTTTAAAATATAAAAATATTTGATTTAAATGGGGAAGCCTACAAATATGCATAGATAGCTACAGTTAAAATAAACTCAGTCCTAATGTTTTCAAACAAATTTGGGTTTTTTAAAACCGGACCATATATGACAATTTTTGTTATGGTATATTTTACAAAATAGTATATTTTCCTACAAGAGATGAAAACATTGTGTTTTGAAAAACGTTTTATTTGGCGCCGTTATCTTATAGACACTCATATAATAAGCGCAAACATGGTCATACCAAAATATTTTCCCATTAAAATGGTCTAGATCTTCTTTAATTAAGTGTGAGGAACCTGGTCATCGGGCTTACAAGTATATATTCTAAAATGAGTATGTACTATTTAGACATCCATTACTGAATATGTGTACATAATGGTGCATATTTCGATCAATACGTTGACCAGGAATGGTGAGAAATTGATAGACTCATTAGTCGTCAGTTGCCGCAAAGCTTCAGATTTCAAGCTCAACACTGAAACTGCTTTAACATTTGAAGGAAAATGGATTAAATAGTAAAGTAATATATATATTATTGAAAAAAAATTAATGCTATTAAAATGAACGTTAATGAAAAAAAATTAACGCTATAACAACATTATGGCCTGTTATACAACATCCGGTCGAAAAGAGCAAAAATTGTTTTCCCAAAATTACAGACCTTCAATAGCGGATATCTCGAAAACTATACAAGATATCAAAAAACTTAACTGAGTAAAACTTGTACCACATTAATCAGCTTTCATTTTGTATAGAGTGGTCATGTCGGTAGGACGCATAGTTTTTGAGATATAAGCAAAAAACCGAAAAATAAGACTTTCAAACCTCCCTTTCCCCCTCTTAAGATCTACGTGTGGGGACTTTTGATATGTTCACCTCCTAACTAGTTCAAACAAAGCTACGAAGTCAAAAATTATGTTCCAAGCATTTCCCTCTATACCTTTTTTTGAGGATTCGTTGCCTGGACTATACAAGTTTTGTAAAATATAAGAGCCAAAAACCGGAATAACATTTTGTTTCACCGAATATCTCAAAAATAAGAGCTAACCAAAATAATGCATATGATATTCGTGTTCAGCAGTTCAAAATACATACGGGGAGATTTTTCTTGTAAACTAGTGTAATTGACAAGTGTCAGTATTAATTTCACTTTGATTAGAAGCAATCAACAAGGAACATTCGTGCGTGACTTATAGGATTATTAGTATAATAGTAATATCCCCGTCCTATATAAATTCACTCAAAGTAATGCCTACAAATTTAATGTAAAAATCCCAAAATAATATGTTTGAAGCTTAATTGCTCACAAAAACCCCTCCAAGTATATTTTAATGTTTTTCAAATTACATATATGTAAAATTGTTGTAATTGCTATAAATGAAATGTATTTATATTGATGTTCGTTTGCATCAAAGAACTAAGTAAAAGAACAAATGAAGAATATACTTACTTCTTACGAGTACGGGTTTAAATTAATTAGTTATTATATCGCCAGTTTAGAAATTCAAAAATATGTGTCCTTTAAATATCTTACTTTGGTCACTAGGAAAAAACTTATTTATTTAGGTTTTCATCACTAGATAAGGAAATAAAGCTTTTGAGGCAGTGAAGTAACATCAAAACGTTTTACGGTGGAGAGTTGAATTTTTTATTTGCATTGCCGTTATATTATTATAAAAAAAATCAAACTTAGGGGAAAAGGGTATTCCAGTTTATTTAATCTTGGAAAACCTAACCTTCTTCAAGGACCAAGATTTTATGCCCTTAATATTATAATCAGTTTTAGGAAGAGTTAATTAAAATAAGCTTGTACGAATTCTCTATCTAGAAAATGTAATAAATTATTAAACAATCAAAGTTGTTACTTTTTGATGGTCTACACATATCTATGCAATTAATACTATTAATATATCACACATTTTTTAACGAATATCGATCGTCTTGTTTACCAGTTCTTTCGTTATATCTTCTCTCCGTGGTAACACCATTTTATTTATCTAAATCTAAAACCAAGATTTATTACGATGTCTTACAGTTATCTGTTGTTTTCATTGTTTACAATCTTAAAATACCAATTATTTTCATAGATTTTCTAATAAACATAATTCGTTAATTTAATAATAATATCTATAGCTATTTAATTAGTTTACTTAAAATTAGAAAATGCAATAATGATGATTCAATATAAGAAAATAATAAATTAATGGAACAAAATAATTTTGAAAGGAAAACTCAAATAGAAAAATATTATTAATAATGATGTTTACACTTTAAATGAATCTTCTGTTTATACAAGGGGAGAATGGATATTATTTAATTGTTTCAAATACGGTTAATTTATAAAACCAAAAATAAAAGTGGAATGCCAAACCGATTGTAGGAAAAATATGATCATGCAACTACCCTAGAGTCCCTAGTTAGCACTGCAAGCAATGCAATTTAGAAACATAATAGCCGCTTTCGATTTAATTGAAATAGCTGCGTAATCTGAAACAACTGACAAAACTGTATAGAATTGAAGTTGTCTTTTCAGTAAATTCAGTTATTTCAGTCAAATGAAACGCACCTACCTGTAATATATAACTTGGTTTTATATATTTTGTGGGTGTTTATATAAATAAAACTATTAATATTTTATTATTTATTTTGTGCTTTTATTATATTAACCTTCTGGTCTCGTGTCGTATAACAAACTACAAAACTCTGTTTGCAGGGTTGTCACAACTTAATCGTATATAAGGAGTGCGTTCAATTCAATTATAAATAATATTTCTTTATAACATATTAACATATTGAAATACAAATAAAATGTTATTGAATTAATCAGTTAAAACTGATAAAATTAAAATAGAATAGTTTATAATTTAAGAAAAAGGGAGATGTCCCCTTTTTCTTAAATTATAAACTATTCTATTTTAATTTTATCAGTTTTAACTCATTAATTCAATAACATTTTATTTGTATTTCAAAGCTGTATTGTAAAACGTAATTAAATTCTTATTTAAATTATTAGTTTAATATAAGAACTGAATTTAAAAAATTATGGTGCAAATTATGAAACTAGATCGCTCTAAAATTGTATGGATTGCAAAAAGTTTCATAATTTGCACCATAATTTTTTAAATTCAGTTCTTATATTATTCTTGATGGGAGATTTTCCATCGGGGTGATGTGATATCACAAATAATTTACTGAATTAATTGTTGATCATGTGTCAATAGACACAAGTGAAGACTAGTCATCTTCTTCTCACAGATACAATTTTGTTATTCAATACTAGAATGTCTAGAGTATAACAAAACAGTGATCACCAGAGAAATTAATTGACTAAACCTGAATTTATTAAATGTATGTTTATGTAAATTTTTTGTTTTTACACTTCGCTAGAGTTGTAACCTAATTTTTAGTTTATATACATTAGCGTTGACATTTTTTGGTAGAGTTTATCTAGTCGGCTAGCCCTGATGAGAATGATAAACTTTTTTAAAGTTTAAAAATTTTCTCATTGGTTCGAAACTAGATCGCTCTTAAATTGTATGGATTGCAAAAAGTTTCATAATTTGCACCATAATTTTTTAAATTCAGTTCTTATATTATTCTTGATGGGAGATTTTCCATCGGGGTGATGTGATATCACAAATAATTTACTGAATAAATTATTAGTTTACTTTTAAAACTATTATTATATTATAATATTTCTTTATAACATATTAACATATGTGACATCTCCCTTTTTCTTAAATTATAAACTATTCTTCAAATTCTTCTGAATAACTCGGCTTTCTAATAACTCTTCCACTTTTAGTAATATATTTTGCCTTATCTCTAACATAATTTTCTATACTTTTAAGATTTTCGTTAATTTCATCAGAGTTATGTTGATCAACATCATCAAGAGATTCTACTAAATTATTATTTGGTTTCTCATTACAAACCCTTTCACTGTAGAACTGCATATCTGTTCCATCATCATAACTCTGTTGACTGTTTATATGATCTGGTTCTATAATATTATTTATTTCTTTATTTAGTTCACTACTATTGAAATTAGATAACATATAATAATTCTCTACTGAGGGTCTAACATTATTATTTTGTGAATCTTTAATTAAATGTTGTCTAGTTAATTGTTTTCCATTTTCCAACATTACATAAAAAGATCTTGGTTTATTTGATTTATTAATTATTATTCCGGACCTCAAAAACAAATTATCTTTATCATCTCGTATTCGTACTTGACTACCAACTTTTAATTCAGGTAACTTTCTTACATTTTTATCGTAATACTTTTTTTGATTCTCTTGTCTTTTCTGTAACTTTTCCTTCACTTAATAATATTTTGTTTCCATCTGTTCTTTAAAATTCGGTAAAATTCCGTTAACATTTTTCCCATACATCCAACTTGTTTGGAGACTCTATTTCGGAAGAAATTGGTGTGTTTCTATATTCTAGCAATGCGATAAAAGGGTCTTTATTAACAGCATCTGCCTTTTTAAGAATATTTTTAATCGATTGAATGTGTCTTTCTACCATTCCATTACTCTGCGGACATGCTGGTGATGACATATTATGATTAAAATTCCATGACTTTGCAAATTCTCTAAATGTATGACAATTATATTATGGTCCACCATTTGACTGAACTATTTTCGGGATACCATGTCTTGCGAAAACAGATTTTATTACGTTAATGATTGATTTACTGTCTATACCATTAAGAATATCATATTCAACATATTTTGAGAAATAGTCAATAATGATTAAATAATGGTGCCCTCTATAGTAAAACAAATCTGTTCCTACTTTTTCCCATGGTCTGTTTGATATCTCGTTAGGTAACAGTTCCTCTTTATAATTTTTTCTTTTATAGGTTAAACATGTAGTACAGTTTGATATTAAATTTTCTATTTGATTATTCATACACGGCCAATAAAGTATATCTCTAGCTCTATTTTTAGTTTTTTCTATACCCATATGGTTAAAAAAATGTAACTTATTTAACATTTCACGTCTTAAACTTGTAGGTACAACTACACAGTTATTTTTAAAAAGTAATCCTTCATACTCATGGAGCTCCCAATTGTAAGTATTGTAAGGTTTTGCCAACTCAGGTATTTGATTTTTGTTGTTTGGCCATCCACTACGAATTAACTTAATTACTGTTTGTAATTCTTCATCACATTTAGTTTCATCTTTAAATTGTTGTATTCTATTATCACTCATGTTTTCTTGATAACCAACCAAGAGAATGGGATTGTTTAAATAATCGTCTTCCTTGGTTTCTTTTTCTATTGGACATCTTGACAAAGCATCAGCGATATATAGATCTTTACCTTGTTTATAATGAACACTTATATCATATGATTGTAACCTCAAACGCATTTTTTGTAAGCGAAGTGGTATTTTTGCAAGTGACTTTTTTTAATATTGGCTCTAAAGGCTTATGATCACTTTCTATATTAACTGGTTTTCCTAAAATATATTGTCTAAAACGTTCACATCCATACACTATGGCGTTAAGCTCTTTTTTTATCTGTGCCCATTTGTGTTGTCCTTCGGTTAGAGATTTTGATGCATATGCAACTGGTAAGTTATTCTGTAGAAGTATAGCACCTACACCATAACTACTTGCATCCACACTAAGAGTACAATCAATATTAGGATTATAAAATTGTAAAACAGGTGCATTGCATAAAATAGATTTTAAATTTTGAAATGACTCTTCCTTTTCAGCATCCCAGATGTAATTAATGTCTTTCTTTATAAGTTTTCTAAGCGATGCTGTAAAGCTACTTGCCATTGGAATATATTTCGCTACATACGTAACCATTCCTAGAAATCTTTCTAATTCTTTACATTAGTTGGAGCATTTATTTTTTGTATCGCTTGATTTTTTTTTTCATCAGGATATATACCGTTGTCACTAAGTACATGACCTAAAAAATGTATTTTATTCTGACCTATTTAACATTTTTCCGCATTAAATTCAATATTGTATTCTTGAACCTTTTCGAATACTTGTTCTAATAGTTTATTATGTTCAATTAAATTATCTGACCATATAATCAAATCATCTATGTAAATCTCTGTATTTGGTATTTTATCTAATATATCGCTAAACTTTTGGTGGAATACCTCAGGTGCAGTTTTTATTCCATACGGTAGTCTCAAAAACCGATATCTCCCGAATGGAGTGTTAAAAGTGGTTAATTTTGAACTATCTTCATCTATCTTTATTTGATAGAATTAGACCAGGGTAGAAGCCTTTAAAAATAATAAAAAGTAAAAAAAATAATAGTAGGATGAAACCCATTAGAAAAGGAGGAGAATATTATACAAATGAAAGGAAAAATAATCTGAGAAAAAATTTTGTAAAAGATAAAAATAAAAAACCAAAAACTTGGTTTTTTGAATTTTTCACATAAATTTTGAGGTTATGTGAAAAAAGTGTCGGTGAAAAAGCTTTAGATCTTTTTATTACCTACAACTTTGCCATATAAATTTTTTCCATATCACTTTTAGTTTTGCCGGAAATCGAGATAAACCGTTTTTTACCCTTAAAAACTCACCCCTTCCCCTTCCCGACCTCAGATCGCCCTTAAATTATTTTTCCTTTCATTTGTATAATATTCTCCTCCTTTTCTAATGGGTTTCATCCTACTATTATTTTTTTTGTTTTCAAAAATTATCGACCCTGGTCTAAATGCTTTACTGCAATCTAATATACTGAATATTTTGGCGTTTGCCATTTTTGCAGATATTTCCTCAAATGTTGGTAGTTTAAAATGTTGTCTTTGTAGACATTCATTCAAATATTTTGGATCTAAACAAATCCTAAGGGAATTATCAGACTTTTTAGGGTTCCGTACTTTAAAAAAGTAAAAACGGCACCCTATTGGTGGAGATTGGAAACTTCGGTGTCCGTCCGAATTTCTACATAATCAATTTACTCACAAACTATCAGTGCTATCAACTTGAAATTTTCTACAGTTTTTAAACGTGTTTTCCCACGCCTACTGATAACAAAAAAAAATTCAAATATTTCTTTTTATCTATATTTTATGAACATAGATAAGGAGATAGTAAAATAAAAGTTTTTTGTAAGGAATCGAGTTTGGTCTAGAAAATTCGAAAAAGTTCCAAATATTTCCAAAAAAAATTTCAATGATTTTTCGACTGCTTAGTTTTTTTGATATTGCCATAAACGGGTGTTGTTTTTCCTGTCCCCCCCCCCCCCCCTTTAACTTCGAATATTAGAGAAGAAAAAATTTGAAAAAATTCATGGTTATGGTCAATATTGTAAAGATTGAATCAAAACTATAGCGGTCGACTCATCATTTCAAATGTTATTTTGAGGGGGTTGAGGGTAGAAATTTTGAAAAAAACATATTTTTGACCAGGTCGAGTGGGGTGTCATATGAAAGATTGATTTTTTTCTAGTCCAAAACGATTTTTTATGTAATTTTCAAAAGCGCAGTTTTTGAGTTATATTAAAAAATGTGAAAAAAATTTCCTGTCCCCCCCCCTTAACTTCGAACATTACAAAAGAAAAAATTTGAAAAAAATCATGGTTATGGGAAAGGTTGTAAAGATTGAACGAAAACTATAGCGGTCGGCTCATCATCTCAAATGTTATTTTGATGGGGTTGAGGGTGGAAATTTTGAAAAAATAGTACATTATGATGCTAGGACGTAAAGCTAAAGATTTTGGACGGATGTGGAGTTTGCAAATCGAGGCGCTAGCCGAGATTTGCACCCACATTAAGTCCAAAATAGCTTACGTCCGTGCATCATATACTATTTTTTATTCGCCGCAAGCAAAATATTGTAAGAAAATTTGTTTATTCTAAATTAAAATTACAAATTTTCATAAATTTTAAAATCAAAATATGTGGAACAAGTAACCTTTGAAAAAATATTTATTATTTTTTCCAAATTCTATGACAACAAATGATAACAACTATTTTAATTGGATAATGAAATTTTGAATTTGCGGGTTGCTTTGATAAAAAAATTTATTTTTCATAGAATTTAAACAAATACAAATGCTTTTTACTTTTTTGGACGTAGCTATGACGACAAAATAAATAGCTGAAAAGTGATACTTTAAAGCCGCAAATCACAGTAATAAAGTAACACTTTAATATATAGGCGAATAAAAAAATTATTTTTGACCTTATTGAGTGGGGTGCCATATGAAAGGTTGATTTTTTTCTAGTCCAAAACAATTTTTTATGTAATTTTCAAAAGCGCAGTTTTTGAGTTATATTAAAAATGTGAAAAAAATTTCCTGAACCCCCCCCCCCTTAACTTCGAACATTACAAAAGAAAAATATTTGAAAATATTCATGGTTATGGGCAATGTTGTAAAGATTGAATGAAAACTATAGCGGTCGGCTCATCATTTCAAATGTTATTTTGAGGGGGTTGAGAGTGGAAGTTTTGACAACTATGCCGAGTGGGTTGTCATATGAAAGGTGAATTTTATTTCTAGTCCAAAACAATTTTTTTGTAGTTTTATAAAACACGGGTTTTGATTCATTTCATTAAAATTCTAAAATTGTGTTTTGTGAAGGACGACTATTCACTTAAAATAATCGTAGAAGAGGATAAATTTTACTACGTTGTAGGAAATCTATATTATAGTAAATATTGAGTGGAACGAGTTAAAGAAATGAACAAACAAGATCAGATTAGATCATCACAGTTTAACAAGTCAGATGAACTAAACTTCAGGCGAAAGGCGTTAGGTTGAAAAATTATGCGATAACATTCCAGATACCTGTTTGCTATTCGATAGATTACACTAGTTTACAAATTTTGAACTTTTTTTGTCTCCCTGAATAAAACCCAACTTTTCTTATGGATTTGGACCTTCTGAACACGAATATCATATTCATTTTTTTTGGTTAGCTCTTGTTTTTGGGATATTCACGAAAAACCAATTTTTTCGGTGATCAAAAATGTTGTTTCGGTTTTTGGATCTCATATTTTACAAAACAAACAAATTATATATATTAATAAAACAAATCTATAGTAAATATGCTAACAAACATTTTGAGTTATATTTTGTAAAAATCCGTTAAGGATTCTGGCAGTTACAGTCGAAAAAAGTTGAAAAAATACGAAAAATTCACGTTTTTTTAAATTTTTCCATTTTCAACACCATAAATTTTGAACAAATAAAGACACTAATTTTTTTTAATTTCTTGGAGCCTATAGTAGTTTCAATTTTCTTTCTTTTAAGGTAAAAGATACGAATATTGGTGCAGTTTGCACCAAGTTATTCAAGTTTTCCCAAAGAAAGTCAAAACTCAAAATTTGGAAAAAAAATTTAACTATAAGAATAATTTAAACTCTGCAACATAATTGATTTATATATAACTTGTTTTCGTATTAGATCTAGCTCCTCCTACTTCGGGATTATTTTAGGAGTTGGAAAATATCAGTTAGTTGATTATGAAATGTCTTTTTTTGACAAAAGTTGTGTTTTATTTGTATATGATTTTTCTCAAAATTGAGATTTTTTTTGTGAAAATTTTTGATCTAGCTCCTTCCACCTCGGACTTATTTTAGGAGTTGGAAAATATCAGTTAGTTGATTATGAAATGTCTTTTTTTTACAAAAGTTGTATTTTATTTTCATATGACTTTTCTCGAAATTGACATTTTTTTTGTGAAGTTTTTTAACATGATCTAGCTCCTCACACCTCGAACTTATTTTAGGAGTTGACAAATATCAGTTAGTTGATTATGAAATGTCTTTTTTGGACAAAAGATGTATTTTATTTTTATATGGTTTTTCTCGAGATTGAGTTTTTTTTGTGAAGTTTTTTGACATGATCTAGCTCCTCCCACCTCGGATTTATTTTAGGAGTTGGAAAATATCAGTTAGTAATGAAGATAGGCAGTTCTTATAAATGGGGTGATTCTTTTAGCAGTATGTATTATGTTACTTCCACAAATAAAACAAAATGAATTTGGGCTAATTTTTACACTTGAAACTTCTTGACGACGCCATTTAAATAAACTTGACCTTACACTTTACTAACAATTTATGTTGCTTTGCTTATAGCTGCCTATCACTATTGATTTATTGATTTTTAAAAACAATACACTATTTAAAATTTATATTTGTAATATTTTTTCGTTTTTAATTAATATTTTCACTTGAATGTTTGGAATTAAATTTATCCTCAGAGAGATTATATTTGCAACTAATCATACGCCAAATATCTACTTAAATTAAACTAATTAAACAAAAGTTGGCAAAACCGATTATTAAAAAGGAGAAGTAATTGCTTTCTTAAATTAAACTTAAAATGATCATAAACGTAAGGAGTAACACAAGGTGGGCGGTGATAGAAAAAAATTTACATTATCAAAAAACCAAAAACAGAAAAGAAACAAACCTTACAGGTATTAATAGACATAAATAGGGGCTTAACTTTATGGTGCTTGAACTAACTTAAATAGTTCTGATGTTATGATGTTTTGCCTCTCCTCACAATTCATTATCTTTTGTTTATATTTTTCTATATACGTCTCATATCGATCCACTTCCCAACTTCGAAAACAAAAATGGAAATTATACTTTACTATTTTAAAATAATTCTTTACTGATGTTTGAGAACAACTGAACATTTAAAATTATTATTTATGGCACAATAAATTAAGTAAAAAACTATTTTTTCCAAATTTTGAGTTTTGACTTTTTTTGGGAAAACTTGAATAACTTAGTGCAAACTGCACCAATATTCGTATCTTTTACCTTTAAAGGAAGAAAATTGAAACTACTATAGGCTCCAAGAAATTAAAAAAAATTAGTGTCTTTATTTGTTGAAAATTTATGGTGTTGAAAATGGAAAAATTTAAAAAAACGTGAATTTTTCGTATTTTTTCAACTTTTTTCGACTGTAACTTCCAGAATCCTTAACGGATTTTTACAAAATATAACTCAAAATGTTTGTTGACATGTTTACTATGCATTTGTTTTATTAATATATTTAATTTGTTTGTTTTGTAAAATATGAGACCCAAAAACCGAAACAACATTTTTGATCACCAAAACATATGGTTTTTCGTGAATATCTCAAAAACAAGAGCTAACCAAAAAAATGAATATGTTATTCTTGTTCAGGAGGTCCAAATCTATAAGAAAAGTTGAGTTTTATTTCGGGAGATTTTTCTTGTAAACTAGTGTTATCATTTAATATGGTTGCATTGCAAATGTTCTCTGTGAAGTTGATCACTAATTATAAACATTTTTGAAATTTTTGAACTTTTGAACTACTGTTGTACTAGAAAATTGTTACAGTCAAGTTAATCGAGGTTGGGGATCTGTTCTTTTCGTTAAGTCTGATACAGTACCACCAGTGCAGAAAAATAGTAGCCACCATCACTTTGAGTTTTGCTCTGCTGGCCGTCATCGTGAATGTTCAACTAACTGAAGTACAAATCCTGTTGGTATACTATACCGATCTCCCCGATGTTCAGTAGACAAATCACTCGACTGTGTTAACAATGCACTCGTTGGCAATAATTTGACGAAACTTTTTCTCTGTTTTTTTCCGTTGGTTTCAATAAAAATCCTTAAAACTGGCTCTCAAACTATTTTCTACAAAAAAATTTATAAAGAAAAATTCATTAACCAATAACAGTTGAAGCTACAACAATTGATAATATATTTTCCAATATAAATAGTTTATAAGCTGGCGTTATTGAAGCTTTCTT